>JAMJFZ010000726.1:600000-902500 GCA_026225945.1 Cricetomys ansorgei | reverse complement strand
TTTATCATTTTCATTTTGGCATATTAATAATTACCATCTTATGTATTCTATTTTGTCTCTGTGTATATGTGTGTCTGCTGAGTGCATGTGCGTACATGTATGTGCATGTGTGTGTATATTTGTCTGCTGTGTGCATCTGTGTGTATATATGTCTGCTGTGTGCATGTGTGTGCTTGTGTGTGTATATGTGTGTCTGCTGTGTGAATGTGTGTGTATATGTGTCTGCTGTGTGTATGTGTATGTATATGTATCTGCTGTGTGCATGTGCATGGATGTGTCTGCTGTGTGCATGTGTGTGCATGTATGTGTATATGTGTGTCTGCTGTGTGCTTGTCTGTGCATGTGTGTGTATATGCATGTGTGCGTGTGTATGGATGTGTCTGCTGTGTGCATGTACATGCATGTGTATGTATATATGTGTGTCTGTTGTGTGTATGTGTGTGCTTGTGTGTGCATGTGTGTGTATATGTGTCTGCTGTGTGCATATGTATGGATGTGTCTGCTCTGTGAATGTGTGTACATGGATATGTATATGTGTGTCTGCTATATGCATGTGTGTGCATGTGTGTATGTGTGTGTCTGCTGCGTGCTTGTGTATGCATATGTGCTGTGCCGTGCTGGCATGTGGAGGGCAGAAGCTGATGTGAAATGTCTTCCTTCACTCACTTGTCTGCCTTATTTCTTTGAGGTGAGGTCTATCAATGAACCTGAGCTCACCATTTTGGCTAGACTAGCTGTCACTGAGCTCTAGGGCTAGCTCCTAGTGCTAGGGATGCAAGGAAACCTGACATGTGCATGGATTCTTATATGAGTGATTGGGAACTGAACTCAGCATATTTTGAACTCGGTTTGCATAGCAAAGCACTTTCCCTCAGGGCGATGACCCAAGTGCCCACCAGATCTTACCTTTGATGTGCTTCTTAGAGAAAAAATGCTGCATTTGTTATGTTTACTTCATTTAATAGTTAAATAATTATACATTCATAATTTATAATTAGATATTCATCTGACAGAACTTGTAGACATATTTAGAGTGAGAATTAAAATCTCAGATATTTGCTAAGCCCCTGGCTTGATTTTCCATCCTGTCACAGGAGAATATTAAGTAAGTTTTAGGTGATACAATTCACAACATGTAATAATAATTGTGTCTTTTCATATGCTCTATACAGTGTTCTTGAAATGCCACCTCTAGAGAATATGATCATTTTTCCTATTATAAAATATCCAACATTTTTGTCACTTTATTATATTAACTGAAAAACATTTTTGGATAACATTCAAATGAAAATCAAAAAGTATAGAAAAACTAGCCCTCCCTAAGTAGATGTAAACAATGAAATGAAATACATTGGGTTAAATTATGCATTTAATGTATATTTAATTACTACATATAATAAAACACATCATGTTTAAATAAATATAAAACATGTAGACATACACTCAAACAGCAATATGTATTTACTCTATTATTTTTGTTTTAACTTGCAATCAACTGAACTAAGTGATGCAAAGGGGAAAATTCTTGGTAAATATATTGGAGATGATAAATCAATAGCCGGAAATACCACTGTCAACATCACAACCATCATCTTAATTTCACTTATATAGTTCCCCAAATTTCACCTTCCCAAATCCCATTTTTTGGACAACCATAGAATGGGAACAAAGCAGATCTATTGTTTGTGACTGAGTGAAAAGCTGTCCACCCTGGAAATAGCTAAACAAACTGAAACTGATGAAATGACTGTAAGACTTAGAACACCCGTTCTCCCTTGACCTTCAAGGTATCTCCAAGGTCTTCACAGTGATGCTTGCGATATTGGGTATAATGCTTGACTTGGCTTTGTGTATTTATTTACTGTAATAACTCCTTCAGTTACACAGCGGCTAAGAGCATGTGCAAACTTAGATCGTTATCTTTCACTTAGCAAGATACTGGGTATCTGGTGGGATTATTTCTCTGTCTTAGTTGCCGGTTTCAGCAAGTGGGAGCCATATCAGTAACCCACTGAGGACTTCTATATCTGCCATTCAACCACGAGTAGATTGCTGCCATGTTGTTGTTGTGTTTATTTTTAATATTTATTTATTTGTTTATTTGTGAGTGTGTCCCCAGCTCCTGAGTCAGAAGGCATAACAGAAGGAATCACTGTCAATTTTTGTGATATAGACTGAATCTTGTGTAAACCATGTTTCTCTGATTGAACTTGACTTCAGCTTCGCAGATTGTTCACCAGCTGCAAATCACAGAGATAGGAGCTTACAGAATACCTCCAAGTTAGTTGTAAAATTAAGAAAAACACAAAATACTGGAAACAATGTTAACATTATGGGATTACTAAGAGACAGAATGACCTCTAGAAAAACAATTCAACGAAGCATACTCAAAGTGAAAATATCCCAAGTAAGATACAGTATTAGAAACTGAATTTTCTTTTCTATACTGAAATGCAGAATTTAGAAAACCATAGTTCTCAGTAATTTTCAGAACCCCAGACAGCACAAATTCAGGCCAATATTAGGGAGGAAAGAGCAGATAAGTGTTGAGATTGTTCAAGCTCAGTGCCTGCAGAGTGTGTCTGAGAGGAACAAAGAGCTAAGCGGGAAAAATACATTTCTAAGTAAAAGGAGTTATCAAGAAAGTTACTAAGAAATTTATCAACTTAAGGTGTTAACATTAAAAAGAGCATTTTTATAGTAATGGACTATTAAAAGAAAGGACATGACTTTTCAATTCCATGGCCATACAAGGTTTGAATAAAATGTTATAATATTATTTTAATAGGAACTTGTAGAATATATGTATTTCTAACTATCAACTCTTCATCTGTTTCTCTTGATGCTAAGTGTGTTATTGAAAGTTGGGAAAAAATCTCATTTTTCAAATGCAAATTTTTAAATGTGTTTTTAACTGAAGCAGAATTAAATCACTTTCCTCTCTCCATTCCCTCTCTTCAGTCCCTTTCAGTTACCTTCCTTCAAGCTTTCCTACACTCCTCTCAGGTTGATAGCCTCTTTTTCTTTTCTTATTTTTGACACACACACACACACACACACACACACACACACACACACACACACACACCCCGGATACACACATACATGGATGTGTGTATATGTACAAATTCTTAGAGGCCAGGACCCTACAAAATTTCTCCATTTCTCATGAACAAGTAAATCAATATTGACATATTCTGATCCTGTATATGAAGCCATTTTTTTAGGAAAGTCTTCCACAGTAGATTTTCTGGTGTTGTGGTTTTTGCAATGCCCCTCCCCTATTTGTGATGTTCACTGAGCTATTGATTTAGGACTGTGATGTAAATGTGCTCATTGTGGCTGGATACATTTACTCCACCACCTATTAATTTCTGTGTTGTGTCCAGTTGTGGTTTTAAGTGATGGTCTCCATTTGCTGTAAGGGGAAACTTCTTTGATGAGGGCTGATAGCTACATTTATCTGTGGGTTCAGATTGTAGTGAGGAATTATGCTGGTCTAGCAAAGTGTGGTAGTAGATTCTTTTCTAGGGTCTATAACCTCACTAGCCCCACTAGGGGCTAGCTCACTAGGTTTTTTAGTACCAACCATGATTTCCCCTCTAGTGAATTTAGATAGCTGTTGGTTACCACCAGCATGTGAGTACAACTTATTGAGTATTTATGTATATCTTGCCATACTGGTTCATTGGAGTTGGTTGCCATGCTGGCTGCCATGTCTGTGGTTCCTAAGTGTTGCAGCTGAGGAAGGAAACAATTAAATAGCCCTTCACAGCTGCATGTATTTTTTTCACCCTGAAAAATTTCCTCCTAGAAATTTATCTTCCAGGTATGACATAGTGATATGTCAAAGACAAGAAACATTTGCTGTTCTATTATCCATAATACCAGAAGACAATGAGAGGTGACAAAATATTCATTAGTAGATAAATACTGCAAACACAAGATCAATATTAAATGAGTAATTGTAATGCATTATAAAAATGAAAAAAATTGTATATAAAACTTTAATCAATGTACAGTAAATATATGACTTCTGCAGCAAATCAAAATGTAACAGAACATTTGTAAAGGGTTATGCACATGAGTGCAATAACTATTCTCATATAAATAGTGGTGCAAGGCCTGTCAATGCTGCCAGTTTGTTGTTAGACTACTTTATTTGCAATTAAATATGCATTATATTTAGGAATCTAGAGATTTGAGAGCTGAATATGTTTTTCAGACTTCATCAGTTACTTAATCAGCCATCTGGGTAAAGTAGAATTAATTCATTATATTCCTTATTTACAATTGTTCCCATGCATCTGCCTAGCAAACTTACATCAAGCTAAACTTTAAGAGGTTGGATTAGACATCTGTCTCACCCAAAGAAAACAAACTTGAGCATTCTTTCTAGTAAACTGGTCAATGGTAGCTGAGGGTTGGCTGTTATAACTTCCTGCTTGACCAGTCCTGAGAAAAAAATATTTCTTGCTAAAAAGCATCAAGTTTATTGCAGTATTTTAAGGTCTTGTTACTTATTTTAGTTAAGTATTGTCAGAGTTTCCAAAGTGGTTGAATTTATTCATTCCATGATTTTGAGTTTGTTCTTATGGTCCAGCAAGGGTTGCATTTTTAAAAAAATCATTATCAGAATGGAAATTACATATTTGCAGATATTCCAAGTGAATTATGGTTGCAAATTCTTCTTTATATTAAAGTAAGATAGCGTAAGTTTGGGACAGGTATCTGATTCACTGGGAATTAACAGGCTGAAACAGATGATTATGTAGATGACCAAGGGTAAGTATGGTGTTCCTTCTGGAAATATTCAGAAGTAGATCAGGCTACCTTTACTAGTGACAGAATTTTGCAAGAGCACTTTAGTATCTGTAGTAAAGTTATGGGACTCTATTCTTTCCTATTTCATCTTAGCCTATCAATTAATGTTTATCAGATTATAGACTGTGGTAAGGTTGCAAACAGTAACAAATAATGATATGACCTTCAGAGCTAGCGTCTCCTCAAGACATAAAATAGTGATGCAATTTAATGAGGTTTAGTAGACTACACTGAGGGAATGGAGAGATTTCTAGGTGGTTAAGGGCACTCCTTGATCTGGCAGAGGACTAGTGTTCAGTTCTCGGCACTTACATGGTGGCTCACAATTGCCTGTAACTCTCTTATGACCTCCGTGAGTACTGAATATATATGGCTCAAAGATATACATGTAGACAAAACACTAATATACATAAAATAAAACTAAATAATTTTTGTTTTTAAAACACTACACTTCTAGCTCAGCTATTTATTGTATGTAATATAGAGTCACAAGACTAGTTAGACTTTTATTTTCAACTAAAGGTTTGTCATTGAAGTCTGATAGAGATTTCTAAATCTCACAAGTATGGAATTGTTAGGATTTTTTGTTTTGTGGCACAGATTTACAGTGTAATTAATTCTAACAAAGTATATTTTTATCAATATATTCTTATAGAAGAACATTAAGATGAGTATTATTTGTTTAATTTTAATTAGTTGATTGGACAAATATCAATGTGTCAAAACTTCTATTAAATGTAAACAGTGTCTAAATAAACTACCTCCCAGTGCCTATAAAACATTAATTCTACTTAGACAGGATCAATGTTCCAGAAAGCAGATGACAAAATCCTCACGGAGGAGTGATCAGGGTACAACAGTTAATTGAGGTCTGAAAACATTTCAGAAAGATAATCACATATCAAGGCAGTGAATTCAATAGGTTTTTATTTGTTATCAAATAAAAACCAAAGATTAGGTATATAAAACTATGCTAGAGCAAAATTATTAAAATGAGAGTCAATTATGTAAATACAGAGAAGAATATAACGACATTGTATCACTGATGTTAGCTTTTATTCCTTTCTGTTCAAAATGGTGAAAGCCTTAAATCCAGAAATGATGAATTGGCCTGTGATCTCTTACGACCACCATGACCACTATTTGAGGATATTTTAAAGTCAGATATGTAAGTTTATCTGTTGGAAGAAGGATTCACGTCTGCCTAAGAGCCAAGGATGCCTTGAAGAAAGATGTAGCTAGCACTGACACAGACATATTATAATTCATGTGAAATGTAATAGGATATAGAAATCAACTGTGTTGCAGGTGAAAGACCAGACAAGAACTCAGAATAAAGAAAGATATGCACAATAATCATGCAGACATATTGGGATTCTGTGTACACTATGAAAGGATATTAAAACAGTCATGTGTGACATGAAGGAAGCAGGAAAGTCCAGGATGCCATGGCTTATGAGTAAGAAAAAAGATTTCTATTAATGGAAATATATTTTTGGATGACCAAATTGACAAATCTTTATATCCAGATATAAATATGTAGTATAAAACTGAGGGTTTTATTACAGAGATGAGATTTGGAATAGATTAGAAAGCATGTGGCACTCAAAAGCTAAAACCCTGATTATCCACACAAGCTTCTCATTAACAGAACCATCAAATTCTCCAGACTATAGACGAATTATTAAGAAGTAATCAGCATGGGAAATAAAAAATAAAACAGAGCCAACAGATGTGAGGAATGTAAGTGGATCATCCAAGGAGAAAAATAAAAACAATATTCAGTGGAGAGAGAAATATATATTATATATTATATAAAGTTTGATGACAAATCAACTCAGTTGATAAATAAACAATGTGCCTTTGGTTGGTGAAAGCCTTTTCCATGTCGTGTAAGACAAAAACAGTTTTGCTAAAATGATGATGATGAACTCATAAGCTGTCTGGATGTAAGAACAATGGCAATTACTCTGAGAAGGGGAGCTCTGTGTAATTGTCATGAGAGAAACAGATTGATAGCTGATATATGAAATGCAGGAAAAAGAGAATTACTTAAGAAAAGATGGAATCGAAATATTTTATAATTATATGATAATTCAAAGAGAGATAAATTGGTAAAGGAGAAAGAGAGGCTCTGGTTCCTAAACAGGAGTAGGCTCATGGACACATGAGAGAACTGTGGATCTAAGCTTAATTGAACGTAGGAAAGAATGGGTTATGAGGGCTCAGAAGCAGGTACCTAGTTGTTTGGGTGCTTTCTATATTGCTTCAGATTCTTACTATAACCAAATACATTGTTGCTGAGTTGAACTAAGAACAGAATAGATACGGAGAAGTCTGAAATTGTTAATCAAGCATCCAGCATGGTACAATCATCTGAATGTCAGGGACGTTTGAGGGCCACTGAAAGTCATAAATCTTGTATCAAATTCTATTTTGTTGTAGACAATGCTTTTATAATATGTTCTCAGTTTAAGTGGTGAAGCCATAAATAACATACAGACAGTTATATCTAAAGGAGCAGTCACTTTTCAGGAGAACATGGTGAAGTGATAGAGAATCAAAATACTTTCAACTCAATGCAAGAGAGAAACTATTATGAAAGGGGCGATTCCACTGATAATCCATGCATTTGAATTTTGAGAGTATCTTATGATAGAGAGCAAAGAGGAGTGAACAACTGGTGGGAATTTCCAAAGAGAATATTGAGGAAGGTCGACCATCAGAATTTGGCTGGCAACCTGGGAAAAATAGCAGATGATGAATGAAGACTGATAAGGCTAAAAACTGGGATTGAAATTGGAATGGCTATCAAAAGCAGTAGAAGTCAAAACAATGTGATCTCTAACATGAACGTGTGAGATGAGTGGAAAATACAGCATTAAAGGAGAAATGAAATGCTAGAAGGATCGTGTAGAAAAATTAGGAACTGTAAACATTAGCATAGACAGAAAGACATTCATCCTGGTAGTGCTAAGAATACTCCAGGAGCTGGAAATCAAAGTCTACCTAGAACTGGGCATATTGTCTAAGTCCACTCTTATGGGTGGAAACCTAGCCTTGGGAGATGTGTTTATGGAAGTCCTAGAATATTTCTCATGTGCTCTGCTTCTCTTTTTAATTTGCACTGCCAGTAATTTCTTTGATTAAGAAAACAGAATTGAGCAGGATAAAAACACAATACTTTCAATAATAAGAAAATACCAGATATACTTTATAAAAATTTACATATTTAAAATATTTAAGTACTATCTTGGAAATCATGGTACACTTTTCATTCCTTCTCTCTCAAAGGTCTAGCTTGAAAATTGCTGACCAATATATCTACTTGTCTTTAAAGTACTAAAAGAGAAGGCTTTATTTATTTGTGTATGTGCATGATGTGTGTGTGTGTGTGTGTGTGTGTGTGTGTGTGTGCTTGTGACAATTTTGTTTATTTTTTAACTAATTTTTTAATTTAAAAAATTTTATGCAATATATTTTGCCATAAATATTCCTTATTTGTGACCTAAGTATTTATTGAACTAGGGGAAGGTCTGAAAACTACAAACATCCCATGTTGCTAAAAAGAATTTGAAATATTATTTTTGTTTTGTTTTGTTTTTTTCAAGATAGGGTTTGTCTGCTGTAACTATGGCTGTCCTGTAATTCACTCTGTAGACCAGGCTGGCCTTGAACTAACAGAGATCTGTGTGCCTCTGCCACCAGAATGGTGGGATTAAAGGCATGAGCTACTACCTCATGACTGAATTTTAAATATTCTTACCACAAAGAAATGATAAATATTTTGAAGGAAGTCAAGGGCTATTATTATTTGAAACATTTATACTATAAGAAGTTTTTAAGAACAACAAATTATATTTTATTAAGCTATATAAATATTTGTCCATTAAAATACAACTTAATAAACAAATAAGAGTCTCTAAAAAGAACATGTTTATTGATTAAGCTTATTAGATTAAATTCATTTGATTTTCCTTAATTAAAAGCTTTTTTGACAATTATTAATTGTTTAAACAACCAGAGCTAAAGTATCTCTCCTGATTATTTATACAATTGCTTATACAGTGAATGATAAATTCACTTGCTCTGAATTACTGTAGAAAACTGTGGTAGTGGAAATGAGTGTTCATTTCATACAGCTTGATAGATTTTAATTCACAAAATCATGAAAACATATCTGACAGCAGATGACACTTGGAGATTTTTACAGATTTGGAGAGTGTTGTCCTCTTCATGATTTTTGTGACTTGCCATATTTCTTGAAAAATTAACTTGTCAAAATCATTACAAGTCTAAAATAAAACAGTGCATATTTTTTGCTGTGAATTTTAGATGCATATTAAACAGGTCAGAATTGTACTTTATGAAAAGACACTGATAAAAATATGAGCCAGCCATTTTCAGATTCAGCAGTAGGTGTTTTTGAAATCATAAAAAATTATCCACAACTTTATTTAGATAATTTGTTTTTGTTTTCTAAGACTAAAAGAAATATGCTTTGCTAAGATTTCTTGGAGAAATAGCTAATAAATGAACAAGATAGAATAGGTGCAAGATAATCCTGGATTATCCTGCTTTGTTAGAATCTAATTAGAGATTTCTCCAGATCTCCACCATCATAGATATGAGTTGAGTGCAGCCCATCAGGCTACTAGGGTAACCAAAATGTTGGGCAGGACCGGCTTGCAGGGACAGAGCACACAGGTGGAAGTTACGGATGCCATCAGCCACTCTATCATCCAGAATGTAAACAGTCTCACGCAAAAGGTGGATGTGCTTACCTATTGTAGTCAGGAATAGGACAAAGTTTGAGCTGGCCTTTCAGTTGGGTCCTAGATATCCATCATTGGCCATTTGATGGCATGAAACTGTTAATTAAAGCCTTATGTTGTGTTTTTTTAAAAAAAGAAATTAATCAGGGTCCTCTAAAAATGAAGAGGATATGCTCACAACACTCAAGACCTGGTTTATTGTTGGTCAGGTTCAGCTGAGCATCAGAATGATGAAGTAAGACATGGCAAAACAGTGGGCACCATTTACTCACAGAACGTTGAGAGTCATGAGCAAATTTATAAGAATATTTGAACTAGAAAATTGCCTTATGACATCATGAAGACTGTACGGGGATAAACAAATTGATCAGCACTAAGTTGAGGGAACAGGGTGATGGGTTATCACATAATTATAAAGTCATTCCAAAATACTTACTGTTTCTGCAAAGGAGAGAGTCATAACTGTCAGGAAAAGCAATCAGAAAGTATCTTGTTCAGAAAATCAAAATGAACAACAGTGTTGGTGAACAGAAGTACAAAATGTGTCCTTAGTGAGACAGCTCAGTCAATAAAGGTTCTTGTTGCCACTGAGGAGTTCCATCCTCAGTGTTAGAAATAGAACAACAACAGCAACAAGCAAACAAACAACACAAAATTAAGATTTCCTCTGATATTTTCCCATGTGCTGTGGCATGTGCTCATATTTTCTCTCTCTCTTCTCTCTCTCTCTCCCTTTCGCTCTTTCTCTCCCTCTCATCTCTATTTCTATCTCTGTCTCTCTCCTCCCTTTTCTCCCTCTCTCTCACAGATTAAATTTAAGAAATAAAATAGTAGTGCATCATGTGTCTCTAGACATGATAAAGACAGCTTTGCTTATGTGGTATAAAAGTTGGAATGAACAACCTTAATTTAAGATCCAGCAACAACTTTAAATTAGTTCTATGACAGTAAAAACCCTCATTAGCAAGTTATAGGGGTGAGGGCTTGTTTACTTGATTATCTATTGATAATAATATGAAACTATATGTTATTATTATACTATTATTTCATTATGTATTTTATTTTAATTGTATATATGTAAGTGTAGGGGTAATCATATTTCACACACTGGTCTAGAACTTGCCATGTAGGCAAAGAAAGCCATGAATGTTCTGTCAGCTGCCTCCTCTTCTCATGTACTATGAATACAAATGACACTGTCACACCCAGTTTATGTGGTGACAGAGATCAAACTCAGGTCTTTGTGCATGTTAGGAAAATAAGATACCAATGGACCTACATCCACACACCTCTGAAAGTATTTTTTTACTTACAATTATTCTACTTTATAAAAAGTGATTATTTTTAACTGTCAGAGAAATCCAGTTTTCTTTAATATAATCATGAAATAAATTATGAAGTAATTTTAAAACAAGAGTGGAATGATTTTACTTTATATATCAATATTTAAGTTTTTTTTAACAAGGATTTCAGCTTCCTCAGCTTTTAAGACTTAAAATATAACTGAAAATATACAGACAGATACATATTATTCAATTAACCACGTGATACATGTATACCATTTAGAATATTTTTAATTTATATGATGTTATTTTCATATATTACACTGAGCTGTTATAATGAGAGAATCTACTAGGTAATTGGAAAATAAATCTAGTTTAGCAGCAAAGAAAAGAGAACTTTTTCAAACTTGTCAGAAATATTTTTATGAGATTTATATAAAGTGAAAACTTTGGCATATCCTCTAGAAATTTTGGCAAGGGCATAAAATGTTTCTTGAAAGCAAAAATTGCTTTTTGTCCTAGAAGTATCTATCCTAGAAAAGGAAAAGCAGTTGGGGCAGGACAAGGAATCATGTTTTCTTTCTCTTTTAAAGTAAATGTCAACTTTTCAAAATACCTGCGTTGTGGGTAATCTTACGTGTAGGAAATCACTTTTAAGTTTATTTAACATGTGTGTTTACAAAATGTCCAAGTTAGCTCCAGAAAACATTATTACACAATAGTATAGCACTTAAAACTGTAACATATAAAATAGCATACTTTAAAGCTTTTCCAAGCTAAATACCACACATGTGAAACATTTTAATGAACAAATTAAATGTACAAATCAGCAATACTATGTTTTGTATTTATCCGTCTCTTGTTTTTATAAACAATCTTTCCTGAGACAGTACACTATCTGGATTCGGCTCATTTATGCCTTTTGAACCTTATTGGCATTTTATCACACTGTATTCTTCTGCTTTTCTTTCTTAGGAATCTTTCCGTCATGTTTGAAAATTTAAGTCATTCTCATTTTTTTTTTTAGTATTTAATAGAATTTGACTCTGAGATATTGACTCAAAAATGAATATGTCCTCAAGTCTGTATTACCATTTGCTTGTCCTTTTTGATAAAAAAATTAATTTTTACTGATTGTAGGAGACACACATTTATTGAAGAGTTTTGGTGGGCTGAGATGTTAAATCAGTAGAAAATAGATGTTATTTAGCACACCAGTGACTCATAGGGTACTTGTAGCGGGACACTTGGAAGAAGTCTTGTTATTTTTCTTTCTTTAAAAATGCAAAATGGCGTTTGGACTAGGTTTATGTTCCCACCCCAGGTGTGGTGGATGTTTATGAGTTGGGTTTGGAATGCTTGATGCAGGTGGCTACAATTTGGTTAGGTGCAGTCCTTCTAGCATATGTAGCTTGGGATTGTGTGTCGCACGGTTTTATGGATTTTGGCTTAGGGTATAAAAGGTCTGAAGCCCAGAGAGCCAGGGTGGGTGTTGGTTGATGGTTCTTTGGTTGGGTTGTCAAAGTTAGTGTGTTGATTCTTAAAAGAACAAAGGTTGGAGAGACTTCCAAAGTCAAGGCTGTAATTAGTGCTAGGGCCACTGTTGATATTACATAAAAGAAATGAATACATTTTTTCATTTCTCAAAACAATGGACTTGAAATTATTTCATAAAGCATTTTCCTTGTTCAGTTATGCTCCACTCAGCAGCATGTAAAAATGATCTGCGTCCTAGTTCCTGCCAAATATTTTTGTCTCACTAATCCTGTCCCCAACTGTGCTGCACAATAACACTTCTTTTATAATTAAATATTCTCCTAGAAACATCAGCTCAGAGTATTAATATTTAAACACTTCGTGTCCTATATTTTGTGTCTTACTAAAGCACCGTCTAAGTCCAAGAGGTTATTTCTCATTTACTGCAATCTCAACCAAACTGTGAAGCTCTCCGATTTTTTCTCTCAGCTCAACTAGCTGGCTTCCATTTGCTAAAAACTCCCAGTTCTTCCAGTACTTTTCTCTAAGCTAAAATTAAAGGCTTTACTTCATAGATAAACTTTCCAGCAAGTTCAAAAACTCCTTTACTTCTCCTATTTCTCAATCAACTCACTAGCAAACTTCTTTTTCTTTTCTTTTCAGACAATATCATTCCTTTTCCAGTTGGGACATTGGCTGGTGCAGCCTAAAGGCACAGCTTACTCTCCTTAGGATTGACTGACAGACCTTTAGCACTTGGTCTCTGGGAGGAGGAAGACTAATTTCTCTCTTCCTGCAATATTATCACATTCTAGTATCCCAGAACTCTGCAATTATATGTGATAAAATACATAATTACTGATGGCTATTTCTTGCTAAGCATATATCTTTTATGTCTCTGCTCATGCACAGGCTTGGTATTTGTGGCCGTAGGGGCACACTCAAGTGATTGCATCTAATATCTGCAGCCCAGCATGAGGTAGAGGACTAGCTCCAGGTTCTGAGAGGTGCATTTTTGATTATTACTGTAGGTTAATTATAATGAATTATAATGCCATGAAGTACAGGTCCATTAATTGTCCCTTCTCTGAGAAAGCTGGAGGAGAGGGAAATATGTCCCAAATAATACCTTATAATTAAAAACTGTTACCAATATTAACCACAAATATTTCATGTTCAGTTTTTATAGTTTAGTGTGATTTTCTCTTTTTTATGAAACTTTGTTCACTTTACAAGAAAGAGGAGTTTTAAACGTATTTGTTGCTAGTGTGTTCTGCTTAAAGTGAAAGTGAAATCAATAGCAGTGTGTGGGTTTGTATCCAATTTGTTGGCTCTCCATTATCATGTCTGAGGTATTTTAATCTGAATTTCTTCCCAGAAAGTTCCTGTATTGCTAACTCTCTCTCTCTCTGCTGTGGCCAAACACCTTAAAAGAGGGAGAAATAGTCCTCCCACCCAAGGAAAGAGCACACCACTTGACTTCCCAGTACCAATTAGTCAGCTTTAAAAACGTTCAAGTAACATTGTATGGACTGAGCAGTTTGTATCCGTAGATTTAGTAATACATACATATACAACTGCAATTAAAGAAAAAACTGGCCATGAATTTGAGAGAGAGAGTGAGTGAGGTGGAGGTTGTATGGGAAGGGTTGGAGGAAGACAGGGAAGGGGAGAATTATATACATATAGTATATAATACATATAATTAAAAATGAAACAGGATGGTTTATTTTATTTAGAGTTTGAGAAGAGAATAATTCATCATGGCTAGGAAGCCCTGGAGACTAGAAGCCAGACAGGAAGTAGGGCCATCCTATAAAATTTCTAGACTTACCCACATTGACATGCTTCTTCCAGCTAGGTACTTCCAAAGTTTCCACAGCCTTCCAAGACAAAGCCTCAAGCTGTGAACCAAGCACTTAAACAGGAGTCTATGGGGGACATTATATATTCCTATCACAACAGTGCTGTACTTGTGTCACTGTATGTTTCCATATTTGTAGTGTTACTAATGGGCTTCTGCTTAGTCTATATATACTTAAACAAATATGTTGGTATAGATGATTATCAATAAATTCTATAAAAAAATAACTAGAAATTGCAGTTACAGAAAAAAAAAACATTTATTCAGTTTTTCTTCATGCTACAGAATATTTTGTAGGAATGTAAACAAATAAGAAAATCAATAACTTTCTTAGTATATACTTAAAATTTACATGTGGTTACAACCAACAAATCCACCCCAATTGAATGAATTAATATAGTTTACTTTCAGCCCAGCAAGTTGGCTCAGCAGGTAAAGCACACCGTAAATACTTGAAATCAATTCTTGTAACCCGTGGTCAAAAGATAGCCTTGTTTTTTGAAGGTAGTTCTCTGACCTCCAGCCATCTGCTCTGACATGTGTGCACCTGCACTTGCGCAGATCCACATGCATAAATACATACATACCACACATACACTGACCACAGGAGAGCCTATTACTGAGGCCCGGAGGTTTGTGTGTCAGCTCTTTTCTCTCTACCACTTCACTCCTTTTAAACACTCTAGCTCACCCCTGAGCAGAGTTACTTTGCTTCTGCTGCAAATAGACCTTTGAGTCTCTTATATTTTTTACTGACAATTTTGAATATTTTCTCCAGTAAATTTTCCATTTGTTTTTCTCTTAGTTTAATATAGAATTTTATGGCTTCATTTAGGCCTTTTCTATACATCTTCTAAAGGTTGAATCCAATTCATGGATGCGCCTTAGTGAAGGCATTATGAAAAACTGTTCAAAAGGCACAATAAGCAAACAGTAAAATTTAGATGTCATACTTGTTTAGGAATAAACAAGGCAATTCTACGTCGGATAAAAATACAGAGGAGAAGAAAGAGTGAAATGGAGTCACTGTGGTTATGCTCATTATAGAAAAACTAAAATAAAGATCTTCAGGAAGAGAAAGAGAGAAAAATAAGCTCATGGATGTCTCATAAATCATTTCACATCTTGGTGTGAAAAGGGGTACAAAGGAAGATTTTTGTGCTGTAAATTTAAGATAATAAAGGATATTTGCTTAGAAGATTATTAATGAACATTATCCAAACTATGAATTATAGAAAACATTTCAAATGTGAAAATATTAACACATTAGTAATGAGAGATTCCCATGATTAGAGCCATCAGTGAATACAACCAAGGAGAGGGTTAAAGTTCGGCATGGTGGAACGCACTGACAATCCCAGAAGTGGAGAGGAGTTAGGGCTCTGTCCTGTCAATGCCTCTCTAGGCTACTGAGTCACCAAACAGAGGTAAAGGCTACCACGGAAAGAACAAAAGGGAGGCCTGAAGGATACTGGAAAAGAATCTGAGTGACTGAGTAAAATCCCAGTAACGAGCCATTCATGGAGGCTTCACTGTGACCCTGACAACGCCCCCGCCTGCCGTCCTTCGGTTATTCAGTCATCAATCATGTTTCACAGAACGTGCTATTTCCAATGTCCTGACACATAACACTGTGCTGGTTTTAAGTGTATTGTAGTTTGTATTCCTTATGCAACTGTTATTTATTTTACATATTCCCCATATACAGTGTATGTAGTAATGAAATATGACACAATAAATAATCACACATTTAAAAATAGTAAATATAAATTGGTCTTATGATCATGAAATCGCTAAAAATAAATCTGTAAATGCCCCTCATTATTGGTGAAAAATTATTCAATAAATCTTAAGAAAGACTAGTTTCAGGTCACAATCTCTAACCTTAATTCTATATAGTTAGTGATATTTAATTAAGAATGTCTACAATTTTAAATACATAAAAACATAAACCAACCATATATAAACCCACAGTGAATAGGAACTGGATAAAGGCTGTATCATAAAAGAGAGAGGGCTCACTAGGGTAAGAAACTGACTAGGAGAGCGGAACAAGGGGCAGAAAGCAAGGGAGAGGACATGAGAGAAAGACCAACCAGACAGAGTCCATATAAAATTGCCATATAAAATTCATTACCTGTATGCTCATTTTAAGAACTTAAAACTTGAGGTAAAACTCACATCAGACTGATCTATCATCTGCATTGATGATGCACACATTGGTGGATAATAGAAACGTGTAGGTAGATAAGTATGTAGATAATAGTTAGGTTAGGTTTTAGGATTCTTATAAGATATTTACACCTCTCCTTTTAATTATATTTATATTCAAAATAAAAGAGTTTTACTTAAAAATGCAAAGTAGGAGACTCTGTAGAAACTATTAGAAAGACCATGAATTATTAAAACTAAGCATGAAAGTGTACATCATGAAACTTGCTATCTTAAAGATTGTTAAAACAATTTAATCTGGGATCATGGCAGTTGAGACAGGAAATCCCACAGACCCGCAAAAGTCAGGATGAGGAACCATACTGAATAGAAGGGCTTCAGGCTATTTTCTTTTTATTTTCGTTAAGCTAATTTTTAAAATTAATTCTTCAGACAGAGACTCACAATACGGTCCAATCTGGTCTCTTTTACTGTGTAGCTGAGGCTGGTCTCAAGTTCATAGTTTTCCTTCCTGAATGTTGAGAGTCATACTGATTCAAAGCTTTTCCCTGAGACCTTGATGTATGGAGAAGCAATGTAGCTCCTTGTCTAAAACCAGGAACAAAATTGGCAAAGCCAGAAGTGGCCTATGGCCAGGGCTTTGGGGTAGCTATGGATTTTCAGATTTCTGAGAACTCAACTTTTCCCCTCGAAGGGGCTGTAGTTATGAATTCCAAAGCTAATGTGTGTTTACTTGGGAAGCACTTGAAAAATCCTGTGTTCCTTTTGTGTAACATCATGTTTATGTCCAAGAATAGCATACTTAGAGCACATGGTAGAACTATGTGTTGTGGAAGTTTATTTTTAGTTATATTTAAAATAATTGTTTTTTGTTGAAAAAAGAGGGGCATTGACATTTTGTATTTTCTGCAGATGTTGGATTTCTGTGGAGGACGTTTGATTACTTATGACCTGCACCTGAGGAGTTCTGAATGAATAAAAACACCTGAGCGCAGACGCTTTGGGTTCCACTGTGAGTATGGCATTGGGCATGATGGTGGTTCCCTCTGCTGAGGTCTCGCAGGATTTGCATCTATGAATATGTCTCCTGTGTCCTCCTTGCTGAGTCACCCAGCCGTAAGTGTACTACTACATCTATGTTCAGCTTTTTGTGGAATCTTCACATAGATTCACAAACTGCCTGCACGATTTTCACTTTAATTAGTGAAAAATTGTTTCCCTTCCCCCATATTCAACCTTTTCTCTTTCCTTTGTTCTTTATTTTGATCTTATATATTCTCACTAGGATATGATGATGTGTCAAAGTAGTTTTGATTTATAGTTCCCTGATGACTAATGATATACAAAATTAATTAAAAATCTGAAGCATTTGCATTTTAACTTTTAATAATTCTGTCTAGTTCTTTGTTCCAATTTAAACTAGGTTGTATTTTATTTTTGTTGACATCTTTATTTCATATATATATATGTACATATATATATATATATATATATATGTATGCATATATACATATGCATGTGAGAGAGAAAGAAAATTCTTTGTATATTTTAGACAATACCCCTTTGTCAGGTGTATATTTGGCAAATATTTTCCCTCTTATTTCTTAGAATGTATGTTGAGTTGGACAATGTTTTTCTTTGTTGTAAATAAGTTTGTTTTTTAGTTTTATATGGTCCCAGTTGTCCACCGTTGATTTTAATGCTTGTGCTACTGTAGTCCTGCTCACAAAGTCCGTTCCTCTGCATATAATTTCAAGGGTATCTTATGCTTTCTCCTCCATCATATTTAGGGTATCAGAGCTCATGTTGAAGTACTTGATCCATTTAGGGTTAAGTTTTGTGCAGGGTAAGAGGTAACGATCTCTTTCGTTCTTCTAATTGTACTTAGTATGCTTGATCAGCTCCATTTGTTCCCCAGCAGTTGTTTTTAGATTCTTTTGTCAAGTCCCAGGCAGCTGTCCGTATGTGAACTTATATTCAGGTTCTCAGTTATATTCCACTGATCAGTGTGTCTGCTTTCAAGGCAACACTGTGACTTTTTAGTTGCTATAGTTCTGTAGAATAACTTAAATTAAGAATGGTGATTCTTTCAGTAGTGATTTTATTGTTCAGGATTGTTTTGGCTATCGTGTTTTTGGTTCGTTTGTTTAATTAATTTTGTTTGTTTGATCTTCCTCTCTTCTATTTTCTTATTCAACATCTTAAAGTTTTATCTGTACAAGTCTTTCACTTCTGCAGTTAGGTTTATCCCATATTGTCATGAACATAGTTGCAAAAATTCCCAAATATTTGGAGCCTGATTCAAGCACATATCAAGGGGATTGTCTGATCACATTGGTTTCATCCTAGAGACTCAGGGGCATGACAATATATGAGAATCAGGAAATACAATAAACCACATAAAGAGACTCCAGAACAGAAACAATGGTTTTCTCATTAGATGCTTTGACAAAATTCAACATCTTTTCAAGGTAAAAATAAATAATAATCTATGAATACAGGAAGCATATTTCAACTTAATAAAGACAATATAAAAGAAGCTCATAGATAATAATCATGCTAACAGACAATAAAAAAATACACACACACAAAACATTTTTATTGAAACCAAGAACAAGATAAGGGAATTTATACTCTCTATTCTTTTTCTATATAAATTATTATTGCTAGTGCTACAAGATAATTGCAGATAAAAATAGGAATAGAAGAAGTAAAAGTATTCATATCTTTAATTGCAAATGATTCTACATATAGGAGATTCAAAACACCCCATCAGAAAACTCCAGGTGAAAAACACATTCAGCAAAATATCAGGATACACAATTATCACACAAAATAAATACAAATGACAAAAATTTATTTCATATGATACACCATACATTTGTACAATTACAATAGGCCAAATAAAAGATGTCTGTCCTTTATGTTTTATTTTTTTTCCTGTCGACTTGACACTAATTAGAGTTATCCGGGAAATGGAACTAAAATTGAGAAAATACTTTTATCAGAATGCCTGTAGGCAAGTGTGTTGGCAATTTTCTTGATGAATGAGGAATGTAGGCATGCCCAGCCCACTGTGTTATGTGCCATCCCTGGGCTGGTGGTTCTGGGATGGATGTCAAAGAATGTTGGCTGAACCGATAACTTTAGGAAAGAATAGTTTGGATTACACTGTCTTTCTAAAAGTAACTACACAGAGATTTTTCAGGCATTTTTTTCACTTTCTGAATTTTTTTTTGTATTTTGCCATTTACCACAATAATTTACCAGAATTTCACAGAATAATTTGTGAAATTGAAGATTGTCATAATTTTTCTCATAGTGAATTTTCTGGGAATTCTGTAGCTCCTGTTCTTGTATTGAATGTATAGCATGAAGTAGTCATAGTTTAAAGTTTGGAAAATGGATATTTTTTTTCTAATAAATTTCATGAAAAATATGTTCATTCTTCATTGAATTAATTCTTTGCTTTTTTGAAAATGTACAGAATGTTCTTATGTGGCCTTATTTGTTCTTACATTTTCATCTGTTCCTTTTTACCAATTTAAATTAACATTGTTTACTTCAAGGTTGACGTGGGTTACAAAATTAACAGAATTATCATATGTAAATTAATTCTTTTTATACTTCTCCTTTAAAGGTTTTAAATCCATTTCTAAATTCTCGGGTATTGATTAGCACTGCCCTAAACTTATATAATATGAAATCTTCTATGTCTCCACTAGTTTATTTCATCATTTACCAAGTGTTCCTCTGTTCTCTTTAACAATATTCTGAGTTCCCAGCTTATAAGCACTATAAACAGATTATTTTAAACCACTGAGTACTTTTCAATTTCACTTTTATCCAAACACACACACACACACACACACACACACACATGCTTGTGTCTTAGGCCTGATATCTCTTTTACAGTAAGCACCACTCTACCATTGAGCTCTACTCATAGTTCTTCATTTAATTTCATCCAAGCAATAGGACTCAACTATGATGAAGTCTGTGAATTAAGCAGTCATTTAGAAGATTCTTACATTGGACTTTGATATATAATTATTAAAATGTGCACTATTTAAATTTTAAGGTCAAGTATTACTTGATGCTTTTAATCAGATTAATTAATGCTATTAAAAATCATAAAGACAGAGGAAACTCAGTAGTTAAGAGACTTATCTGTTGCTTGTTGTGTATCCACTGGACCCTGGGGGTGGGGGTAACGTTGACAAAGAACCAAAACACACAGGCTCTGGGAGTCAGGTAAGTTTCAAAAAGCAGACTCACTTTATTACAGAGGGGGAAGTGTCTTATACCCTCCACCATGCTCATCACCCCATCGGCTATCAGTCTGCAGGCTGCTGTTCTCTGGGTGTGTCCTGGCAGGTCTGTCTCTGGGTATGTCCATGCAGGTCCCAGGCCTTGTACTGCTCAGTGGCAAATCCAGTTTTCTCCTACACTTACCAACTGTTTAGATTTATATATTAATATGCTTAAGGCATTAGGCTCAAGTACTAATTTAGCACGAATGATAGTTATTGGTATATTGTAAGTGTCAATAGATGGATTACAAAAGCTCACAATCATAAAGTATGTGTCTGAATTCTAACTTTTAACCTAACAGTTTTAGCTTTCTATTTCTATTTTATTTATAAGCATAGAACAATAACAGTGGCGTTAGTACTGAGTATTTCATAGTATTTTAATATATTGAGGATATAAGAAAAATTACAAATGAAGCAATTAAAAAGATGGCATTAAAATTTTTCATAAAATGACCCAAATAATCATATTCTCATATATCTTTTGTGACAGTGATTCTCGTCTCATATATGGGTCTACACTAATTTTTTACTAAACTTTTTACTTGATTCATAGTCCATTAAACATTTGATTGAAAAATCACTAAAAATTGATAGTATTATAAGAGCAGAGGTAAAACTATACTGACATGATATATATGGTTAACCAACAGGTATTGTAATGTTTTGATGTTCACTACAAATCACAAGGTAGTTTATGTTTAAAATTTCAGCCAAAGGCACTAGTATCCAGTTTCTATCTAATTTGACAAATTCTCTACCACCACTTTTTTATATAATTAGATCATTTAGGAACCTACTCTTTTGTCAGTTACACCTTCCAGTTATTTACTCTGAGATTAAGTTCCTCTTCCCATTGGCTAATACACCCACTAGGTATTCCTTCTCAGTGAGACAGCTATCCATATCCATGCATCTAAATTGGCTTATTCTTTGTGTATTCATTTATAGAGCTGTAAATAGCCAATGGTTTAATATGAATAATGGTTCACATAAAATGAATGATAACAACTGTGATTTATTGAATATGTATCAAAAATTCTCTAAAGGTATTCTTCACTGTGTGAATTATACAAATTAATAAAAAGTCTCATATAATTCAAACCATTCTTTTGTTAACATGAAATTCAGAGAGATAACATAGCTGCCTAGAAGGTATGGATTTGCTGCAAACCATGTCTCTTTCTTCAAAGCTTCAATCCCTCGGCCTGCTGTGCTCATGGCCAAGGCTTCTAGAACTGAAGTTCACACCCCACTGGCAGCTTCATCCCTGTTGAGAGAGTTGGATTTTGGGTCTGTTTAATTTGAAAAAGAGTTTCATTTTATGATCACAAACTTTCTGAGATTCATTAATGTAAATGCCAACCACTTTAAAAATAATGATGTTGAAGACTAAAAAGCAAATGCATATTTGCCTTGATTCCCTCTTTTCTTCCTGCAAAGTCTCACAGACAGGACAATTATGGCATCTACTAGGTTACCTCAACTTACCTTACCTTGGCTTGGTGTGTATGTGGTCATTTGAATCACCTCACTCCCTCTTCAACATTCTCTGCTCTACTGTTGGGACAAGATCTGTCATTAAAATTAACCACCTTGAAATTAAACTACCTTTTAGTTTCTCCGAGCCTAAACTCATTCCTCTGAAATATCTGCACATTTATTCCATATATTGAAAGCCTGTTTATAGAAGTGATTTTATTTAAATTTTCACGAAGAGAGAACGATGGAAGTATACTAGAGCACTTCAGGAGGATACATGTTTTCCACTCTTGTTAGCTTTAGGTAACTAACAGCCACTTCTCTCACTCTGTCTTTTGGTCTTTATCTTAGTCCTTCATTTCCATTCATTACAAATCTCAAGGCCCCCCATGCAGGGCACTAAACATTACTATCAGTTATCAGTATCCAGATCAAAACACTTTCTAGAGTTTTTAAGAAAATGTATTTCCTATCAAACAAGTTGTGCTTTTTCCCCTAGGAAATAAACATCGTTTATAGGACACATTAGCTATTGTATCTTCATCACACCATCCAGTAATTCCCCAACAATTTCTGAGAACCTTCCATGCACCTACATTTCAGAAAATCTTCACTTAGAAATAACTCCATATGAAAGAAAATATCCATCTAAACTGTAAGCATCACCACCATCAGTTTTAAGGTATTTTCATTAAACCTTGTAAAAATATCCATTAACAGTCATCACAATTGCTAATGTAGACCTCACCTCTAAATAGCAACTTGATTTTAGCTCTTATCCAAGCAACTGGCCACATATTGTAAAACATGCAAATAGACTTTAAAAATTAGTTTGCTTCATGTAGGTTGAGTTCCTGAAGTTTTCAAGATTGTAATCATTCAGGATTTTCCAGGAAGGGCAGATGTTGCAATCTCTTTGTGAGAACTATTGACCATTATATACCATATTGATCCTTTCACTGAAATGATTGGGTATAACTTCCGAAACATCATATATTCCTTTACTCATTTTTTTTCTGTGTGGCTGTACTATGATGACCACGAAACATGACTATTAGAGTCAACTTTTTTTTAACTTTATAAATATACTAAATGTGAAGAGGGCTGTGAAGCAAACAACAATAGTGACATAGTTTGGTTTCAAACAAAACAACGTTAGGTTTTAAACTGGTTGATAAAAGAATTTAGTAACTTTTTTCAAGGTGTGTCTGTTAGGATACCTGTACAGAGTGTAGTGCGCACTGACTCTACCTCTCTGGAATGGCACAAGAAAACATTTGCAATATTTAAGTAATTTTTATCCTAACTATAATACATCATATGTTATGATGCCATTTATAAATTTTCCAGGGATTTGCAATTTCTACCTCTCCCAGTCCCTCTTCATTACCTTCTACCAATCAGTTTTTTCTTTCCCACGACAAGGAAAAAAAATCCTCAAGATTAAATTTTTCATAGCTTATACCTATGAATGAGAGATAGTTTTCAAAAAGTATTACACCTATAGCAAAGGGGACACATTAGTTTGTACTTCAAGTGAGCCCTGTCTTTATGGAAGCACTTACACTATTGAATTGCAAATGAAATTTTAAGCAAGACGTGATGCCTCCATTTCATTTAACAAGATTTCTTTAATACTCATGAGAATCACACCAAATCGGATGCGATCTGAACAGCAAGGATTTGTAATAATGGCCCAGGCATTATGAAGATTAGAAGACTCTGAGTGAACAATCCCTTAGCTCATAAAGAAAATGATAAAGGATAAAAGGTAGCATTAACTGTTCAGGGATGTGGGAAGTTCACGATGTGTATAGCTAGCTGTATCATATTAAAAGTCACTCACTTGACAAGTTAGCTAAATAAAATATGCTTTAACTTACAACTTCCAAAATATTTTTTTAATTACTAAGATCCTATATATTTCAAAGATGGGGAAGGGTTTAAACGTACTCAGAATTTTCACTAAAAAAAATCATATGGACCATGGAGCGATCGTCAGTTCATAGCTGCTAGAATCAGGAGATTCTTTCTTGTGCGAGGACATGGCAACTGGTAGGATGCCTGTGCTCCACTGGCAACTAATTGGTTCAAATATGGGCATCCCTAAATGTATTTAGTGTGTTATCTAAATATTCATGAAATTAGATGGGAGTTGTGTTGAGAGATCTCAGGGGAAGTTGAAGGAGGGAAGTAGAGGATGATCATATAGAATTGTATAACTGCATGAAATTTTAAAAATAGAAGAAAAATTAAATGATACTTTTTAAGCGTTAGTTATGTTAGTATATGTGTATGAGTGTTATGCCTGAATGTATGTATGTGTACTGCATGTGTGTCTGGTGCATGCTGAGAGCTGAAGACTGTTTTGTAAACCCTTGGACTTGATTTACAGATGGTTGTGAGCCACTATTTGGATCCTGGGAATTGAACTTGGATCTCTGCAAGAACTCTTAACTACTGCAAGTGCTCTTAACTACTGAGCCATACTCCAGCTAATAAATATGACATTTATGATATATATATATATATATATATATATATATATATATGTTGTGACTGTACACAGATCACTTAAAAATAAGTACTGATAAAGATTTTTATGTATGCTTATTTTTAGAAAATTGAGTTAAACACTTGGTCAAAGTTTCATTTGAGTGCTGGACAATATAGAAGTATTTACCATTAGCAGTTTTGCATAGTTCATCCCATAGGATGTGAGTATGTTCTTTAACCATCTTAACTAAGGAAAAACTTTTTCATGGAATGGGAAAAATTACCTAAAATATGTGAACAGGACTGATATAGAATACTATTGTTATAAACAGCTTATTAAAACTGGCTTTGTTGTTACTATTTACATTTGCAAAATACTGATGATTAATTCTTTCGAAATTTTCTGTTTTCTCCACTATAGACACTTACCCTGGTATTTTTTAGGTCTGAATAACCTATAATTTTTAAGCACCACCTGTGTTACACTCTGAGTTACATTTATTACCAAATGTCAGAGAGGAAGAATTAATGATATCAAACCCTAGGCTTTGACTTGACTTTTAAAGGAACCACATTTCCTTCATGATAAAAGAAATGGCTGACTTTGACGAAAACTTTTATAATATTGGGGATGCTAAGCATTTAGGTGATTTTTCCTTGTATGTGTTTCTCTTTACTTAGTCTGGCACACGTCATGGTACTCACTGGCTGGGACATTTAGACATTCAAGCTGTTATAGCACATTCCAGTCACTGTCTATCTACTTTAACTGCTACCAAAATGTGCAATATGAGTAGGGCCTGGTGTGAAGACAATTTGGGATGGGATGCTTCCACAGTGACAAGCTGTGCATTCTAGAAAGGGAAACGGGGACCCATGCCTCCTGTTCACAGAAGGCCTCTCAGCACTCATGGAATCCAGAAGTGGCTAGCATCTTTCTTGCTCTTCCTCTCTCTCTTCCTATTCTGCTTTTCTTCCCTCCCTCCTATATCCCTTACCCCCCACCCCTGCATTCCCAAATTCCCTGCCTCTCTACCTCTCTCCCCCCATTCTTCCCTCTCATTCCTCTTTGCTTCACTGATAACAGTTCCACAGTGGGTATTGTGAAAATATGAATTGGAAAAATCATTAAATTCTCATGGAACACTGGCCCTTTTTTGTCTTCTTATTAGTTCTTTGGAAAATTCCATATGTTTTATTTTCACCATATTCACCCTATGCCCCACTCTTCCCACAGCCACACTTCCCTTTCACACCTATCCAGCTGTGTCCTCCTTGGTTTCAAACCATCAAGTACAATTGATGCTGCCTATATACTTAGATCATTGAAGTCCAAGGCAATTCAGGAGCACTGAAATACAAGTTCTATGAGCTTATTGTAAATTCTCCTTTGGCTTCTAACTGTAGAGCAGACCCAAGTACTTTGTGATTCTATCAAGGTTATTCCAAGTCAAATCTTATTCTCTCCAATTCTGTTCAGTTAATTACATTTGCTTCATGTGTTCAGATTCCTTAGTGATCATAATGCTATGATTTTAATTTTCATGACATTTTTTCTTCTCCTTTCCACATGTTTGCTTTCAGTCATGATTCGGTTTGATCTGCAACACCATCTGGCACACACATTCATCATTTTAGTGTTCCTGTGCTCCCTATGCCCTTAATGTTCACAGGCTGTGCTGCAGCATTCCTGACTCCTTATATCTCATTTGACATAAATCTCTCACTTACTTCCCTATTCCAACTAGACAGAGGATGAAAAAAATATTGTTCTAGTTTGCCTATTTCCCCAAATTTCCCATAGAGTGTAATGCACATCCAATATGAAGCAGGCACTCAGCATATCTGGACTGGCAGAAAGATAACTACATGTAATTATAGCTGCAAAATGGCCTTTTCAAAATAAAAAAAAAAATCTCTTTCTTGTGACCAGCTTTTGTTTTTCTTAAAGGATCACATGTCTCAAAATCATGTCTAAACAATAGTCTATTTCGGTGACTTATTTCTACTTTTTATTTTAAAATGCAAACTCTTATCCAAAAGTCTTTGCAGAGTTCCTTACTACTGGGATGTTTTCCTTCAATTTGCTTATCTACTTACCTGTGTCATGACATTTTCCTTGTTTGTTTGTTCATTTGTTTTATTCTCTCTCATGTAATAAATCCAGATGGTGGTTTCCCCTCCCTCCACTCCTCTCTGCAGTTGTTTGCTGCTGTGGCAGCTCTGCAAGGATGACAAGGAAGCATAGTCATAGGTACAAACCTTTCCAGACCTCAGCAGAGGGAATCCAGCATGGCCAATCTCATACTGGACAGCGGAACCTCAAGCATCTGAGCTCAGGTGTTGTTATTCATTCAGAATTCCTCAAGTATTCTACTGATAGCATATGCAAATCATTACCAATCAACAGCTCTCACATAAGCCCAACACCTGCAGACAATACAAAATGCCATGGCTTATGCATAACTTTTTCCAACAAAAACAATTATTTTAAATACAACTAAAAATAAACTTCCACAACACCTCCCAGTCCCCCACACCTCCTGTCTCTCCCATACCCATTTCCCATTTCTGCAGCTTTCCTGAAGCTGTGCACTCAATCAAAGAGGACAACCTTCCTGAAATGGAGGAGGACTGGTCTGCAGTCAAGGGTATATGAGTAGCTGGACTCCCCTAACCTCCCAACAAACTCTCAATGTATCAAGACGTTTCCTAAACCAAAATAAAATCTTTTCCTTTCTGGATTGAAGTGTAGCTCAGTGCAGAACACTTGACTATCATGTGCAAAGCCTTTGGTTTGGCTGTAGCAGGGCAATAATTATGGTTTCCTCTCATTGCCTTAAAGGACAGTGTGATAGTCTCTGTATTGCAGTGTGTGACTCATCGTGTACCTCCCATGCTGCATTTTCATTCAATTTTCTTTAGGATAGTTAAACCAGAAGTTCTTGCAACCCACTAGAGGAAGTATTGCTGTGGCTCTCTAGCCATTTCTACAGGTCTTACTAATAGCCACAGATGCCTTAAATCAGAGGATTTTTAAAGTCACCTTAACCACCCCCTTCAGAGAGAGAAACGGTGTCCTCTGTCAAAGTAAAGTGCAAATTTGTCCATAGCCCATGAAAATACAGTTCTTTCCTCAGGAATTAAAAGCAGGAATAATTACTCCCAGAATCACAGCTTCAGGTGCCCTCAGCTCAGGGTTTCTTTTCTGGAGTATGTACATGCTACTTGATCATGAGATCATGACATAATCTAGGGCCACACCAGAGGACTCTGGTAAGACTTGTGCTCAAAGGGCACATGAATAAGTAAGTTGTGAGGCTCTTTGCTTTTTCTTTAGTATTATGCTATTTTTTTGGATCCAAGCATTTTTTTTTTTTGCTCCTTCTATCATCAATAAAAATAGATGTCACTTTGTTAGCTTATAAAAAGCATAAAAATCTTTATGTTCAGTTCACTTGATTGCTCTTTCCAAATGTTAGCTTACCTAAGAAGTAATACTATTTAGACATATCTGAAGTTTTCCTATTTTCTTAGCCATTTAATTGTTGTATACCAAAGTTGCCTCTTCAACTCCACATATCACCTCAATTAAAGCATTTTGTGCTCTCATTCTTGAAAGAAAAGTGCACAACACCACACTGTTAAATTATCGTTCAATAGCTTAATATGAGTCCATCGTTGAATTTTCTAATGCTCTTTATTAATCACAAGCCATGTCAATTATCAGGGAATTCAATACCTGGGAGGCTAGGCAGAGACTTCATCTTTCTTCCCAAATCCAATTGCTTCTTCCTTAGCCTTTTTAACTTTTCCCCCGCCCCATCTATACTTCCAGGCCTTCATTACAACACAATGATACTAGGCTGGGGGTGATCAGAGTCTTTGCTGTGATCTGTTGGTGACCTGCTCATGACTGGTCACCTTCAACTCTAACAGTTAGTTCTATCTGTGGAGATCTCAAGGCTAGCACAAGGGTATGATTAGGTAGGAAGCAAGGCCTGCACTGCTGCAAGGCATTTGGCTTCCCAGCTACAAGGCATCAAAACCAAAACAGCACACAAGAGTAAAATATCCCACAACACCACACAGCAGGGTCTCATGCAAGAGGTTTATTCAGGTGGGGTGAGACATAGAATGTCCTCTTCCGAATGGAGGGAAGAAGAAAGAGAGAGAGAGCATAGTGAGAGGCAGAGGCAGAGAGAACACAGGAAGAGGGGCAGAGGGAGAGAGAGAGACCAAAGAGAAGGAGAGAGGGGAGAGAGAGAGATTAAGCATAGTGAGGGGCAGAGAGAGAAAGAAAAGAAGGAGAGAGAAGACCAAAGAGAAGGAGAGAGAGGGAGAGAGAGAAAGAGAGAAGGAGGAGCCCGAAGCCCACGGGGATTATATGGACTGATAACATAGAGTAGGACAGGTTCCTGTCTGGGTTCAGGTATGGGGCTGTACCTGGCCAGAGGGTGGGGTGAGTTGGGAGCTTGGGGGATGAGTGAGTTCCAGGGAGGGAGCTCTGGCCAATTCAAAACAATTCTTCCTAGTTATATCACTACTGGCTTTATTAAGGCTTGTGATTTATTGATCCTGCATATGCAATATCTAGCTAATACGAGCTTTTATAAGATATATTTCGAATACTACACTGGGGATTTGGTCTCGATATTTAGAATTGAATGATTAAACTAGAATTTACATCCTTCCTATTATTCTTCTTTTTTAAAAGAGTTGTTCACTAAATAGCTTACCTTGGCTTTTTATTTCTAATCTTAGTTTGTGAGGTGAAAGGAGCATGTGTGAAGACAAGAAAAAGACAACTTTTGGTGATGATCCATGTCTTTCACCTTGTTTGAGACAAAGTCTCTTGTTCACCTGCACTGCATTCCAGGCTAACTGGCCTTTAAGCTCCCGGGGATTCTTTGGTTTCTACCCTTCACCTGCCCAGATGGAATTACAGATGTATGCTGCCACATCTGTCTTGACAGGGGTTTATAGATCCAAACTCAAGTCTTCACACTTCTAAAGCAAGTGCTTTTCATACTGAGCCACCTCTTCAGACCTGAGATAGTCTTCTTGAACTGAATTTCCTCCTCTGTCAGGCTGATGAGTCCTGGGATGAATTTTCACCAGAGAAAGGATTGTGCTTTCTGTGGAAGATCAAAGCCATACAAGAATATTTTGCAATCTAATTGTAAGTGTGATGGTTTATGCTCAAGCCATTATTTGAAAAGAAATGCCTCCTTTACCCACATTTATCTGTTTCTCCTATTTATTTATATATTTGATATAAGAGAAGCTGGAGACCCAGAGAGATTAAATATAATTTCACAATAATAATACTTCCTTCCTGAGTTGGCTACTGAAGAATGTGTAGAGAAAACTATACTGAATGATGGATTCACCAATCACTCCATGGAATTCAGGGCCCAATTATCCCAGCACTGCTTAAAACAAAGATTGAAAACAAAACAAAACAAAAACAAAAACAAAAAAAATTGCAGAAGGAATCAGTGTAATATCTCCTTTTCATAAGGTTTTTTTTCTTGTATAGATTTACTTTAGATATTTTGTAGATTTACCATAGATATTAAGCAAATGTTTAATGACATCCTCAAAACCAATAACGAAAAGTTTTTATAATGATTATATAAGTTGAGATTTCCTATTCATCCATTTTAGTTGATGTTTAAACTAACCTCATTGGGTTTTTAAGAATACATCTACTCTTGCCATTTTGTCTGAACACTGAACTTCTGTTTAAAATTCTCCATTTTCAAGGTAATATAATAAGATATTAGAATATCTAATGCTTCCTGAAATTTTTCTAAAGCGTGAGAATCAAACCTGTAAAGAAATGGTTCTTAATTTTTTTTTCCTAAATCTTTCCAGTGTAGGTGATAAAGCTATAAACTAGTTTGTCCAGGTATTGGAAGCCAGAAAAAGGTGTTGAGCAGTAGTATGAATCCAAATTAATGTATGAAGAGGATAATAATTAACTATAAAACCACTTAGGAGAGAAGCTCCCCGGCAATAACAAAGTGTTATATAGCAACAGCAGCACATTCGGGGCCAAGCTGCAGTCATTAGCATATATTAAAAACAGTCCTCATTGCTTTCTTCTCTAATATCAGTGTTGTGTATAAAACATAAAGATAAAAAATAAATCCAGGAAACCTATGCTCTTTCAAAATTTCCTATATTCTTCAGTCTGAAAATAGTGTGGATTGTAATCTATCTGGGGATAGAGAAGCTGGCAGTCTAATCTTGTCTGCATAGGTATGCAGGAAAAGCTTGATCACTCCTCCACACCTCTGGTGCTAATGAGCTTTTCTGAAGACTTGCAGGGCATGAAAGGAGGTGGGGGGACTCCTTGGTTTTCTTCCTTCTTCATGGCAGGGGATATTCAGGCATGGGGTATGCATGCTTACTTCAAGGGACTTTCTGTTTACAACACTTGGCAGATGGTCTTTGAAGTATCATAAGAAAATGCTCTATTTTAGAATGAAGTAGATTTGTTTCACATATTATCTTCTGAAGAGAGACCCAGTGGATTGGCCCCAAGAACCTCATTCTGTGTTCTGTCTTAGAGAATCCAACTGTGTGCTATCTCTTTTTGAAGAGGCCCAGTGAAAGCAGTGTAAACATACAGATCACCTCCTCTCCCCCAGGTTTTATTTATTTATTTTTTGAGTATTTGCTTTAGTGATATATCAGATAGAGTTTTAAACGAGCTGTGAAAGTTTACTCACTTCTTTATTAATCTACAGTCTCATAAAATATATACTGCCCTCAGGGGTCAACTAATCTTAAAACAATCTAGACTTAGTAAGGAGACCATGCATTCAAGATTACAAAGCTAGTACATGCAGAAATGTGGCAGTATTTTTACAGGTGCCCTAAACTGTGAAAGTTAAACATGTAGTATAAAACAGGAAGTGGCTTTGAGTTCCTACAGTTACCTAGTTGGTCAGATCAGTGAAATCTATCTCGTATACAAGTTGAGACACAAATCTGAAATACAATTTCGTTCACACTCTATGGATGCATATTTCAAACTAAGAAGTTTCTTTTTACTATCAGATTAATTTATTTTTATTCAATATTTCATTTTGCCGAAAAGAAACAAATATATATACAATTATTCTTGATGAAACAATCAGAATCACCTCACCCGTTAGTCATAGTTAGGATTCTATTGTTGTGATAAACACCATAACCAAAAGCAAGTTGGAGAGGAGAGGGTTTATTCTTCTTTGTTTGTAGTCCATCATCCAGAGAAGTCAGAGTGTAACTCAAAGGAAGACCGAATGCAGAGGCCATTAAGGAATGTTGCTTACTATCTCGCTTGAGGCTTACACCCTCAGCTATCTTACACTGCAAGGATGACCTGCTGGGGGTGGTGCCATCTCTGGATGGTTGGATGCTCCCATGTCAATCATTAATCAGGAAAATGCCCTACGGACTTGTCTACAGGTTAATCTGATGGAGGCATTTTCTCAATGGAGGTTCCCTCTTCCCAGATGACCCAAGCTAGTTTTTGTGAAAACACCAACCAGTTCACCCTTCTTCATGTAATAAAGTAACTGCAATCTTATATGCAGCATTATATTTTCAGTCTTTGAATTTATACTATACACACAGTGTTAAAGAATACACTGCAGATGCTAATCTCTATAGTGTTATACAATTGTCTATTTACCTGTCTTTTCTCATCTCTTAGGAATAGTTAAATAATCAGTGTCTCTTTTAAATATCATGTTTCTAGTAACTAATACTCTTGTAGATACTATTCAATTTGCATTTATTTTAAATGAATGATTCAATAGGCGAATTATTAGAACCTTAAATATTAACTTTTTTTATAGTATTTATTTTCCTGAAATGTAGTTATTTTAAATCAATTCCACATGAAAGAAAAGGAATAAAAAAAAATAACTATGGGGAATTTGAAAATTGTGTTTAGGTTTGTTACTGCAATTTTTAAATTACATTTAAAAAACAGGCCAACCATCAATAAATCACATATTAGGAAGCATGACATGATGTGTTCTCAAATAATTACAAATCAGTAGCACGGGAGCTTCATAGTTTTGTATTCTAAATCTTATTGTTAGATACAATATGTAAATTGCAATGAAATAAATGAACATTTAATTAGAGCGAAATACAAAATATTAAAGACATACAATTTAAGCAGACAGAGATAAAATAATTAAGAGCAGATCCCGCCATTGAAGAAAATTTTATGTGAAGGGACGAACTTTGCAATGAATATTGAAGAACGAGTCATAGGAGCCCTATTCGTTCTTCTTAGCCAACTAGCTGGTGGGGAAATTTCATCTCAGTAGTAAAACTAATATATATTTAATTTGATTATGTGTGATAATGAAAATTTAATTTTGAACCAATGCTTGTACTGCTTCAAGTTCTTTAAAACCATGTGCATGTATTCATGATATGTATTTATTATAGATACGTAGCAATAAAATATGCAGTGACTGTCGTTCCCTCATAGTTCAGTTAATAAGAGTGAAGTTCTATATGTACAAAGTATGGGCGTCAGTAGTAGAGCAACTGAAAGCTAACATATGTTACAGCACTGCATTGTTGGCATTTAAGGATTTCAATAAGTTCAATTGTGTTTGTTTAAGTACATTTTTTAATCCTTCCAGATGGGTCTTTCTTATTTCCCTTTGGCGATTCTAAATTTATTTCAAAATAAATATGCAAAACTATTAGAATATTTTTCTTTTCCCTTTCAAATTTAATTAATTAATTATTTTTTCTTCTCTTGTATAATTCATCTGACACCCCTCCTCCCCTCACTCCATACCTCCCAGCACACCAATATCCTGTCTCCCCCAGGTCCATGCCCCTCCTGTCACCTTAGATAAGAGCAGTCCTTCCAGTATGACTGCTCAAATGGGGCATAACAAGATGGAAAAAGGCTGGGTACTAATCCCTGCACCAATGATGGACTATGCAACCCAGCAAGAGAAAAAGGATCCTAAGGAGAGTCAAAAGAGACCTTCATCAGAAAGGTTTTCCCTGGCAGCTGATGGGAGCAGATACAGAGACCCAGGGCAAAACATCATGCAGAGCTCAGGAGCCCCAAGAAAGAGGAGGAGGAGGGATTGCAGGGACCAGACAGCTCAGGGACACTAGGATAACAAGCCCCATAGAGTCAACTGACTAGGTCTCTCTTTTTTTTTTTTAAATAAATTTTGTGTTTGTATCTATATGTAAGTGAGTTCAGGTATCCACAGAAGCAGGAGAGGCTGCCCTATTCCCTGAAACTGGAGTTACAAGTGCTTCTGAGCTATCCAACATAGGTGCTGGTATCTTACTTTGGGTCCTCTGGAGAAGGAACAAGTGTTCTTGATTGCTGAACCATCTTTCCTGTTCACAGAATGTTTATTTCGTCAAACTTAATAGTTAGAAAGAGTGCTTTCTAATTCTGAAACAGAGCTTCAGAGTGTATCATTACAAAGTCTAAAGTCCTCCTGCAGACATCCTTTTCTTTTTCTTTTTTTCTCTACCATGGGGAATGCTTATAAGAAGACCATGACAGCTTTCTGGTCTAGTTTACATTCTAGAGCAGCTGTTTCCAATATCTCTGTAGCAGCTGTTGGGAATCCTTTATGTAACAAACGCTGTATGATGTAAACCTCATCGTATGCATACATTTGTCATCTAATAATTGAGGGCATAGATTTTTATAAGGTTTAAAACGTTTTTCAGTCCTAGTAACACCTTACATAGTCAGCATTATGTACTCTGTGCCTAATGCATGACTCAGTCTTCAAAGCAAATTTGGTGTGGTTACTATGGGTCTAAAGTCAAGGATGTCTATGCTTCAAGTCAGTTTTGTGAGTTGATGGTAAACTTCTATGCAATAAGGAATCCATCCAGAGGGTAGGTCCTCCTACTGCACATACACAGTATCTGCTTCTGTGATTCTCTCAGACAGATTCCTCATTACTGTGTCTCTACTACCTATTCCCAGAGAACTACTTTTCTTCCCTTAAGTTGCTTCAACCTCATGACCGTCACACCACAGAAGCCAGGCTGTATGGGCGCTCACTATCTGTACTCCTTTACCCTATTCTTTTGCTTCTGAGCAAGACTTTGGCATACTCTGATGATGAGGGAAATATACCACTTGTTCTGCTATCAGGATGTAGCCATAATGGACACAAGGCAGAGGCCTCACCCAACACTGACACATTCTGTTCCATGTGTGTCCAGTGTGGAAGTTGCAAAACCATGCTGTTTTGTGTCTTCTCTTAGGTTCCTAATTTTTATTTCCCTCTGGATTATGGAATAATCTAATACAAGAATATCTAATACTACAATATTTTTAAACACATATTTTAAAAGATACTGTCTAGCCACCATGCATACACAATAAAAAGGCTTGCATATTTATAAGTGTGCAAAATGTTAAGGTTACTGCAAAAAATGTAAAAAAAAAAATATAGTCAGTGCTTAAAGCAAGCACTTAAAGAATCAGAGAAAAGAAGGAGTTCTGGCATGACAAAATGGTTCCTGGGATAAAGGTATTTGTTGCACAGGCAAACAACCTGGATTTATTCCTGGAACCCATGGTGGAAGAAGAAAGCCAATTATTGAATGTCGGACTCCTGTTTCAGATGTCTTTCATGACACTTGTGCCACACATATACAGAAACGCCCCCATGCATAAAAATTATGAAAGAGAAAATAAAGTTATTTGGGTGGATTAAATGGAATAACTTGAATTAGGAGTTTTATAAAAGCTGGGTTGATGTGAGAAACAAAAATAAAATAGAAAGTACTTTTCTTAGTACTGGAGGAAAATGAACATAATCAGTAACATAGGAAATATGAATAAGAATGTAGTAATTAGCCTATTTGGACTCCAGACTACTTCAGAGAACAGCATATGATGTTCAGCGTTAGAACCTACAGTAGGATTTGATAGATAGGATTCAGAATTTTAAGAAATTAGTAAACCTTAGCCTCAGCAGAGAAGATTCTCTTTGCACTGAATGATAGTAAATGCAGAGACCATTCAAAGGGTCGATAAAACTGGAAAGTTGGGTTCTTAATCTCAAACTGAAAATATACTACCCATCTAAGGTCCAGGGAATGTCGCTGTAGAAAGAGCAGAAAGAAAAGCGAGAGCCCGAAGACAGTGAGAGGACGGCGAGGCACAGCTATCGCTGCTGTGCATGTTGGGCTTTCACAACACTCATTTTCAAGAATTAGTCATGGCTGGCAGAGACTCATGGAGCCTCTCCTACCCCTGCTGACCTTGCGATTACCAATAGACTCTGTGAGAAGAGGCATAATTATCCTCAGCTGTATATGTAGTGGTGCGCTGGCTGGGCCTCACTGGATAACACTGTCTGTACCTGTGGCCATTCAGATGGGCCATGTTGAATTTTGCGAATCATAAAACAACCAAAAAGAATGAGTGTGGGAAAGAAACTTGTAGAGAGAGGGGGAGACTGACAGAAGTGCAAGATAAGAGACAGGTATGGGATTTTGGAGTAATTATAATGTACTGTATACATGTATGATACTGCTAGAGAATAAGTTTAACTAATAATTTAGTAAAGGCAGAATGTCACAGTAAAAGCAAATTTTTCAAAATCAGTCCATATTTTATTGCCCATTTTCACAACTATTGATTTGTTATAACCAATGGAATCACTGTTTACATCTACCCCAGATTATCTTCTAGAGAGCTCTAATCTCAACCAACAGACTGTAGGTAACATGTGATAGTCAGCATGGTCCTTGATGTCATGAGCCTGAATGACATATCTAAGGGTAACATATGCCAGATTCATTCCTTTAGAAAGTGTTTTGATGATACGTTTTGTCTTTAATATGGTTAACTAGATAGCCTTTCCACAATGAAGTGAACTACAATATAAGCATACCTCATTTTTTATGTGTCTGGAGTCAAATATTTTTAGAAGATCATTAAAATAAATATGAAAATCAATGAAAATGGTAATACTAAAGAAAAATGAGTGACGAATTTGCTTATTATTGACTACGAAACACAAGTCCTTTGATTTCTGGCCTCTCTGACCCTTAGGTAAACCTTCTAAGCTCTGCTTGAATTCTCTTGCTATCTTCATGCTTCTAAAGCTTTTAGAGACTTCTAAAGAAGTACTGTATGATTAGAAATGTCTTTGTTCTCATATACGCCTCTGTTTCAACTTATACTTACCTAGAAACACCAGAAAAAGAGGGTGAGAATTTCCTGCTAACACAAAAACAAGAATTCTTTTCTTTTCTTTTTCTTTTTTTTTTTTTCACTATTTTTATTCTTTTTTTCCCCTTTACTTTTTAGAAACAGGGTTTCTGTGGCTGGATGGAAACTGTATTTGTGAACCAGGCTGGCCTAGATCTCACTGAGATCCAACTGCCTCTGTCTCCTGAGTGCTAGGATTAAAAGCATGTGCCAACACACGTGGCTAGAATTCTTTCTAACTATATCCAGTAAAGTAAAAATAAATAAATAAATAAATCTATACAGAAAAGATGTCTATTCTATTCTAGATAATAGACTAAAAACATCTAGAAAGCAGAAATTATCTATTCAAAAGGCTAGTAAGCATGGCCATGTTGTCCATTTAAAATGCTACAAATTTTCAGGCCAAATAACTCTTTTCAAGCTTAAAAGAAGTTGTGTGATGACTACATTTAAGAAAACTGGTTATTACATGGGACATGGAAAGTGGCTAATTATTCCACAGAACATGGTTCAGGCATTGTAGGAAAATGACTTGGCATTGAACTACATATAAACAAGATTATTCTACATGCTCCATGATAAAAACACTTCAGTCTAGGCTGGAAATACTCAGTGGAAGCGTGTCTGCTTTACTTGCATGAGTTCCTAGGCTCAATCTCCAACACTGTAAAAATACAACAAAAATAAAGGCAAAACCCTGCAATCATCTCCTGAGTCCTAAGAAAATATTGTGTGGGACATTTTAAAGACATTAAAATAAGAAATTGCTCATCTTAAGCCAAGTAAGAGGTATATGAACACAAACTTTGATTTATAGATTATTTAACCCCATAGAGATTTTAAAATTATAATTTATTTGTTTTTCTCTCGTATAATACATATTGATTCCATTCTTCCCTGCCTCCATTGCTCCCAGTTATTCCTCTCCCCATATTCACTTCTCCCCCACCCCCTAACTCCTCCCCATAGCACAGCAGAGGCACTCTACTGACAAGGGCATGACAAGATGGAGCGAAGTCTGACATAAGGCCCTACCTCAAGGCTGGACAAGGCAACCAAGCAAGAGGAAATGGTTCCAAGAGCAGGTCAAAGGGTCAGGGACATCCTACTCTAACTTTTAGGGCTTCTGCAAGAATGTCAAGCAGGAGAACCATAAGATATATGCAGGGGACCTAGTAAAGACCCATGCAGGCTTCGTGTCTTCTGCTTCAGTCTCTGTAAGCCCCTAGGAGTGCTGGTCAGTTGACTTCCTGGGGCTTGTTCTCCTGGTTCCTCAAACCGTCTTGTCGTCACAATCCCTCCCCTTCTGTCTCAGAGTACCCAAGCTCCACGCAATGATTGGCCTCTGCATCTGTTCCCATCAGCTGCCAAAGGAAGCCTCCTTAATGACGGTTAGGGTAGGCATCGATCTATAAGCAAAGCAGAATATCTCTGCATCCTAGCCAGCCCTGCAGCATCAGCCATGGACTCCCTCCCTTGACACGGGTTTCTGCCTTTCCATTGTCCCAGCAGATCCTTTAGGCAGTATAGGTTATAGGTGGAAAGTTTTGTGGCTGGATTGGTGTCAAAGGCCAACTACTGGAAGCCTGGTCTGGTTACAGGAGATGGCCTGTTTTGGTTCCCTGTTACTGTGGACCCATTACTATGGGTCCTCCGGAGAATCCTCATAGATTACAGGGAGTTTTCAGTGCATTAGGTCTCCAGATCACCCCTTAAACGTCTTCCAATTCTGGTCATCTCTCTCTATATTCTCTCCCTCAATCCCTCTCTCTCCACCTGGTCCCTGTTATTCCCATTCCCATCCTCCCACAGGTCATCTGTGGTGTCTGTTCTATTTCCCCTTCCCAGGGAGAACCATGTGTCCTCATTTTAAAAACTTGATCTGTGCATGAAAGACTCTGAGATACTTCCACTGGAGTTGGGAAGGAAACTGAACATCACTGTGAATATTCCAAATGCACAGTGCTTTAGTGACAGAAGTCTAAGACTTGTTTTAGACTACAGACTGCATGAGCCAAAAACAGAGGCTGTGAATATACAGGGAAAGTCCTTAGAGCTTATAAGGACATTTTTTTTTTTACTGACAGGAGAGAGGGTCATGCTGGTTGAGTGACTTCTTGAGCCACAACCTGCCTTGACTTGTTTAATATGTGTAAACAGATGGTCTGCAAGTAACATTGAAGACTGATGCCACCTTCTCCCTGTCTGTCTTCTCTCAATCCCATGAGAGATCCTGTTGTTAAATTTTGACCAGGTACCATCCTGGAATCAGACACTGCGAAGTGTTTGTTTTCCAGTGTCTCCTGGACATCCATGAAGATTCGAAGTAGAAGTTTTAGGAATACTCAAGTAAACAGAAATATTTACAGTTCAGCCCATCTCAGAATCACCTTAACATCCATTATTTCGGCAAAATTTAAGGTAACAATCAATTACAATTTCATTTTTCTTCTGACAAACATGAAAACCATTTCATCAAAGGGAAGGCTATCTTGACACAGGTCAATGTGTTTCTCTTGATCTTTTCTTGTCTCATTTACAGTTCAGCCTTTGAATGGTGAGTAAATCCAACAGTCATAAGCTTAAAATCCAAAGTACTTCATATAAAGGGTAAAGTAGGGGATGGCAGTATTGCTCAGTGGGTAAGAAGTTTTCTATTATATGTTTGTGTGTATGTGTGTATATACATGCATATTTATATACAGAAATATATGTATATATATACACATATACATACATTAAACAGAATCATATAAATTCTCTAGTTGTTTTCTACAGCTATGATTATGATAACATTTAGCCCTCAGCACAATTTTCTCATTAACAACTGAAGTTCCCTTTATCATCAACTGACTATATTTGACTACAATGTTGAACCCAAAGTCCTGGTCCTAACTGGGTTACACTATTTGTAGTGCTACCAAATTGTTAGGTTTGGTCACCTAGTCTTATTCTAATGAAAACTGGAATACTGTGGTTGCTGTGTTTACAGTTCTACTCACAATATCTTCTATAATTGTCATCAGCATTATATCATGATGCACCAATAACATTATGTTTCTGTGTTGACCAGAATCATTCATGCCATCCATGATAATCCCTCTCGTTTTGCCTTTTGATAGAGAAACAAGGAATATCAACAAAATGCAGTAGCAGTCTCCTCACATTTGTAGTTTTCTCCCTACGATATCTAAAAAAGAAAATCTCAAATATAAAAGCCAATTTTACTAACCAGAAGCAAGAGTTCATGATAATTAATGTCTTTATTTTCACACTTGTCTTTGTTGAGGTATTTAAGTGGAAAAAATACTGTGTTGCATGGGTCAGAGGGGAAAACATCTGTATTTTAGAAACTCAACTCTGAGCTGGTCGTCAGTGTTTGGTGCTGAGAATCTTTAGTACACATTATTTATTTTATTTCACATTACTCTGTAGTGACAGTTACTTAGAGTTATGAGGTAGAAGACCAGTGATTTCCTGAACAGAAGCCAATTTCTTTCTGTTAGTGTTGTACAACAATTTTATTTTCTGAAAACTTCATACATAGGCACTGCATCTATACCATTCTATTCTTCCTTCTAAAGTCTCATCCCCCCAACCAAAGTTCATCATGTCTTATTTATTATTTTCCATGCATATATGTATAACACACATGCATATATATTTGTGGATGCTATACATGAACCCGTGTATGTATAACCTACTGATCCATGTTACTTAGCTCCTATATACGTGCGTCTGTAGCTGACCATTTGGCATTGCACAAACTATGTAAAACACTCAATCACTAGACTGATTCTCCCTCTCTCAGTAGACTCACCCACCTGTAGTTAATCATCTATGAACAGGACTATAAGGGATTTCCCCTACTCATGTTGGCATGTCTACCTGTATTGTGATGATCATTCTGATCTTATTCTAGCAATCATACTGTTGAGCATTTATGGATACTGCTTTTCTTTCATATATAGAAGACAACACTTCACAAAATAACCCCAGGTCTTCTGGCTCTTACAGTATTTACACTTCTTCCATAATTTTTGTTGAGCCTCAGGTCTGGTAGTTACAGTAGATGTATAAATTGGGATTGGTCACCCCACAATCATTTATTAACTGCATTCTGACCATTTGTGAATCCTGTAATAGTCTGCATTTGTTGCAAAAAATAAGCTTCTCTGATGTAGGGTGAGAGCTATACTTATCTGTAAGTATAAGTATTTAAAGTAAAGTCAGAAATTGTATTGGTTTAGGAAAAGGGCTGTTGAATGTTCTCTTTTTAGGTTTAAAATCTTTCCAGTCTTAAGTAATTGTCTAGGTTTACAGAATCAGGCATGAACTGCCTTCTGTGGAGTATACCTTAAATCTAATTAGATAGCTGTTTGTTACACCAAGATAAAAGCAGCATTATTGTACTATTGCAGATATTGTAGGTCCAGTCATTTTTGTGGTTCATGGGATTAAAAGCAGACTAGGACTACAAAGTTTTCCTACTATTAGCAGCTTTCACAGCAGCATTCTATACTTTAATAATCAGTTCTCAAATAAGAGATATTCAGGTCAATTCGAGTTTAATTCTTCCAATTCTTGTGTCTGCGTGTATGATATCTTCAACAATAAAACCTTTAAGTTCTGAGAGGCAACCAAGGGTAATGACTATAAGTTATTTTTCTTTGGGAATATCCCTCCTGTCTTTCTTGACCAATAAGTTGAAGAGAGGTTTCCCATGCCTGGCACTGTTTTATATGTTAGGTAGTCTATGGCTCTTGGAGGGAGCATTGTCAACCCAAGTTGTAGAGCATGGCTGCTCTAGCCAATGGTCACCTTCAGAAGCCCTTGTGATCAGGCTGAAATGCAGAAAGAATGTTAGTCAGGCTAATTCTGTCCTCTTTTTGTGCTGTTAGGTGAAAGAGATTTCTGTGGTTAAGAAAACATTATACACAACTTTAATCCAAACTCAGAAGGCAGTGATAGATAGCTCATGCCTTTAATCCCAACTCTGAGGATACAAAAGGAGTAGTCAGTGGAGAGACAAGAGGTATCACTTGGTAGAGTAGGAGCAGAATGTGGAAGCAGAGTTCAGAGAGAGAAGTAGAAAGTTAGTTCAGTCAGGCAGTTTGAGTACAGTCAACTCACAGACTGTCCATTTCATAAGGAGAAGCTGAGAAGAGCAGAGCCAGTTCAGAATAAGCAGAGAAAAATCAGAGATTCAGAAGCAGATTGATTATGACTTACAGTTTGGAGTTCACAATAGAGATCAGAGTGAAGTAAGGTAGGTCAGATGATAGCTAGTCAAAGTGAGCTCAGTCAGTAGTAAGTCTCATAGGATGAAACATAATAGCTTTTCAGGTCATATTTTATGGAGGCTGAAGCTTTATAGGTCTAGGTTTAAGATTAGATTGTATGGAGGCTGAAATCCTCTAGGAACAGGGCATTGAATTAGCAAAGAGTAAACTGCCTTTTGCCATGAATACACAAGAATGAATAAATAATAAAATTTATGCTTACATCAACACACTAAGTAGCATAATTCACTCAAATTATTTACATATGAATATGTATGCCCTTAAATATATTATATATGTGTGTTTAGGTAAACATAAAATAGTATTTTTCCCTATGATGGTTTCAATCACCTTTGGTGTTTATTGTCCTTTCTCTCTCTCTCTTTCTCTCAGTGTTTACTCTCTCTCACATCCCCACATAAAAATGCCCCCATTATTTTCCCTTCATACCATATATGTCCTAATATTCCCATTTCTGCAGATGCTTCTTCTCTTCCTTCTTATGTGCTACCTACTTATTTCTCTGGTTTGTGCAACTATTCTAAGATATACATTTATATCTAAAGATTTGGAGCTAGGGTCCAAAAATAAGAGAGAACATATGGCACTTGTCTATTTGGATCTTGGTTACTTCACTCAGTATAATACGTTGCAGTTAAATCTATTTGCCTGAAATTTCCATGATTTTATTTTTCTTTGCAATTGAATAGAATTCCATTGTACAAGGGTAAATGTTCATTATATAATCATCAGTTGAAGGACATTTAGGTTGTTTTCATTGCCTAGCTACTGTAGATAGGGTAGCAGGAAACATGACTAAGTAGAATCTATGGAATAAGATATCAAATTCTTTGAGAAACACCAAGGAATGGTATAACTAGATCATATCATAAATTTATTTTGAGCTGATTCAGTATTCTCCATACTTTATTTCCAGGCTGACTGTCTCAATTTACAATTCCACCAATGGTGAATGACCATTGCCCTTTCCCACATCATTTGTAGCCTTTGCTGTCATTTTGTTAATTGCGGTCATTTTTTTCTGGGATAAGGTGAAATCCCAATATATGTATTCATATAATATTCATTATTTTTTCAGAAGCTATAGAAGATATATATATATATATATATATATATATATATATATATATATATATATCACTCAAGGTTTGGCTTGATGTAAACAAATGAACTAGTAGGTCAATCAGCCTGATTTCTACCATTCTATAGTAGAACAAAGTTATAGAATCATAGCGTTTCCTACAGGAAAATTATGACTTTTTGTTTTTCACACAGTAGATGTCTATTGAATATTAATTAAATATAAGTGAGAAACTACTACTTAAGAAATTCAACAGATTATCTGTCTTGAATAACTGAACACTTAAAGCTTTAACAGTTCACTGACTAGACTATGGGATCATTGAAGTACACTTTTGACCTGTGAAGAAACTAATGAAGTCAACTGCCTGAGCTGGGGAAGACAAACATGTTCTGGGGTAGCAAGCACTCAACTTGTAGTTTAACACTGATATTTTCCTTTCGTTTTCTCTTCTTTCCTTTATTTAATTTCATGGGAATGGTTCTCTGTAGAGCCTCAGAAAGTCTATGAGCTTGCCATCCTCAATTGTCTTCAAAATGTAGTTCCTATAAGCACGTGTTTTGAACCTGGCTCTGGGTATTTTATTTGTTTGTTGTGAAAATCCATGTCAGAATAAAGATATTGCTTCTCAGAAAGAAGCACCAAGTGAACAGAGAAAAGTAGCAGAAATAAAATTGAAAGTCTCACGTGTATCATAAGGGATGCACAGTGAGGAGGTAATTTGCATCTAAGGTGTATCTTGAGAGGCTTCTGTGTACTTTGACATTTACACGTGAGAGTCACAGGACTGTTGCCATTTGGAGTTATCTAGATACACCCATAGCTACAATGACACAGCAGTTCTCTAACAAACCAAAACAGTTAGGACAGAAAGGCAATAGCCATTACACTTTCTTCTGTGTTCTAATGCTTTCATCTCTGCATTCAGCAGCCACGGTTAACACGGGAAACAATCCTATTCTGACTCTGAAATGTGGCAATTTAAGCAACAAATTGCTTCACATTGCTGGAGATGATGTGAGAAGATAGGTAGAGTGAAATGGTTCATAGACAAGCTAGAACAACAAGGAAGGCAGCGTAGTGGAGCAAGTGAAGGGGCTGATACCACAGCCTGTAGATAGGCACCACGGAAATAGGGAGAGGTGCGTTTACAATGTGCAGAGTGGATAATACCAAAGAAAGGACTGTTGTGAACAGGGAGAACTGTAAGTCTACCAACAGCACAGGGGCATTTCAGAGCATCACTAGCCATCAGTGAAACGAAATTACAGTTAACTAACACCTCACAACTCTTAAAATTATAATTGTGGAGAATCAACGTGGACTTGGGTTGGTTCAAGTGCACTGTAGACCATAACTTATAAGTACCCCAAATAGTGTCAGTACCATGCAGATGAACCTCTGTTGAGGATTGAGGGTAGAAAGAATATGGTTTGTGAAGTGTTGGATAAAGGCAAATGCATCATGATCCCACTTATACAGAGATTTAAAAACACTGAGAATATAGAAACATATATTAAAATAACAGGTACCACAGACAAGGGAGTGAGGGAAAGTAGAATTCTAGGTAAAGAGAACGCTTCAGCTTCAAGATGAATAAGCTCAAAGAATCTAACAAAAAACACAATGACTGTACTTTACTGTAGTGTTACGACGAACTAAATACTTAAAATTATCTTCTCACCACCTCAAAAATAAAAATAAGACAAGAAATATCTCTGTGTGGTGATTGATGTTTAAATAACTTGACATTGGTAATCATTTCACAAAATATATGTACATGAAATTATCATTTTGCATGTTTAAATTTTATATTTCAGTGACACCTCCGTAAAAATAGAATCTCACCAGGTGTTGGTGGCACATGCCTTTAATTCCAGCACCTGGGAGGCAGAGGCAGGTGGATCTCTGTAGTTTAAGGACAGCCTTGTCAAGTTCCAGGATAGCCAGAGTTACAACAGAGAAACAAAAACAGAAGAAAGAAAGAAAGAAAGAAAGAAAGAAAGAAAGAAAGAAAGAAAGAAAGAAAGAAAGAAAGAAAGAAAGAAAGAAAGAGAATCTGTTGCTAGTATGCCAGTAAAACATAAAAGTTCTCAAATGTAAAGCTTATTCTTCTCTAAGTTTTCTTGATTTGGTTTGCTTATTATATTCTGAGAGGCTAACATGTCCTTAGACTTGCTGCAAACTCACTGAAAATATGAGGATGAACTTTGTATTTTGCTTTTTCCCAGAAACTGGGTATCCCTAAGACAGCTGATATGACTGTTTTAATTTTACTACACACATACCATCAATATTTCACTTCCAGCTGTGTTAAAAACTTCTTGGAATTGAGGCCTATTACAGATGATACAGATAAAGTAGTTTTTAAAGGCAATTCCTTGGAAGTAATATCTGGTTGAGTGAAAAGTATTCAAATCTCTGAAGAATCAAGAATACAGATAATTCTGGAATATAAATTATTTGAGCAAACCATAAACAAAGCAAACTTTTCTCTCCATCATAGCAAACACACACTAACAGAGTACCAAATACTTCTACCAGCTAGAAGCTGGACCTGATGAAGTATAAGAATTGTTACTGTAAGCTGGATTTTTCAAGTCTGTCATTGAATTAGAGAGTTAAATCTTTGCATCAGCTTTCTGCTAAATGTGAAGTGTCCATAAGCCTGAAGAATAAACTCACTGGCATATATATATTTACTCACGTGCAAACAAGTGAACATTAAATCACAAATGCACCCATATCTGTGTATACCCATACATACACATACATACTCAAATGTATGCATACATGCTCTCACACACATATTTTTGGATGCTTTCTGTTTATTTATTGATTAGTTTACTAATTGCTAGATTTGGTTAATTTTTAAATAGTGTTTAATGCATGCTATTTTATCTAAAATATTAGTTTTCTGCATACTGGAAATAATATATGATATATTTTACTAGCCTCAGAGAATTTGAATTGTTCAATAAATGAACAAAAGATACTTTATTTTATTGTGCTGTGTTTATAATTGGATTTTTATTTGCTTTTCTAAAGTTGTGAAACCTGAATATTACCAAGCAATGTTAACTTCTAGCTTTAGTTCTTAATCTCAGTGATGAAGCTGTATTTGTAATCTGAATTAACACACAAAATCTATTTTTAATGGCCTCAAGGAAAACTGAGAGCTGGATATTACCCCCATGATACTTAAAGTGTCATTTTGAAACAAATGTTAGGAAAGCTGCAGAAACTCCTAAAAGTAATGTGTCTTCATTGTATTTCTACACTAATGACTCGTTCAGCCTCAGATGCTTGGTTATGTCTCCTCAGAAAATGTTCGCAAAACACCTTCATGGTGACTTTCTCACTGAGATGCCTAAAGATTTCTAAACTCTTCAGGAATTTCCAATTTATCATTCTCCTATACAGACACACACCACACGCACACACACACAAAGATATACACAGACAAGGGCGGGAGAATGACTCCAAGGATGCTGGAAACATGAGTTAAATCATTGTCCTCTAAAACCAGGGCAATATTTCCAGCTTTTAAATGAAGACATTTGATTGTCTTTTGTAGCACATCTACATCTTCAGAGAGCTCTGGTTGAAAAAGTTGTGCTGAAAACGTTCTACTCCCTCAAAAATGTCAACCTGTGGAATTCTGATGTCCTTTGGCAGAACATGATTTTCATAAGTAAAGGCTGATTAGATAGGTCACATTTTCTAATATTAGAAACGATGTTCAGTCAAACGATGGGTCACACACCTTAAATCCCAGCACTCAGAAGGCAGAGGCAGGTGGATCTCTGTGAGTTTGAGGCCAGCCTGGGTCTACAGTGAGTTCCAGGACAGCCAGAGTTACAACAGAAAATCTGTCGACTGTCTTGAAAAAAAAAAAAAAAAAAAAAAAAAGATGTTCAACCCAGTGGACCATGTAAAGACAAACTACAAGAATTATTTCACAGAATGTTGTGTAAGTGTCAAAATTCAGTAAAACCTTTTGCACTGTAAGTAATAAGTAATATTGAATCTGTTAACAGGGAATGGATTTTTTGTTTGTTTTGTTTTGTTTTTTTTTTAAATCTTTTCTGCTTAGGTCAAAATTGTAAGTGGTAAAAATAAATTGGAGATTTTCAGTGTTTTTCATTATGGCATTAGAATTTGGTCTTGTATTTTATGTATCTTCTTGGAGAACTCTTGGTATTATGTCTGCAGGTAAAATATGTGGATTGCAGTGAATTTTCTTAGCGATTGGCTATGGTTTCTACTCCACGTCAAATTGTATGTTACCGTCAAACTACGAAGAGGAGGCAAGCATCCTTGACCCGCTGGATTTTTCCCCTTATTCTCTTTCCATTTCTTGTTCTATTCTCTTTACAATCCATTGATTGTAACATGACTGCAGTTGTCACTAAATTGAAAACTCAGTGTTAACCATCTAAATTTACCTCATAAATTGGTTTTCAGGTGGTCATCATAGTATAACCCTATCACTGTTTCAGAGGATAATGCATGCTCTCTCCTTCTTAGCACCGTGCTTTTCTTTTTATTTCATTAGTTTGTAAAGTAAACTTTTTATTAGTGTTTTATGTTCTTCATTGGAAATATTCAAGTAGTTGGAAAGTCTGATGACATCTAATTATTTATCTATCTATCACCTCTCCTCCCCCCACACCCTGTGTGTGTGTGTGTGTGTGTGTGTGTGTGTGTGTCCTGGACATTTCAAACAAGTAATTTTAAGAGTGTAGTCATACTTCTAAATACATAAATTATTGGTTGCTTATTCATTATCACTATTGTTTTCTCTAGGGTAATATGGTGTAGATCTTTACCAATTATTCTTCTGGTTCTATCAATCAAAATATCTTGTTCTAACTACAATGAAAATAACATATTAATAAATAAAATCATAAGTTAGCTAAATTATACGATATAAATAATTAATTTCAAAAGTGTTGGAAAGACATCTACCAGCTCATTTAAAAGTACACACATCTCTTTTTCCTACTTCTCTACATTTACTGTTTACAGTGTACACTAGTCATACCAGGGAACCAGGTTCATGACTTCCTCATTATAACTATCAAACTCAAGGAGAAGGTTATAGCTCTGTGAAAGAGTGGTATGTCCAAGGAAAGAAAATATCACACACATATATGTACAAACACAGACATTCATAAAGACACACATACACACCCACAGAGTCACACACACATAAACACACACAAATATACTTACAAATTGCAGATACACTAGCTCTCACAGACACACATATCACAATCACACAGGCAGACACGCACAAATACATAAACAGATACACACAAACACAGACATCCACAAATTACAGACACGAAAGAGACATGGACATGATACCCCCATTTCTCACTATAAATCTTCATTTGGCTTTTTTGGAACCAGATTATTTTCCCAGGTACATTTTGATCTCTCATATGAATGATATTTCTTTGACTACATGTAATATTAACTATTTTATTATTTTGTATCTTTTTACATAAAGTTATAGGCCTTTAATATTACTATGTTTTTATAGCTTTGACTACATCTAGGTTTACTGGATTTTCTAATAAGAATCAAATTTTGACAATGAGTCTCCACCTTTTATCTCCTGAGCTAGATTTTAATTTCCTATGTGGTAAATAGACAAGAAAAACAAATAGACACTGAGAAGAAAAATGCATGACTTGCTTCTTTCCTTGGGTAGAATTACTTTTCCTTATAAGAGATTTGGGAAGGAAATGTCCTTAACCCTTAAAGTAAATTACCAGGCCCATGCGAGTCTTGCCTCCATGGAAATGTCATCAAAGTGCCAAAAATAACAAATTCATAAAGTTTCCTCATAGATTTCTTGCAGTCTCAATGGATATTTCTGAGTTTCTTATTACCTCTTGGCCCATAAAAGATATACAAGCTGCATGGAATGCATTTGAAACTTTCCTCATATTAGTGCCGCCATTCAGGATAATCTAGGATGGTAAAGCACTAAGAACTGTGTTGTATTAGTGTTATACAATAATGACAAACAGCAATGCTAATGAAACTTGATGAATGGACACTAAACTCCCCATATAATATTAAGGGCTGGGTATAACAACAATGGTAAGATGTAATGGCTGAGATCTATATTAGGAAAATGTTAGTGTATGAGAGAAGGACTCTGTACATTCACAACAACATGTGATGTGATTAGATATCTATATAAATAAATGTCTATCTATATACACATATAAATTACTGCCTTAATTTTACTACATTTCTTTATGTATGCCTTCATGCATTTATTTATTTGTGTGTGAGTGTGTGTGTGTGTGTGCGTGCATGCAAGCCATTGTGTATGCATACAAATCAGAGAATAACTTACCATTCTTCTTCTTCTATCATATGGGTCCTAGTCATTAAACTTGGGTTTTCAGTCTTGGTAGAAAGTTCCTTTTTATATCTTGGGTATATTTTAAGAAGGAACATAAATGCTAGGATTGGTTTCTTTCGGTGTTCATATTTGCTTATGATTCTGCTAACTGAATAGAGATACTTCTGTTGATGTTTAGAGGTCTGTTGTATTCTTACAACAGAGCAAAATATTATGAGCAAAAATCTTAATAAGTGCTGTTGAGTCAAAGTTTTTAAATTATATATCATATTCATCTACATCCCTATTCCAACTACTGATTTTTTATTTCTATTAACATAAAAAATATCATCTCAAAAACTTTTAAAATACTCAGACTAATCTTTTCTTTAGGCCATTTGCAGGTTCTGTAAAACAAACCCATTGTTCTTTTCTGGGTTGCAACTCTTCAATACGTTCATCTTGATTTTTTCCCTTTCAGATACATCTCAGATGATCAGGTTTGATGCCCAGTCCTCTAACTGCTTCAGTTTAATGACTTTAATTAAACTTTATGTTCTATAACTCCATCTCGCTGTCAACTCATCTCACATTATTTTGCTGTACTGCTCTTTAGCACTTATTTTTAGTGCTTTTCTTATTGCTGGAGAGAGGATCTTTCTAAGTATCCAAGGTCAGCCTTAGAGATTATCCATTTGCAGCCTCCTGAGTGCCAGGGTTCCAGGCTTAGGTCACCATGCCTGGCCAATATGAACTTTTACATGTGTTTTGCAATAAAGCAATAGAGGATGTTCATGTGACAGTCTGTGTTTACTCACCATTTTTGAAATTAACTTCTGTCCCAGAATCAACATCCTCTGCAGTATTATATGGTGTCATTATGATGACTTTATGTCACCATTATGTCATATGGTGACTTTTCAAATCTTTACTGCATTAATCAGACACTCATTTTTCACTTTTTTCCCATTTTGTGTGATATTTCTTTCCATTTTATTTTCCTACTTGTCCTACAAGCTTCACTCAAATAACCATTTTCTTTTCTCCTTCATATCTGTGATAATTTCTCATATATGAGATAAAATATTGTTAGATTTTCTTCTGATTTCTGTTGTTTCCTTTGGCCTGCCTTGTATAGTATATTTTCTTAATGATGACGCTTATGGTATTTTCAGTCACTAAACTGAAAAGATTAATGAATGGATCCTATTGATAAGTGGTATGGATTTAAGCTCGGAACTATGTTGAGTATGAGAGCATTATCATGGACTCTCCTTAGTAAATAAATATTTTATTAATATGTATCATATAAGAAATCGTGTTTTTTTTTGTATCCACAAACCTTTAGAATAAAGATTCTTTAACATTTCATGAAGTTTTGTTTTTTTTTGAGACAGAGTTTCTCTCTTGAAACTTTGATTATCCTGGAATTCATTCTGTAGACCAGGTTGACCTTGAACTCACAGAGATCCACCTGCCTCTGCCTCCCTAGTGCTGGGATTAAAGGCATGAGCCTCTATTACCTGGCAAAGAAGCAGTTTTGAACAAATGACTACATACACCTTCCTCTATTAGAACAAAATTGTCTAAAAAAATTGGAGTACTATTTTTAACAAAATCTTTAGCTTTATATCCATAATATTTATGTTTGTAGTCTGGTATTGCCCATCTACTAGCATAGTTATGAAAATAATATTTGAATATTCTTGTTTATCTCAATAAATATTAGTTACAGAGCATCAAATAACAGAAAAATTCATTATACTTTGATAAATAGATACATACTTATGGTCCATTACACAATCTATAAAACAAATTACTAAATAGCTATGATGATCCATATATACTGGTGTGTGAATCTTTTAGGAAACAAAAAAGCCAGTGAATATATTAGTGTGTAAAGGTGTTTATTTCTCGAGCCTGTTGCCCTGAGTTTGATCTCCAGGACTCATGATGGAAAACCAGGACTGATTCCGACTAATACACCACCTCCACAATAAGAATGCTACTTGTTTATTAAAATGTATACACACTTTCGTATAGCACTTGAAAATAAAGTTTCTATTTGCTCTTTTTTGTAAATACAAAATTTACCTCTCATGTAATAAATAAATTAGTTATATATTATATTGTATATTGCTTTATATTTAATATATTAGTAATATTTACTAAAACAATATTTACTATATTAATGTATCATAGATATTATATAATACATTAACTCTAGGGTATGAAATACTAGATATAATCAACTACTGAAACTTTACATTTCAAAGAGTAACCAAGTGGATATTTCCTTAGATGCTTTCTCTTGTCTGATAGAAATATCATGATGCCCTTGAATTGACTTTAGGGCCAAATATTTGAAAACTCTGTAATGTTGTCAATGCCTGGGTAGATGGCTTAGAAGAGAATAATTTGTCCCATTTGTGCTCCATGTGCTGAAAGCAAGGTGTGACTATTGTCAGGTATACTTCTTCAATTGAGATAAGAAGATAGGGAAAACTAGCAAGCATATCCTATGAATGGTGAGAATAAATCTCTCTCTCCTTCTCTCTTCTTCTTCCCTTTCCCTCTATCCAAATCTCCCTTTCTTCCCTCTCTCTCTCTCTCTCTCTCTCTCTCTCTCTGTTGCTATTGTTATTGTTTTGATTTTGATTTTGAAGCTATTGCCATTTGTAACTTGACTGATGCTCTGGTTCCATCAGACAAACACGAGGTATGTGGTATGAATTAAACAGAATCCAGGCTTATAGGTGACTTTTACTTTGTAAGAAACAGGAAGCTAACTTTCACATTATGATGGAGTTTTTCAAGCCAAAGAAGAAATCTTAATTCATTTATCTTTGGTGAATATATAAGCTATAAAATTTTATAATCTCTTTCCTTACCACCAATATTAGAAAGAACATGGCTCAGACTGAGTATCAGGCCGATGGCCATAGAGTCTAATAAACTGCTATAATCTGCTTCTCTGAAATGATCTGTTTAAATAACCCTAACAATCTATTCACTGATGTACTGATTCATGATGGAGTTTTCTTCATTCTCTTAATAGGAGCATCTTTTACGACAATATTCTTAGTGAAGTCATTCCCATCAGGAAGAATATTTAATATTGAACAACTACTCATTTAATTGTGCTGAGAATAAATTGGCAATGAATTTGTGAAATGACACCTTAAAGATCTTCAGTCACTGTGGGAACAATGCACTAACACATAGTGTCACAGACTGAGTGTTTAGATGTGAATCCCAGCAACACTCAGTGCTTATTATTTCCAGTGTCACACATCTTGGAGGGAAATTGTTCAGTTATATTTCATCAAATAGACTAAAGTTTCAAATGAAGCTGCATATTTTGTCTGTATCTAATCTGAGGAAACAATGTTATATATTCATATTTAGATAACATATGCCTCATTCTTTCTACTATTTTGTAAAGCATTTTTATTCAAACTTTTTATTACTTATATTCAGGCTTTGCCTGTGTGTTTAGGAAAATTCACCATTTACAAAATTACTTAAAAAAATTCATAAAATACCAAACCAAACAAAATTATATTTTATACATAACATCTATTTCTTAAGAAATTGAGAACACTTTTATTCAAACATACCCATAATCCCTCTTCTTCTGAATAAAAGGTATTTTAACACTCCCTCTTTTTTTAAATGGCAAAATTACCTATTATGAAACAAATGTCAAGGGAAATAGTCCCTGAGTTCTAACTGAATAATATTCATTTTCACTCCATCAAAATGAAACATTTGACAGTCATGTTCAGTTAATTGGTTGTGACATTATACATATGAATTCATTGTCTAAACTGAGCTCTTTTTCTTGAGCTAAAAAGTCATATGAAGACTTTATTGTAGTTTTTGTCCTTTTTCTCTTCCTTCTGGTTTTCTGTCAATCACAGCAGAGCAGTAGAATGAAGGAGAAGAAGAGAAATGTCATCTTTTCTGGGTAGCTGAAGTCTACTGAGGACTTGACAATATACTTAAAGTCATTCAAAACTAATTCAAAAAACAGCAATTGTGTGAAGTATAAAATATAGTTTTATTCAAGTGCTTAGAAAAGAAGAGATGTTTGCAATTAGAAAAGAAAACACATAGTGTTTTCTGGGTTTTACCTAAAGTAAAAGTAGGTTGTTTGGGAAAAAGCTCTATTTCTGTACTAGAAGCACAGTGACCAGCAATTTAACTCAGGAAGTGCAGAGTTGACTACCTCTAGAATCCTATGTGGGCAATCATTCCTAAGAAAAGGCTGAGACAGCTATAATGAAACCACACAGAGGAGAAGACATTGATAGAAGATGAAAGTTCAGTTATTTTCCTCTGTCTTTATAATATTTGATTATATTTTGTAAAAATTCATAAAAATGGTGAAGTAACATGGCTTTATGTCATAAGTTAATCAACAACATATATGCATAAATTACCAATTAATGAAAGAAGGCCATGAACTTAAAGTGTGGGGTGGTATGTATGAAGTTTTGGAGGGAGGAAAGCAGAAGAGGAAATGTAACTATAATCTCAGAAAAGGAAGTTTTTCTTGTCAACTCAAAAATTAAAAGAACATCTGTCTAGAAGTATTTCATTTTAAATATGCTTCTTAAAAATATAAAAAACAGCCTTTGAAAGGGGGAACTGTAAGTCTGATATGCTGCTGAGTTCGTTGAGACAATCAAAAGCAACAATATCACAGGAAGAGCTTTGAGCAACTCCACGTGTGAGTCAGTAAATCTCATAGGGGATACAAAAGTTGTCTACACGAACGGTGATAAATGAAACATGAAATGACTACTATATAATGATATATTTTTTAAATAAACATAGAAAATACATGTGTATTCATTCAAGAACCCTCACTATTTTTTTCAATATGCACAAAGAATTTTTCTTAGCCACAAAGAAAATTGGAATTATGAAGACATATGTAAATGGAAAGTATATTAAGTGAAATAACCTAGGTACAGCAAAACAATGAAGCTTCTCTCATAAGCAGGCCCAAGCTTCTAATTGTTAAATATGTGTGCATATGGGTATGAGTGTAGGTAGAGGTCATAAAACTATAAAGGTGCCCCTGAGAGGGAACAAAGACTTAAGCATATTGAGGAGAGGGTACTAGAATATGTATGACATGAAGGTGAAAAGGAGAATATGAGAAAAATAGTAAAAATTTTAGGAGAAAGGCAGGGAGATACGCAGGGCAGTGGGTTAGAGGATGATCAGCTAAAACTCTATAGGTACAAAAATACTATAAGGAAATGTGCAAGCTTGTATGCTAATTAAAACAAAATCCAAACATGTACTGGACAGTTTTTAAGCATTTAAACATTGGAAAAGCCTGTGGTTAGGGTTTCTATTGCTGCAATGAAACACCAAAGCAACTTGGGGAGAAAAGGTTTTATTTCCACTTGCACTTCCAGATAAGAGAGAGTCTTTCACTGAAGGAAGTCAGGACAGGAACTAAAACAGGCTAGTAACCTGGAGACAGGAGTAATGCAGAGGCCATGGAGGTGTGCTACTCACTGGCTTGCTTTCATGACTTGCTCAGCCTGCTTTCTTATTAAACCCAGGACCACCAGCCCAGGGATGGCATCACTCACAAGAGGCTGAGCCCTCCCCCATCAATCACTAATCAAGAAAATGCTTACAGGCTTGCCTACAGCCCAATCCCATAGAGGCATTTTCTCAGCTGAGGTCCTCCCTTCCAGATGACTCCCGCCTGTGTCAAGTTGATAAAAAACAACTCAGCAAAATACACCCCTTTTAACTCGGCACATAAAGATATCACCATCAAGCCACACCCTTTCCTTTTTAATTCATCCCCAAGATCTCACATTAAAAACATAAATAACTTTACAGGTTTCACAGACTTTACAAATTCAAACACATTAAACATTTAATCTCTTTAAAATAGCCAATCCCTTTTAAAATGGAAGCTTTCTCAACTGTGGGGTTCTGTAAAAATAGAAAATAAATTAAATAATTTCTTCAAGAAGGGAGAACCAGGGCACAGTCACAATCTGAACAAAGCAAAAACCAAACTCTAACAGCATAAATAACTGAATGTCCAATTCTCTGTGGTTCACTCATCATCTTCTGGGCTCTCCAGCTCTGCCCTCTGTAGCACACACAACTTGTCTTCTAAGCTCTGGATGACTCCACTCCCCACTGCTGCCTTCTTTGGTGGTCATCCCATGGCACTGGCATCTCAAAATGCTGGCACCAGCTGCTGCAACAGGGTGCACTTTCACCAATGGCCTCTCATAGGCTGTCTTTATGGTGCCAAGTCTCAACTTCTTTGTATGATCCCTTCAATCCTGGGCCTTCAACTGCTACTGAGGCTTCACCTTTACCAATTTGCACTCCTTAGATGTTCTCCATGACTCCTTCACGCCTTCAAAACCAGTACCACCTGGGTGACTCTTAAACTACCAAGTTCCACTGCCAGCACGAGATACAGCCTTGGCCACTTCTGGAACACAGCTTCTGTGTGTTGAACCTGAGGAAACATTTCCCAAAGACTTACCTCCATGATGCTGGTCTCTTTTGAAATCACTGCTAATTTCTTAGCTCCAGGTGACCAGCATCAATTGTCCCAGTAATGCAAAGGTTCCACTTCAGTGGTGCTGGTCTCTTGTTATTCAAAGCTGACTCTTCAATTCTAGCTGACCTGAATGACAGGATCTTATTTCAAACTAGAAAATGACCTTGATGGAATCTTCAAACTTCCCTCTGGAACTTTATAAGCCAGGCCTCCATCTTCTGCACTACTCTCAATGTTCGTATCTTCCAAGTTCTTACAACATACGATTGAGCTCTGAATGCTCAATGGCTTTTATGGCCCAAAGTTCTATATCCCTTCACAAACATCCCCCAATCACAGTCAGGACTGTGAAAGCCACACCCTACTCTGCTGGGACCAATTTGTCTTAGTATTTCTATTATTGTGTACCATGACCAAAAAACTTGAGTAGCACAGGATTTATTTAGCTTACACTTTCATATCACTGTTTATTATTGAATGAAGCCAGGAGAGGAGCTCAAATATGACAGAATTATGGAATCAGGAGCTGATGCGGAAGCCATGGAAGGATGTTGCTTACTGACTTGCTCTTGCAGCTTGCCTAGACAGCTTTCATATAGAACCCAGAATCATGAGCTGAAGGATGACACTATTGGCAGTAGACTGGGCCCTCCTTATCAATCACTAATTAAGAAAATGCCTTAGAGGCTTGCTTACAATCCCTTGGAGGTTCTTTCTCAGCTGAGGTTCCTTCCTCTCAGTTGTCTCCCGCCTGTGTCAAATCGACACAAAACTACCCATCACAAAGCCACAGAAAAGAAATCAGTGGGTGATGTATTTGATGTCAAAGATCATGACTTCTCTCTATTTTATTTTTAAAGATTTATTTATTTTATTATGTGAGTGCTCTATCTGCATGTATGCCAGCATGCCAGCAGAGGGCATCTGATTCCATTACAGATGGCTGTGAGCCACTCTGTGGTTGCTGGGAATTGAACTCAGCACACCTGGAAGAGCAGTCAGTGATCTTAAGTGCTGAGCCATTTCTCCATCACCTCTTTTTCTTTAAATTAAATACAACTATATTATGTTCCCCCTTCCCTTTTCTCCCTTCAAGCCCTCCTATTACATTTCACTCTCTTCCAAATAAATGACTTCTTTTTTTTTATTGGTATTATAATTGTTATAAATACAATCTGTGAGTTCATTTTATAGTGTTTTTATTTATATTGAATTACACGTTGACCACTTGAATTTAAATTAGGAGGCTCAACCTCCCTAAGGAAGACTAATTATTCTACTCTCAGCATTCCATTGTTGCCTGAAGTACTTAGGACTAGGGTGGGGAAATTTGCCCCTCATATATTAGTGTGTCTGTTGGTATATTTCTTATTCAGGTGTTAATTAGGTAGCCATCTTGTTAAGGTATTGTGAGAACACCTTTTCTGTCATTTCTAAAAACCACAGATCTCACCATAGATAACCTGGTTTTCTGGATCTTACAATACACCCCCTCCCTTTCTGTGATATTCCCTGAGCCTTATGGGCAGGGGTTTTTTTGTAAATACACCCATTGGTGATGACCATATCATGATCAGTCTTTCTCTGTTCTTGACCAGTTGTAGTTCTCTGCAATGGTCTCTTTCTGTGGCAAAGAGAAGCAATGAGAGACACACTTACCTGTGGGTATAACAATAAACTTTTAGACATCAGTTAGAAATTATACTGGTATAGGAAATTAGTAGTACTAATGCCTCCTCTATGAGCCATGACTTCACAGCCCTGGGTGTCTGCAGAGGTAACAGTCACTGGTCACCATCAGAATATGAGAGCTACTGTCACCCTTAGGCATATCTTGCCATGCTACTTGTTGTATTTCATAGACTTCATAGCTGGGTAGCACTGTTGGTTACTTCCCCCCATGGGCAAGCTCCATATCTCCTTCTGTGAAAGGAAGTTCTCAGGGAGGACTTCGAGGCCAAATCATCTCAGATATTCTTAGCCTTGTGTCTGAAGTGCATGTTGTCTTCTGTTCTTTGAAATTTTTATGAGTCGTCATTAGGTTCACCCTTCCCAGCCCTTCCTAGATCCATCTCCCCTTTCTCTTCCTACCCAAATCTGTGATCTGTTCTAAACTCATGTGACCAATGTGTGCATTTGTGTTATCCAAATATTATTGGCTATGTGTGTTTCCACAGTAATACTATCACCATATGAGGGAGTACACTGTTCTTAGAGAACTTGTCTCTCCATCTCACAGCAGCTGATGGTCGCCAAGAGCTTCTTATGTAGGGGGTGGAACTTTGGGCCAAACTCCCCTCCCTATGCTGGGATCATATCTGCCTTGGGCTTTTACAGGTCTTATTTGCACTATTATAGCCATTGTGAATTTTTGTCATAGTTGTCCTAGTGTGGCCAGAAAACAGTTTTCTCATAGTTACCTTCTACCTCTCTCTTTTAAACTCTCCTCTTCAATCAGGAAACTTCAGCCATTAGAAGAGGGGTTAGTGAGTGTGTGTGTGTGTGTGAGAGAGAGAGAGAGAGAGAGAGAGAGAGAGAGAGGGAGAGAGAGAGACAGAGAGACAGAGAGAGAGAGAGAGAGAGAGACAGAGAGAGAAATTGATTGTTTCTGTATTTGCTGCATATTTGTTTAGGATTATAATATCCTGTTATTGGATTTTTTAATATTTTTAAGATATCTTTTTTTTCTTATTAGTTGTTTCTTATTAGCTTTGATTTTATTTTATCAAATCTTACAATAGCCATGTCTGCTACTTATTAGTTCCATTTGTCTGGAATATCTATTTCTATCCTTTGTTCCATGAAGTGACATCATTGTTTGTTAGTTGTGTTTCCTATAGACAACAAAAAGAACTATTGATCTATTCTTTAAATCTGTGTCTCTTCAATGAAGAGTTAAAGGCCTTAGTATTGTGTTATTACAGAATATTTTGTGTTAATTCCTACCATATTTTTTAGTAACCTCTCTCAAAGAAAAAGCAGTCATTTAATTATGAATAGTTATAAAAGTTGAACCTCCTTTTACATCCACTACAAGACTTAGAAGTGTTGGTGTGGCATTTTCCAAGGGACTCACCTGGGAATGATGAGCATGAACAAGGCAAGGGCCTGCCCATTGTCTCCCACTCAAGGCTTGTGTTTGAATATTATTATTGTTATTACTACTACTACTATTGTTACTGTTATTACTGGTGTGTGTGTGTGTGTGTGTGTGTGTGTGTGTGTGTTGTGATATTTTTTCTTGGCTGAATACTCTATATTGTCTCAAGATATATATATATATATATATATATTATATATATATATATATATATATATATATATATTTCTTTAATTTCCTTGGCTAATTGTTGCTATTTTGGATTCATCATCTTGTATATAATATAAATCACTTTTGCTTAGAGTACATTACTATGGAGGTATCATATTTTGGCAGAAACTTATTGTTTAGGTTATTTATGTTTGTGTCTTTGTGATGAGACCTAGGTATTTAGAGTTTGATCATTCATAGTGTTTTATGTCATGTAAATCTTATCTTTGATTTTATTAATGGTATTTGAACCTCTGCTTCTTGTTACCTCAATTTGTCAAGTGTTTAACAAGCTATTTGAGGCTTAAAGTTCAGTCTTTGGTCTATTCAATGCTGGTGTTCAAATGTGGTATCAAAAGTAGTCCTTTCTAAGCTTGAGTTAAATGTGTTTTCCAAGAGAAGGAACAGGGAATGTGTGGAGTTAGAAGATTCACATAGTTAATCTTCAGGACTGTGAAGGATATGCTCTCAACTTTTCCTTAATCAAAGAGTACTGGTGGAGTTGGTCCTGAGGGTTTGGGGAATCTACCTGATAAGAAGGGTAAGAGGGAAACAAGGAGGCAGGTGTGGGACAGTGATGTTTGTGGGTTGGGTGATGATAGTGTCTGGGATGTATTGAGTTATTTCTGTGGAACTAGTGTCCCCCCACCCCCCCCCCCCAGGAGAGGAGTCATCTTCTGGTCCCAGAGATGGATAGAATTTGTAGCATAAGTCTAGTGTTTCTGACTGGGGAAGTAATGGGTTTAGAATTTACTTGGGTGTCTAAGATCCTAGTCTAAATATGGCAGAACAAAAGGGACTTGTCCAGGGATGAATGGCATTAGCAGCTCCAAGTCTGGGAACCCTATCTGAAGTACTGCTGGGTGCAAGAATTTAGGCATGGAAACCTGGTACTAGGGCGAGTGGAGACAGGGGGTTGCAGAGTTATCTTTATGAAGAGATGCTTTGGGGAGGTCACAGTAATGGGTAGAATTTGTTATGGGAGTCTAATGTGTCTATATGGATAGGGTCTCTACTGGCATGGATATTTGGGGTTCATGGTAAGTCACAGAAGAAGGAAGATGAGCTAGGAAGAGGAGTCTGTGAAAGACAGCAATAGGAATAGGAGAACCAAAATAGAGGAGGGAAATCTTACTTGGGCCTTGCCACAAGCCATGTCTATAGGTTCCCTTTTATAAAATGGTGCTAGGATTTAGCTAAAAAATCCTAGAGGAAGGCAACAATCCATGAATTCTAATGTAACTAAGCTAATGCATTCTAAAATTTATATGGGAATTAAAGAAAGCAGAAAAGCTGACAGAGTCCATATGAGAAGCACCTATATATAAAGACCAAGCACCAGCGGAATTGTCAGTCTGTCTTGTTGACCAGTTAGTCTAGTCTAATTAAAGAGCTCAAAGCCAGTTCCAGTCCTGTCTTAAAAATCAAAATGGATAGAAAGTGAAAATAAGCAGTTTTTAAGAATGCCTTCTGGCCTCCACATGAAGTTTTATATGCATGCAGCTGAGTACACATCCTTAACATCTCTATACATGTTAACATGTATATTATTCTATGCTATCACACCCACACAGATACAGTAAAAAAGCTTAACACAAAAGGCTCAAACAGAGACCCAGACTTCCATATCCACCAGACACAGAGAAAGCCCAAGCAGCAGGGAGCAAGGCATGCATACAAAAGCAAACTTAGAAAGTTTCTCAATTACATTCTAAGTAAACATTATATATATGTGTGTGTGTGTGTGTGTGTGTGTGTGTGTGTGCGCGCGCGCGCGCACAGGCGCTATAAAACATTAATGAATTGAATCACATTAAAACCAGAATTTCCAAAGAAGAAATACATTATTAAGGTAGTAAAATCCTCAAGAGGAGATATTTTTGAATTCTACATATTGAAATACACATATGTAGGACAGCTGTATGACCATAGGGGAAGAACAGGGGTGAAAACAAGTACATGAACAAATAAAAGCTATTTTAGCAAGGAAATTTTATGAATATCCAGCAAGTATTTAGAAAAAAATATCGAGTGCATTAGGGCTGCTCCAAGAGTTGCTAAAACTAAAATAATTCGCAACTATTTTAGAACAGTTGAGCAGGGGGCTGCACTATGTATTCTGGTGGTAAAGCCTAACAGGCAAAAGTCCTGAGTTTCATCCTCAGAAATGAAAGGATAAGTAGAGCAACTGAAAATTATTTCATTGTCAATTAGTAGATAAAGTCGTTTTAAAAAATCCTTCCATTATCTAATAATTTTTAATTATACAAAGATTCAAATAATTACTAAATGCACTCCACTGGTAGAATATATAAATATTGTTTGTATATCTATGTAAATCATACAATGTAACACAATACAATAATACAATATAAAACAGCAAGCTGCAGATAAGGGCAATAATGGAAATGAATGTCACATTCATTATACTGGATAATAACACTGAGGTAAAAACTCTATGTCTTGCCTGACTACGTTCATATCAGTACTGAATACATGAAAATTAGTGTGTCACTTATACTCAGAGCTATAATCCAGAAGGAAAGCATGAGGACTTCATGAATGTGGTATCTTTGTCTATGTGGGGGTGGGATGAACAGAAGTATTACAATTATTAAATGTAGTGTAAAGACTCAAACACTAAATTACGTATCTAACTTCTGTAAAAGAAAAACAAATGCACTTAAGTGAATTTTGCATATGTAATATGCAATATGTAATATGCAGTATGTAATATGCAGTATGTAATATAGAATTGGCTTTAGGAAACAATGAGTCAAGAGATTTGCCTGCTTTTTTTTTTTGAAGGCTTAATTTATTTCTGAAAGATCACAATTGTGGATGTTTTATAACCTGTCAAGAATATAAATACAATAATTTTTTTCTTTGTTAAGTAATTTCTAGAAAACATGATTTTTTAAACAAGATGTAAAAATGGTCATTTCTTCTTTGACACTAGGAACACACATTTAGTATATGAACTTGAAAACAGTAAGCTTGTTACTATTTTTCTTTTTGCAAAAATTGTTTTTAAGTTTTGCTAGAGTCTTCAAAATATTTTCTTTAATGTAAAAGTAAAATTCATGTGAAAGCACATAACTTTCATACTTAGCTTTCTGGCAGTTTAAACAGGACTATGATTCTATTTTTTAAAAAGGCTTTCTTACTGTCAAAAAGGCGGAAAAAAAAAACCTTTCAGCCAATCAAAATGTATCATGCAAAAATGATGAAGTTAGTATGGCATAACAATTCATAGCATCAATGAATGATGCTAACATTCTGTCTGTCAGTAATAATTTAAAGAACAAGAGACAGTAACAAAGCAACTCAGTCAAAAGGTAACAATTCTCAGAATCTGATGTTCTGCAAACATAACTTGTCTAGTAGAGAAGCCAATTACTGCTTATTTTATTAGAATGTTTTAGATTATTAGATCCAACTACTGAATACTTCTAAGATTTATATGCGGACATGATAAGCATGTATAATGATACTTATACACATACACACAGAGGCATCTGTCAGAGTTGACAGTCTCTATTCAGTTTCAGCAATGTGTCAGCCAGGCACAGGTGGTATCATACTAGGCACCATAGGTCAGCTTCTAATTCAAACACTCAGGGCAATTTGGGGGAAGTGAAGGCATCCTCATTACTTTCGGGTTTAAAATATTCCTGGAAGTATCTATGTGAGCATTCAAATCTAGCATCACAATGCATCATTCCACTTTTTCCATACTAAGCCTCAGAAATAGCAGATTTGATGTATACTGGAAGGCCATAGGGGCAGAAGGATTTCAGATCAAGTGATTAGTTTATGCATGGTTTGGAAATTATTTTTCATTTTGTCACTTGGGGCTTTGCATCCAATCACTAGTGACACAGGAAAACTATGGTTAAACAAAAAACTACAATTACTCTTTCTCTTTTCGATTCATAGCTAAAATCACAAACTCCAGATGATTAGCTCTGAGATTTTTTGGTGATTGTTTAAACTTTTATGCACTAACATAAAGGAATCAGTTCATAATGCTACCTGTTCCATTTACAAGGTGAAATGATTACAACAGGTAACAGGTGCTTCTGGTTGTTTTCATGCATAAGTGTTTTGTTAATCCACTTCAGTGAAATGCCATTATCCCTAATCATATCAATGAACATCTGAGAGGAAACCAGCAAAAACAGCCCCTCTTGGTAAAAGCAGCCAGTGGTTCCTTTGCAGCATTCACTGTTGCTGGGAAGTCAGGTGTGCTGTGCTCATTTCTAGGTCAGAAGAATGAAACAGATGGTTTTTCGTTCTTCTGAAGTGCACTCTACAGCTTTCAAAGATCTAGGGAAAGCTTAATTAGATTTCTTTTTAATTTCCTTTTCTCTGAAAGACAAAAGGAAAATTATTAAAAGTTGAAATCAAGTTGTTTGTTTTGATGAAAACATAATGATTTTCTGAGAACATTTCATTTTTCTTTTCTGTAGTGTATTACAAAGAAATTAAAGAGGGGTAAGAATACTCCAGAATGACTTATATGCATCATTTCCTTAAAAAAAAAAACACTTTAATTTCTACATATGAACATTTCAGTATCAAGCAAGAAAATAGTGATTTTCATTGTGCTTTTTAAGTGATTGCCAGAAAGAATCATCAAGGTATATCATAAATCTCCTAATCACCAGAAAAGTGCATTGCTTGTATAGCTATTTAGAACTACATGAAAATACAGCTCTAACTCTAATGCCTTCATTATTTAAGATGGAATAAAGCTGAGCATGGTGGCTCATGCGGGCAACACCAGCAGCTGAGAGGCTGAGACATCAGAGAAGAGGGAGCCTCAATTGAGAAAATGCCTCCATAAAATCCAGCTATAGGTAAGCCTGTAGAGCATTTTCTTAATTAGTGATGTGGAAGGGCCCAGCCCACTGTGGGTGGTGCTATCTAGTAGTTCTAGGTTCTATAAGAAAGCAGGTTGATCAATCCACGAGGAGCAAGCCAGTGAGCAGAACTCCTCCATGGCCTCTGTATCAGCTCCTGTTGCCAGGTTACTAGAATATTTGAATTCCTGTCCTGACTTCCTTCAAAGATGAACAGTGATATGGAAGTTCCTCCCCAACTTGCTTTTTGGTCATAGTATTTCATCACAGCAATATAAACCCCTACTAACTCAGTGAGGCAATAAAATTATGATAAATCTCAGATTGGCTGGGAGCACAGAATGAGATTTCTTTTCAGTCAGTCAATCAAGCAAACAAGCAAACAAAAAATAGAAACTTCAAGGGAAATGATTTTATTTTCCATGTGGGCAATAAGTATAGTTGCACTCATTTCTACCAAGATAATAAACTTATTATCTGTATATATACATATATATGTGTATATGTATATATACAGATAATAAGCTTATTATATATGTATATACATAAACATATATACACAGATAGTATATATACATGTATATAATATATATATACATATATCTCATATATATATATACACATATATCTCATACATATATATATATATATATATATATATATATATATATATATATATATATAAAATCTCAAACACATACCTATTTCTTCAGGTTAAGCAAACCCATTGGAATTTTTAACCTTCATTTCTTCTTTATATTCAATAAGTCATTTTTATAAGTAGTATTTACATTTATATCTCTACTATTCAGGAACAGAAACTTAGAATTAGGTGTGTATTCAAATATTGATAAGAGAACACTGATAGAATATGGTGTGTGTTTGATTAGAATATATGTAATCCTGGGCCACATGCTGAAGAATATAAGGGCAGAACAAATTGGATGGGATGGGCTAACAAAAAATTTTTTTATGTAAGTAGAGAAGAGGAGGAGTTGGGGAATACATGTCATCAATACACATTATATACAATTCTCAAAAATCTAATAAAAAACACATTGTAGCAGAAATTGGGAAACATAAACCATGCGTGCCCTCCTGCTGTTGTAAATGAAGTTGTATTGGTATGGTTACATCTACTAATATTGCATGTATAGCTAGCTTATGCTTTTATGGCAATGCTAATTATTCTCAGTTACATAGATAGCCTAGTCTATAAGATTGAAGTATCAACTCTATGTGAATTTTGAGGAAAAGCAAAGTTCTTTGTGTAGATCTACAGGTTTGTATGCCATGATTTCCATTGCTCGTGAAGAAATTTCTATTACATTTTATTGGGAACTGAAGTAAAACAAGCCACTTCCAACTCATTGCTTAAGATAATAATCTACTGTTTCTCATTATTGTTCATCTCATTTAAGATTTCTTCTGTTGTCAGAGGTACATGACAGTGCACTCACCCTTAGGTGTGGGCCCTGTAGCTGGCGCTTTCTCCCTAACAGTTTAAGGCCCAGCAATTCTTCTGTACATGACTAGATAACATTTAATTCAGACATTGCATACCAGACACTGCCTCTACTTTATAGAGTCAATTAATGGCTTTTTAAACACACTTAAAAATGCAAATACATAGAGTTAGGGAATTTTTTTGTTTAGTTTTGTTTTTGTTTATTTGTTTTCAAAACAGTGTTTTCCTGTTGCAACTCTGGCTGTCCTGGAACTCACTCTTAGACCAGATTGGCCTTGAACTCAGAGAGATCTGCTCAATTCTGCCTCCTGAGTGCTGTGATTAAAGGCATGTTCTGCCACAGCTGGGATGAGTTAGGAAATTTACAAAACTCAGAACATTCTCAGGACTGAGACTACACATTAGTGTTTTCAAGACTGAATGTGAGGCTTGCTTCCTGATACATTCAGAGATCTGTGTTTATTGATTATCTCACAATGATGACATTTTGGCCAATATATTCCCTCCCATATAATTTTTAGTTTTCTTAAGATTCATCATTTGTAAAGTAGTAGTATCAGATAATATCCATATCCTGAATTTCTCTTACATATTTTTTTGAATTTTGAGTAATCATTGATTAAAATAGTAAGAGAAATGAAGATAAGGCATATCTTGTAATTGCAGCCTAAAAACAATATATTTGTCTATATTTGCATTGAAGTTGAAGATATTTGTTTTATTTGTGTCTTTAAAATTCATATTTTGCACATATATTAGTGCTGTGTTCTGTTTACATCGAGAAGCTTCTTATTGCATTAGGCATTCAGGAACTACAATAGAGCAAAGTGACGAAAATATTAGATGTTAGAGTTCTGGGGCCTAAATGAAGTAACTAAATTATCCCCCACCCCAAGGTTCATGGAACATCACAGAAAGCAGTGTTGAAAACATGTCAGAGCCAAAGGATGGGGAGATTTGCAGCAAAATGGTATCTTCTGAACTTGCTATAACCATTGCATTCAAGAACCGATGGTAGCTATGTATATGCACAAAATGGGTGTATCAACATTCTGTCATGGATGGAAGAAGTATTAAGTCTGACCACTTCTTAAGGACATTTGAAGGTTATTTGGAAAAGCACTATCATTTCCTTCAGTCATGTACCCACTGATAAGTTGCCCTGGCCATGCAATCAGTCTCCACCTACACTTTAGAAGAAACTTCTAACTAAACTCTGTCATTTACACACCCAAAAGATATGCAAATAACAAGAGTAGTATTGGTAAGAAGGGTTTCAGCAGGAAGGCCCAGAGGAAGGAGGAGGAAAACACCATCAATGTATGAAATTGTTGAATGATTTAAAGAAAGATATTAGTTCTTTGACAACAGAAAATTTAATATGCAGAAAAGTAATATATATTAAATCTAATATTCAATGAATTATATTTTTAAGCAATATTAAGTTCTAAATAGTGTTAAAACACATTAAAAAGTCATTGCCAAGTGTCCCCAAATTTGAGAGACCATACAAATTTTTAAAGGTATCTCTTACACCAAAGTTTAATTCTTTAAAGGGAAAAGATGTGTGCTGAACACAAAACAAAATTGAGTCTCGCTATAAATGACTCAAGGTATCCTGTTATACAAGTATCCTGAATATAGGAGCAAAGTGTCCTCAGATGTGTATTCTTACACACAATTATACAATATTTACAACAGCTGTTATCCAAAGCAATTTCTGGAGGTAGGCTATGTCTGAGGGCTGAGAAGTAAGTTAACTTTTAGTGGGAGAAACTTCAAGATACATCTCTATATACAGTGATTGAAATATAGGAACCACTTTTGTAGCTTGTCATAAGTTTTCTACTTTCCCTTTAGGGAAGTGCCTATCTAGGCTATAAATATCTTATCTTTTAGTTATTATACCACTATATAGATTCTGTAAGTAAGGCTTGAATACAAAGTCATCTTCTAATAACTTAATCTTGATATATAAGGATAAATAATGTTTTCAGTAAAAATTATTCTATTTTACTGTTTTAATGAAAATAATTCATACAATATACTTCGGCCATGTTTTCCCAGCACACAATTTGTCACACATCCTCCAGGGACAAAGAAGAAAGCAAGCATTGCTAACCTAATAACTGACAAAACAGACTCCAAACAAAAACTCATCAGAAGAGATAAAGAGAGGTACTTATTTCTAAGAAGGGAACAGTTAACTTAGAGACAGTACTATACTAAAAATAAATGTATTCTAGGACACCCAATATAATAAAAAAATTCTATTGTGTTTAAGGACATAGATTAGCATTAATCCATTAATAGTAGGAAATTTCAATATCCTAATCTCTCCAATAATTATCTAGACAAAAAAATAAGCAGAATGATCAGAAGTAGTTGACGTCATATATCAAATGGACTTAGCAGATATCTACAGACTGTTTTGACCAAGCATCTAACAATTCAAATTCTGCTCAGAAGTACATGGAAGTTTTTCCAAAGTAGACAACTTCCTGGGTTATAAATAAAATTTTACAAATTTAAAAGTTTGAAAATAACTCCTTGCATCCTAGTAGACCATAATTCAATAAATGTGAATTTGACAGATACATATTTTTAGTAAATATACAAAATACTGGTGGTTAAACAACTAATCACTAAATGATGAATGTGTTAAGGTAGATTCAAGAAAGAAATGAAAGTTTTCTTGGATCTAACACAAATATAAATAAAACACAACAAAAATCCTAGGACACATTGGAAGCAGTCTTATAAGGGAACTTTTTTAGCTCTAAATACCTACACAAAAATAATCAGAAAGATTATAAATAATTAACTTAGAGATGCTACTCAAAATTTGGAAAGACAAGAACAAACAAAATCAAAATCCATTGTATGACAAGAAATAATAAATATCAGAGGAAAAACCAGTCAAAGAAATAGAAACAAAGAAAACAATAGAAACCATCAATAAAATTAAGAGCTGATCCTTTGAGAAAATAAACAATATTGAAAGACCCTTGGCCTAATAAGCTGAGAGAGAGAGAGAGAGAGAGAGAGAGAGAGAGAGAGAGAGAGAGAGAGAGAGAGAAGAGAAGAAGAAGAAGGAGAAGAAAGAGAAGAAGGAGAAGAAGGAGAAGAAGAAGAAGGAGAAGAAGGATAAAAGGAGAAATAGAAGAAGAAGAAGAAGAAGAAGAAGAAGAAGAAGAAGAAGAAGAAGAAGAAGAAGAAGAAGAAGAAGAAGAAGAAGAAGAGAAAAGAAGAATAGTGGGAGGGGGGAGGGAGAGGTAGAGAGAGAGACACAGAGAGACAGAGAGAGTAGAAAAAGATAAGAAGGAGAGGCCTGAATTAAGAGAGTCATAAATGACCAGGGAATACTTAAAAGAAACCCAAAGCAATTAGGAGTATTATGATGGGATTACTTTAAAAACCTGTACTCTATTAAGCTAGGTAACCTAAAATAAATGGATAAATTTCCAAATTCAACCAAACACCTAATATTAAATTAAGATGATGTCAACAACCTAAACAGACCCATAACAAATAAATAAAATAGTAATAAAAACCCTTCCAGTTAAAAAGTACGGTACCAGATGGATCTATAGCTGAATTCTACCAGATCTCAAAGAATATCTATAGCCAATCCCTAAACTATTTTAAAAAATAGAAACATAAAGAATAATTCTAAATTCCTTCTATGAATTATCACTTTAATATTCAAGTCAGACAAAGAAACAACAACAAAAGAAGAAAACCACCAGCCAATAGCCCTGATGAACATAGACTATAAAATGGTCCACAAAATATTTGCAAACAAAATGTAGATATACATCAAAAAGATAATTCACCATTTTGAAGTTGGCTTTATCCTTAAAATGCGTATAATTCAGCATACACAAGTCAATAAATTTAACAAACTACACAAAGAGACTTAAAGATAATAATCTCTTAATTATCTCAATAGACCCCATCATCAATGAAATTCTCTTTGCAATAAAAGGAAACCATTCCAGAAAAGCATAAGCAATTAAAATGCAGAATTATGCAGCTCACTTCCATTGGACACATTTACAAACTATTTCCAATGTTAAGACTCAGGGGGTAGTGTGGAAAAGGGGCCATAAAGATTGTAAAAGCCAGAGGATCAGGGAGTTTCCTATGAAACAGTCTCCTAGTACTGTAATGTCAAAAACTATACCCCTAAAGTCACACCATCATGTCTACTTAAACATGAGCTGAACAAGAACAGCAATAGATGTGATAAAATGTTTGTGAAAAGTTAATCACATTAACACTACAAAAAAACTATATGCAGCTACAGAATGCTTAGAGTGGGAGAAATAGTCTTCCCAATGGAAGAGCACACCAATTGATTATCCAGTTCCAAATGGCCATCCATGAAAACACATGTAAGTAACATTACATAGATTGAACAGGATATATATATATATATATATATATACACACACACACACACACACACACACACACACACACACACATATATATATATATATATATATAGTTTCTGGGATATAGGTTTATCATGGGGGAAAAGTACATGTAAAACTGCATGTCATATGTAATAATATATGGGATTGAAAACAACCTATTTTTTTAATATGTAACTTCTAATCATTTACTGGGAAAAATAGGACTCATGATTATGAAGTGATTTCTTCTTACATAGAGAGTATTGTTTAAAAGGTATATAGGTGTATGGGGAAAAATAGGAGAGAGGAAGCTTATAAGATATATGAGTGAGATGTGTGTATGCTGGCCCATTAGGAGGAGAAGGGAAGAAGGAAGCTTGCAAGATGTGTGGGTAAGATGTGTATGCATATGTGTGACATACATGTGTTGAAACTTTTCTTCTTCCACAAGATGTATGCGAATGAGGGTATGTGTGTTTTGAATCTTTGTTTTGTCCACAAGATGTTTATGAATGCGTGTATGTGTGATTTTATGGAGAAGATATAGGGAAAAAGCTGGAATGGAGACTGAAGTTTAAAGGAAGAGAGAAGCCTGAATAAAGAGTGTCTGTGACATCTGTGTGTTCTTTCCCATGGCTGACCTGTTGGACTTTGTTGACACAGAAGAATGTATGTGTGTGTGCCTCTCTTTTTTCTGTCTGTCTCACTCTTTCCTCTTTATTTCTCTCTATCAATTACATAAATCATCAGATGCCACACCTCTCCTGGGACCCCACAACGTCAAGCCAAAACATTTCTATGGTAACATCGGTAATTATTTATAAGTCTTAAAATTATACTACCTAATCTCCTGCTAAAACATAAAAAAGCAGGTTAAAGGACCTTGCTTAATTCCAGAGATGTAGCAGCACCTAACAGTCTTACTGTAATAAGAAAATGAAAAATGTACAAAAGATGGAGTGCCAGGCAAGCAAGGGCAGTGTCCAAAATCAATAAGCACTTGCCACATTCTAACAAGGATATTGTATTGATTTTTTTCAAACTTTAGTCTGTTTCCTCTTGGAAACTTTCCCTTTGGCATATATCTTCAAGCATATTCTGATGTATATAGATAATATTAAATTTTCCATCTATCAACCAAATGATATCAAAATATGACGATCAAATATAGCCAAGCCTGTGCTCTATAAAATTATTTCTTAGATATTTGCAATTATTTTCATATTACAGTATATTCTTTATCAGTTACTTCTCATAATTTTATAACTTGAAGATTTTACTCTGAAAGAAATGGTGTTATTCATACAAAACATTAAAATATGTCAAAATTAATTATCAGTCTATTTTCTTATTATTTAGAGTTGATAGGACGTTTGACAAATGGACTCAGTAAAGTGCTTGCCACATAAGCATAATGTCCTGAGGTTTGATCTTCAACCACAATGTAAAAAGAGGGCTCAGCATAGCCACATGTCCTTTCTTCCAGCTCATCTAGATTCCTTTGAGACTTCCTCAACTGCAGAAATTCTCTCAATGAGGGACTCAACCTGCCACACTACGCTGAGTCTCAAGTAGAAGACATATGTCCTCCTTTGCAGTCTCTTCAGACTTATCCTTAGTCCAGGTGTAGCCTTCCTGTCTTTGGCCTTCTCCCAGCCCAACTCCATCCCCTTGGGACTTGGTCTTCAGGTTGGAACTGAGGTTCATGCTACTTCATTGGCACCTCCCTTATCAGGTGGTGCCAATCTCTAGCTAGCCTATCTGCTAGCCTATCTTCATTTCTTTGTGACTTCACATTCACCTGCAGAACAGATATTTAGCAGGGACCCACACTGAACACTCTTGACTGGGACTCACAAATGCTCTCTACCAGAAACCTCAGGGCTATCACACTTGGCTGGGAATCAGGGACTCCCCATTTGCAGAACTTGGCTATGACCCAAATTGGACAACAACAGACAAGGGAACATCCACTCTGTAAAACAAGATTTGGTATTTTTACCAGGAAACACCACAAAAGTCAGAACTTCAGATTCCTAGATCATTGTGCAAAAACACAAACATTTGCAAAAAATAATGTGTTTCATCCAGAAACCACCAACCCTATTGTGTTAGTTCCAAGGAAAAGCATAAAGAACTTTAAAATAGCAATCATATGTTCAAATACCTTAAAGATATGAAAAATGCTTTAATGAAGACCAAGAAAACACAAATAATAGAGTGAAATAATGAAAAAAAACAAGACATGAAAGTACCTCAGAAGCATGACTCTTTAATAGATTAAAAGCTATGGGAAAGTAATCATCAATATCATCCAGCTACAAACTCTGCATCCTACAAAAGAGATCTCCCTATTCAAGATATACTGGTATAATAGTGGCCCAAATGTTATGGATGTAACCAACTACTTTTTGATTGGACTTACACTCACTTCCATAATGGAACGCATACATGACACTGTCTCCTTGTCCAAGAACCTAAGACTACTTAGTTCATAGACTACTGGGAAAATTAATTGCCATTACCACGATGGGAACATAGGAAAAAATGTCTTCCCATGACAAGTTGTTATACCCATAGAGCAGAGTAACACTCAACCCCTGTTAGACAAGATGTAGTAGATGATAAGTTTCAGAGATTGATGTATGGAAAATGTACTGAGAATGAGAGACTTTGAAGTACTCAGGCCCAAATGAGTTTGTCTTTGTCATACTCCTCACAGGCTTTGGGAATACATGTGGAAGAGGAGGTGTAAGAGTGTAAGAGCCAGGGGAGGTAGATAAGTCCAAGAAACGGAGGAGTAAAGGTAGTATATAGGCCTAGCTCCAACTCTCCATTTCAATGAGTGGTGTGAGTGTTGTCTTTAGTAATGGGGCCCTGCTGCCAGTTTGTGGAGACTAGCTCATTGCCTTGGCATGCCTTCAGAACTTGAACTTTTGTTCAGCTTTCCAATCAAGTAAATAGTAGGCCTTGAGATCATTTAGAAATTTTTTACTCAATCTACTATCCTGGTCTATACTCAGCCTCTTTAATTTCCATTTAAGAAAATGATATAAGTTTACTTTTCCTTGAACTTCTCATATAATCCAATTTGCAACCTATGCTAAATGGATACCTTTAAGCTTAAGCTATGCACTCTTCCATGCCTCTGACCCAAAAGAATGTGTGTATGTGTGTGTGGTGATCATTTGCTAAAACGACCCAACCATTGACAGCAACATTAAGCAAATCAAAAATCCTATGCAACTTATAATCAATGTGTCACATAGATTGATAATATATGTGCCATTTTGAATGGTATTCTGGGTCATTTGGGTTCAGAAAAGTAACTTCTATTGCAAAACACTGTTATAAAGATTTCTACAAAATAGTTTTCCTCATTTATTTTCATATTATGTTTTTTGTGATTTTCAATATACAAACAAGAAATTCCATTTCAAGGATGGATAACAGGGACACAAGGACTTCAAACCCATAGCAGATAGACAAGAAATAAACCATGAACCATAACTCCAGAGAGATAGAAGGAAGATACAGGAAGAAAAGTAGAAAATTCAAATTTGGGCTCAGCCTAAGTCTACATAACTCTGAGTCTTCCAAAACTTTATGCACATATAATGTTGTAATGTGCATTTTTCTCTTGAAATGTTTAGAAAAATATATTCATGAAAATAGAAATATCTGCAATTTTTGCATTATTATTATTGTCAAAAAAGATAGAGTTCCTCCCACAGACACAATAGCTAATAGTAGAGGCTCCAGACCCAGGGAGAGGGAAGAATTGGATACAGAATGAGACTACAAGGGTACAAGGACTCAAAAAACTTCCAGTGGTGGCACTGGAATCTTCACACTCAGAAAGGGAGCCTATTGGAATCTGTTAATGTTCACAGTTGCAAGAAATTCTCTAATTCCTGAGGAAAGTGTCAGATCTAGACTAGAAGCCCAACCTGAGACAGGAGAGCATCTGATTTTAGAGAAAAATGAAGGACAGAGCCTTTGATCCTAAATGCCATTCCCACAAAGGGAAAGCACATCTGAACCCTGGAATAACTTAATCATCTCTTGAACATGTAAAGTCTCCACTGAAAGAACAAAGGAGGTTTGAATTTTTATAAATAAAAGTACAAATAAAAAAAATAGAAATTCTACCAACAAAACTAATTATAGTTGCACAAGTCACAATGCAATAGGAAAAATAACATGAATATCCAGGATGACTTGTCTGCCTAGTCCCGTAGAAACGGCTCCTAAGAAGAATGATTTAGAAAAACTTGCAGATAAAAAAATTTAAAAGAATACTATAACCATGTTCCATCAACTTAAAAAATGACATGGATGTACTCCAACAAAAGTAGAAAAACAATGAAAGAGATAAAGAAGTCAATTCATGATATGAAAATAATATTCTGTTTAAAAATTGAATTACTGAAGAAGAAAACATCTGAAATGATGCTGCCGGTAAAAGTAGCAGTTTAAATGGTCTAGATTGTATGAAGACTGAAGCCTTCCAGTTCTAAGATTTAGACTGTAAAGAGGCCAGAACGCTCCAGGGCCACAGGGTCCCAGGGCCCCAGGCCTAGAACTAGAGATTTAATTAGACAAAAGAATAAACGGTTTTGAACCTAAATCAACAGCTGCATCTGGCGAGAATCTACAACTACAGATAATCAAGTAAAGTTAATATTAAATAAGATAGACTTCTTTACCAAAATGGAGGCAAGTACTTAAAATATAATTCAGCTTATCAAAGGATGTGTGATTATGACATTATGACATAAGTTTTCAGGCACTGTATTCCATTCTGTGATCCCGTGTCACAATAAATGTTCTATAATATATCTTAATCACTTATTTCAATATAAAACTTGATCTTAAGGAATCCATAATCTTTTACAGCTGGGTAATTACAATTAAAGTAGATATAAAACCTCAACACTATAAATTATTGCTATGCCATCAATTTAAGATCACATACGTTCTTATTTGTCTAAGCATATTCACTTGGGGGTTTCACCATTGTTTAATTTGTATAAACTGGAAGACTTAATCTAAATGTAAAATTAATGTTAAAGAACATCTGATAGGAGACGCCTTCTCTATAAAGCAGGAAAATTGCAAGCATGAAACTGAAATATTATGGTTACTTGAACAAGATCTGAAAAATATCACCAGCAATTGGCATGCCAGTGTGTGTGGATGTAGAACTCTCACAAGTCCGCAGCCCTAGATGAATTGCTACAAGCAATTAATGGATACTGAAAAAAGGAACAATCACTCTTCTTCAGGGCGAGCACTCTGATCGCTTACTCAACCCCAATTGGCCAGACCTAAACACAAATGCAGAAGCAGCACCAAGTGGATTAGTAGGTTCTATTCAGAATGTATGTGAATGTAACAATAGTAATTAAAGACAGAGGCTATGACTTTGAGGAAGGAGTGCCGCAAGGGGACTGGAAGGATGAGAAGGAAGAAATGAGGTAAACACACTACTCATATATGGAAATCCCAAAATTAAAAAAAACAAAACAAAACACAAGGTTGTTAGCCTAATATCAGTGTTGAAAATTTTGACTTTCTTCAAATAAATAAATGAATAAATTCCTTCATAATGTTGAATCAACATGCCGTTTGTAATATTTGCCAAATTCTAGGTACATGAAAACACCCACTTTATTAGATGTGACAATTATAGACATTTTCTGATGAAGAATAATATGTAAAAAGGAAAAAAATAATAAAATAAAGTTATTGCTTCTCAAGGACATCACAGATAAAATAAGTATCATATTTATTAAAAATTAATTTAAGATATTTGCTATTGAACATGAGAATATTTTTTACTGTGTGTAAGTACACACATGTTTAATGCAGTTGTTTCGGCATTTGTCTTCTGAGTCGTTGGCATTAAGACAGAATTACAATGACTTAAAAGATGAATCCCACACAGTTTTTCTGCCATTTATTGATTATCCTTCAGCTTATAAAGAGCTTGTAAGGTTAAAAGCATTTAAAGATTTATTATGAGCATTGATCTAATTTTTGCAATGTCGAAAGGAAAGCAAATATAAGCCTGGTTCAGGCAAAATATATAGTGACTATTATTGTTAAAATAGTAGATTTTAGCAATTTCTGTAATTTTTTCTATTGGGGTAAGATGTATAATTTTAAACATGTAACATACATAGATTAATTCTTATTTCACTTTCAAATATTATCATTGCTGTCATGTTTATGATTGATTTGGTTGAAATTTCACATGACAATATCGCACAGAATATTCTGACTATGGTTAAGTTTTGTTTAAATGAATCTAATTCCTTTAAATCTGGTTGTAGGTAATATGTTAGGAAGTTCATGAACATAATATCATTATCTCTGTCTTTGTATTTATTTCTAGCTCTGTCTTATGTGTCTATATGTTGTGAATGCAGGAATTTCTATTTTCCTCTATCTTTGCTGAAGCACTATGTCAATGTTAGTCCTCATTAATCATGTATGTATACATATGTCATATTGCATACATGTGCATTTATGCATGCATCTATATATAATAATACTGTATTACATATATATGACAAAATGTATACACAAAAGCTTAAATTTATGTCATACATATTTTGTAAAATTAGCTTTAATGCAACCTTTCTTTCTTTGCTAGATACTGATTTTATGTGGCTTAAATGAAACAACAGCCATTATTAAAACATTTTAAGATGGTCAAAAAAATCATAGCCCAGCTTGTGTTTAGAGATAAAATGTTAAGTCAAATTCCTCTCATAAATTAAAGCAGCCTTTGGTTGTAATAGTACATTGCTCTGGTGGCTCAGCAAGGAAGACACGGAGGCATATTCATAGATGGAATCCTGTCAGACCTCAGCATAGGGAACTACATCATGGAAAGTACCGTCCTGGATAATGGAACCCTGAGCATCTGATCTTACGTGTTTTTATTGATTCAGAGCTCCTCAGGTGTTCAACTGATAGATAGCATATGCAGATCATAACCAATCAAGCATCCCCCATATAAATCTAACACCTGCAAACAATACAGAACACCAAGACCTAGGGAGCCCCTCACCCAACAATTCAATAAACTATTATTTTATATATATCTAAAAATAAGCTTTCACAATATTTGATTTTCTGGAGGAATACATTATAAGTAATCATCTACTGTAAATAGTTGAATAAGATTTTTCACAATGAATTAACCGGTTGAGACATTTTGTAATTCATTAAGAAAAGCAAAGAAAGGATATGTGTATAATTGAAAACTGTGGTGAGGACATCATGCTGGAAGCATGCACCTTCTCTGTTCTCCAAGCCTACTACAAAAGAGAAGTCCCTAGGTGTTTATTTCTGTGCTTCTGTATGACTCAAATATGATCCTGTAATTTATTCAGTTGCCTCTTCCTCTGCAGGTATTGACTATGGTCCCTTCCTATTTCATACATTATCTGTGATTTCTGCTTCAATGGAATATACCAAGTTCTACTCATATGACATAGTTAACTATAATACAAATAAGAGATCATCTTATTTTCAAGGTTATATTAAAATATTACAACGGACTTAAGACTGAATTTGAGTAAAATTGCACATTTGTAGTACCCACAAACGTGTAACAGGTTAACATTTTAAAATGACAAAATCCACAGGGTCCTCTTCTTCCAGTGTGCCCAGTTTTAGGTTGTATTTCTTACTCTACGCTACTTCTCAAATCATTCTCTCAGTTGGTCAATGGGACTGGCCTCCTGTGTTTTGATAATTTTGGGATAATTTCCTTCCCATATAAGTCCTGATGGGACTGAAGAGAAAAATGGGGAATACTAGGTTGTTGACTGGATTCAACCAGACAGAGCCATAACTATTGGGCTATTAGCAGTACAAACTTAGGAATTCTAGTAATATTGGAGGGTTCCTCATCTGTCTTTAAATGTTCAACTACAAAATGCATGAAAAACAGGCAATATAAAACATAATACCTTCATAGATGTGAATACCTTTTATATGATATATACACATAGAAACTTCAAATTTATAATCATAAAATTTCAAAGAGTTTGGGGAAAATTAAGTACACAGTTATAGTAAAGTAGATATTTTGTAAACTTTAATATTAGTTGACTAAATTTTGGGGAGAAAATTCTGCTTATGCTATTATGAATCATTTTAGTTGACATATTTAATATGTAAAAGACACAAAATTTGGTATTATAACTTCTTAGACATTAATATACAGTTTCTGAAGCCATTAACATTATGGATGAATTAGGGTATTCACACATTACAAATATTCAAAATTTAAAGGGTTCCATGTTCTAGTTGAATCTGTTTTCTCACCTTTTCAGCATACACAGCTGATCATATTTAAGCTTGGTCAGTATGCAATAACATTGTTCTGAGATCTATTGAGCTTTTTACTATAGGACTTTAATTACCCTACTTTAGAGCTCTAATTGTTTTACTAAACAAACTACAGCTTATTTCATATTAATTTCTAAGGCATATTCATGTAAGTGCATTCGTATTATTGGATTCTAAAAATGTTTATCTTTATTTATATTCTATTTTTAATTTTGTTATTTTTATTAAATTCATGGTTTTTTCTCTTGTCCCTCTGCTCTTCTCTGATTCTTCTGTTATCCCCGCTCCCCCAGGTACCCCTCTGCTTTTTCTCAGAACAGAGCAGGCTTCCCAGGGTAATCTGACTCTTTAAGAGTTTAACCAAGTTTAACAAACTTTATGACATTCAATGTAAATCAATGTCTTTAACACATATCAGTAGGAAATCATTTGTAAAAGAAATTTGAAGTTAATCTATTTATAGTACCTATAAAATACTTAGAAATCCAGTGAAAGAATTTAGAAAGGCCCATGTTACGGGCAAAATAAAACATTTATGAACAAAACTGAAGAAAATGCTGGAAATGACTTCAATTCAAAATAATTTTCAACGTTATGATAATCAAAACTGTAAGCTGTTTAAAAAACAAGCAAAGAAAACTGATCTACTGGTCGTTGGAAAAGAATGAGCCCAGAAATAAGCCTATCTACTTGGAGCCCACTGATTTTTGAGAGGGAACTCTTAGTGCATATAGGAGGAAGGATTATTTCTTCAATGGATAGAGTTAGGCAAAATGCATAGTCACATGTTATAGAATATACTGAAACATCTACTTCATCCCATTCATAAAAAATCAATTCAAAGGATTAAAGGCCTAAGTATGAGGTCTGAACTGGTGAAACTGACAAATGAAACTAGGAGCACATGCTGCATGTCACTGGCCTGGAAATTTTTCAGTTAGAACCTAAAGAAAAAAAAAACACAGGAAATAAGAAGAAATACACACATATTAGATTAAACCAAAGTAGAAATATATTTTTTGGCAAAGGAAACTATCCACATAGAGAAAAGAACACAGAAAGATGATACTTATTCTAAATTACATCCTTGATATGATACCAATATCTATGTCTGTCTATAGCTATATCATCTAATCTATATCTATATATTTCTCTTATATTACATATATACATATCTTCATTGCCATTATACTGATAAAGTGTTTTAAAATGAATAAGATATTTGTCCTTGTATTTCTAAAAGAAAACACAAAAACAGGCAATATAAATGACAAGATATTCAACCTCACTGATCATTTTGGGAACTGTAGACTGAAACCAAATTGAGATACAACTTCACCAGAATTAAGAGACTATTTTTAACAGGAAAATATACATGTTGTTGAGGGTAGCTCTTCAGCACCATTAGTGATAAAGTAAAAATAATTCATTATTACAGAAAGCAATGTAGAGTTTTCTTAACTAAGAATACATTTATCATAATAGTCTACAAATACATGGCTGGTATATATCCAAAGAAAATGAAAACAGAGCTTCCTCATTATCAGTTGAAGCTATGTCTGCATTCTTGTATGAATTACAGTTAGTCACAGCAGTCAAGATTTATGATTGACCTAAACTGTGTGAATGGATAAAGAACTTTCACACACACACACATACACACATACATACATATATACATACATACATACATACATACACACACACACATGTATGTATAAACACCAAGTGTCTTTAAAACAACAACCACATAATAAGGATGAGTGCTGATAACAATTGTTTCTAACTGGTACAACTGCTTATAACTATTCTGAATTCATTTTTAATCATTGAACATATGCATTTATTTTTTGTCAATGTGAAACAAACTAAGATTGAAGTAGAAGATGTGGGAACAGGAGACCACAACTGAGGGAACTAAATCAGGTGGGCTAGTAGGTATTTCTGTAGGAGATAATATCTTTCTTGATTAATGTTTGATGTGGGAGTCCCAGACTACTTGGGGTTGGTGAGTCACATGGTCCTGGGTTGTATAAGAAAGCAAGCAGAGCCAAACATGGATAGCAAAACTAGGGAACATCATTTCTCCCAGGATCTTGATTGCTTCTACTTCTGCTTCTGCACTGGCTCAATTTCTCTCAGTGATGAACTGTGATCCAGATCCATAAACAAAGTAAATCCTTTCCTCCTCATTTTTAGGAGGTCATGGATATTTTTTTTATCAATTATCATTATTTTATTTTATGTGCATTGGTGTTTTGCCTGCATGTTTATCTGTGTGAAGGTGTCTGATTCCCTGGAACTGAGGTTATAGACAGTTGTGAGTTGTCAGGTGGGTGCTGGGAACTGAACCTGGGTCCTCTGGAAGAGTGGCCACTGAGTCATCTCCCCAGCCCCATATCTTATAGTCATGAAGTTTAAAGAACATCATTATCTTGGATAATGGGTGAAGGTACATAAAACAGAATCCAGCTGAGTTTATTGACATGAACCTACTATGTGGCAATTCTAAGTTTAATATGAAAATTTTCACAGTTAAAAAAAATAAGGTATCAAAATGTTTATTTGATAAAGTATTTCTCAAAATTTGACTTCTGACATCCCTTAGAGACACTATGCCATAGCAAACTCCCTGATCCTCTGTCTTCTACAATCTTCCTGGCCTCTCTTATGCAAGGTTCCCTGAGTTTTAGCTACAGGAGTTGTATTGTAGATGTATGCATTTAGACTGGGCTTCACTATTCATTTTGAATAGTTGTAATTTTCTTTCATGGTTTACAAGGAAAAGTTTTCTCAAGTAGAGGTGAGGACTGCATATATCTTTAGTTATAAGGACACATATTTAGAATGTTGTTAGGATTGGAGGGTTTTATGTATTTAAATCATATATATAAATACATAAATATATGTAACAACAGTTAATGAAAAGCGTCTTGAATTTGAAAGAGAAAAAGGTATATGAGAAGTTGTATATGGAAGGAAGAAAGAGAGTGGGGAAATGGTGTAATTATATCATAATCTCTAAAATGAGAAAAATATGGCCAATTGAGAAGGAGCCGGAAATCAATGATATTCCTTGACATAATGTGGGTGAAAGGATTCTAGAGCTCAGAAAAACTAGTATTATTAGTATTATAGTATTAGTATAGTATTAGTAGTATAGTATTAGTAGAAAAACTAGTATTCTTACCCGTGACGGAATTAATGAAGACTGTGTTTGTAATGAAGCGGTCATTCAGGACGTGCTAGCTTATCCTGTGATTACGCTAATGGGAAGCGCCAAAGCCTAACACCAGAAGGAAGACAAATGTCCCAGAATACTTAGAGAGGAAGGCATTGGACACTCCTCTGAGTAAAGAACCAGGACCCACTGAGTCCCATTACTACCCTCCAGGCTCTGGGTTTACAGTGTATTCTACAGATTGGGAACTGCAGGCCTATGAACTCATCTCCTTTGCAACCATGATCATAACATCTACTGGATAATTTCTGTGAGGATATCTTTACACATAGTCTTAACCTAGCCCACTGTCTCGCTTGCATGTTAGATGTCAACAGCTAAAATCTCTGATAGGTATCAAAAACAATATCTGGTACCATTACATTACTATAGTGTACATATAAATTTTGTTTCTGGTTACTCAATAGCAATGGTGACAGTTACATTAAGATGTGAAGTTCACATTTTCTACCTTCAGAAATGTCATGTGTTTATATATTTTGATCATATCTATTCATAAATATCTTCTTCCAACTCCAAGTGCCCTCATCCTGAGTCTCTCTCAAAGTCATTTCCTTTTTTTAATAGTTTCTAATAATCCCTGAGTGCAAATAGTGCTATCTATATGCATATGCATGTGAGTTAATACTCTGAAGTGTCAGCAGCCTACCAGGGGCCACATTTCCAAAGAAGAGTGATTCTGCTTCCTCTAGGAGCCATTAAATGCCAATATGGCCTCTGATAGTGTGGAGTCTTGGAGGCTCTCACCTATTTTGGAAATTTGAATGGCTTGATTTTGTGATGGTCATGTCAGATAACCACAGCTTCTCTGAGTTGATATGTGCAACACTCATGGCATGTCTAGAGGTCAGAATTTTACGCCTCTCCTCTGCATCCCCCAGCATTTACATTTTTATGCCTTCATTCCTGAAATACCCCTTTGCCTAGGATGCAAGGAACTTTATAGAGGTGCCTCACCACCCACAACTGAACACTCAGTGTTACCTACATTTGACCCTTTGATCAGTTATGAGTCTCTGCTTTAACCAGGACTCACTGCCAAAAGATTTTTTTCTGACCAAAGTTGGTAGCAGTAAAAATCTATCAGTATAGACAAAAATATTTAGAAAACAGTTTGACAGCATGACCATTTATCAAAATGGAAACTGTAGGTTTGCTTCTAGGGTTTGTAATCTCCCAGGCATGGGTTTTATATTTACAGTATTGGGCCCCAGAACCAAACAGAAAGCATAACCCTCATATCACTGTTACATAGCAGTCACATCTTGACATACAAGTTGGTATTGTAACCTGCAGGGTACAGCCTTGGTAAGACTATTGATGTCTTTTCTCTTCCAGCAACATGTAATACTAAGATCTTCTGGTACTACCTAAGCTAGACATCAGGGAGAGTGTTTTATGCTGGATTTAAAGTTGATTTCTCTACATCATGCTTCCAAAGTAAGTTGTGTCTTCATCTGTAAGGCCCCACTGTGGGCCCAGCATGCTTCTACTCTGCACCACCATATGGTTATTACGAACAAACAAGAGCAACTACAATAGCCTGTATTGTTTATAATCTCTCTGGAACTCTAAGGCCAACCATCCATAAAGAGGCAACCTTGACCTGGAAATGAGAGTCTCATTTAATATTCCATATTTTCTGAGAGAACCATTACCTATTTATATATGATAGGTCTGCTCAAAGTATTTTAAATTAGCTTGTAAATTTTATCATCAAAATAAATTAAGATTTTGGATTTATAATAATCATTTACACCTACTTTAGTAGAAATACTTCAGATTAAAATCTTCAATATACATGGCTGTTGTATAGCACTAGACTTACTGTACATTTTAAGAGCTAGTTTAAAAAGTCCTTGTGTGTCTAGAATGTTTGTATGTGACTACATGTGGAATTTCCAGGTGTTTTACAGGACTGAATATCATTTGTATCTCATAAAGTAGTACTTTTTAATTGATAATACATTCAAATAAATCCCTTGATGAATTAATCAATGTTGTGTTCTCTGAATTCTTTAATGCAATACTCAAACACATTTTATATGCTCAAAGGACACTTTGCCTGACAAACTATTGGATTCCTTTATTTATATTAAAAGGATTCTAATATTTTTATAAACTATAAATGCAAATATCTGTTTATCAGATAAAAGAATATTTAAACTAATATGACTGAGGCTAGATGTACTTTGTACATCAATAAAATGTTTTATAAACAAATATAATATTCACCTGCCCCTTTTATTAAAGAGAAAAACATGTAAATTTAAAAGACTTTAGAAACAAAAATTGTACTCTAAAGTTTATTAAAATGTATGGTCTTTAATCATGCTCATGATACACAGAATTAATCTTAACATTCAGGTGCAAGGTCATTACACTGAAAATGCATAATAATTAAAGGGACAACACATATTTTCTTTTTCAGTGTAGGATCCTCTGATGAAAATACTTCAAGATTAGGACAGAGAGAGTTGTATCTTAGAGTTTATCCTTTCAATAACTCAGCAAGACCTTCATAAAGCATGAAGATGAAGCACTGTTTGGATGCACAAATAGTTTGTGTATAAGTTAGCTTGCATTGCCTTGCAATAAGGTTGCACAGAAAAATGATCAATATACCCTACAGAACGTTATTGTGTTCTGCTTTCAATTTCCACACAACCATTCTTTAATTCTATAGTTCTTGTTTTCTGGACAATTTCTACTACAAAATGAGAATTATATTTAAAACAATACACATTAATTCTATTAAACTGTAGTAAATTCATCAGAAAAAAAAATCTTAACTATTATTTCCAAGTGTTTAATCTACATCTTGTGATTTCAGGGTTTGTTGAAAATTCACAATTGGTGTTTTTTAATCAATTATTTCATTTTAAATAGGGGCAGTAAGCACCAGTTCTCTACTCTATTACAGTTACCTAGTAAGGATATATGCAAATTCTTCTTTCACTTATGATGTACACTGAGAACATTTTTCTCAGGAGCTGTTGATAATTGATACCATAATATGTGTGTGTGTGAGTGTGTGTGTGTGTGTGTGCACTAGAACTCAACTCTGTTGATGTAGTCTATGTTTTTCCTTTTCTCTTGAGTGATTGTGTATGTGTGTGTTTTATGTACACATATGTGTACCTGCTGCGGAGTCCAGAGGTCACACTGAGCATTTCCACAATTTTTCTCTTATAACTTTAGATACGGTCTCTCACTGGCCCTGCCTGTTACTGATTCTGACAAGATATGTGACCAGCAAAATCATAGGAGCCTCCTATCTTTATCTCTCTAGCACTAGAAATTTAGGTGTATTCCACTCTACTGAGATTTTTTCATGTAGTACCTGGAAAACCAAACTCACATTCTTACTCTTACTTTGTTGTGGTTCATGGTTGAACCATCTCTACAGCCCCATGATGGGGAGATTCTTAAAATTCCTACAAAGAATTTTCTGTTCATTCCAATATCCTAATATGATGGCTTCCTCTTGAGATAAATGCATACAACTTCCATGTGTCAAAGACTTTATAATCAGTGTTTTAATGTACAATCACTTGATGATTAGTTGTGAGAGTGTGTGGAAGAGTCTGAAAGTTTGATGTAGAAATGTTATTAAGTTCAGGAAGTAGAGGTTAGTGCCCCTGGGATGCTGCATGGGGCCATCCATGTCATATTTTAGACAACTATCTGTCTTCACTCTGCTTCGTGTCTTGAAACTTGAGTGGGTTTAAGTTTGAAAGTGATAGACTAAATTGTTTGGCAGAGGAAATTTCAAGGCAAATGATATTCAGGCTGGTGCTGAAGAAACAGCTATAGTTGATAAAGAAATTAGTGACACTGTAGAAAACTCCTGTACAGGGAGAATAAAATAAAAAAGAAGGATCCTTAGTTAAAAATCTGATTGCTCAGAGGAGGCTTAATTTTGAGAATGCCAAAATTCACTTAAAGGAAAAATATCTAGCAAGAAGGACTTCCTGGTCCTCATAAACCACAAAAATGACTGAAACCTGCAACTGTGGGCTAAAATAAACTCTACTTTCCCAAAGCTTTTGTTAAAGTATTTTATTAGAACAATAGAATTTAAATCAAGACAGTCACCATGGTAAAGCTAGCACAGTCACCCGTACCAAGACTACTTGGATGATATATCAATACTAACACTAACACTGACACAACACTAACACTAACACAACACTAACACTAATACTATACTAATACAAATACTAATACTAATACTAACAATAACACTAATACTAATACTAAAGAGAATATCAATATTTCCTTTGTAATCTTCAAGTGTATAATTACATAGACTATACATAGTCTTCAGCAGAATATCTGATTGATATAATTTATGCATACTAGTAACCAAGAAAGATAAAGATCAACATTATCATTTTCTGCTTCCTTACTGCCACATACTAATCTGTGGTAGGATACTCCCTATTGGAGAAATGTGAATTACCAATATTTGCAAGTAAATGTATTTTTCCATTATAGTCTAAAATAAGTTGTCTTTTCTTTCAGTGGATTATTGCAGTGGATCATTGTAATTGTGAATGTAGGGGGAATCTGAATAGTGCTTCAATTCCATGGATTTTAAGTATCAAGTTACTTTTAAACAACCTTGCAAGACAGGGCAACTTCTTCATGATGCTTCCCTTTATTTCTCGGAGCCAGCAGGGTGTTTCATAGACTTAGGTGTTAAAATCTGTATTTCTATGATCGATGTGAAAAGTCACTTTGTCCTATGTAAAAAGACCCAGCTCATATTTTGAAGCATTTACTTCATATATTTTGATTAATTTTAATGTAACTATTCATTATCTATAATTGATAATACCTGACATTAATTTTTAATATATGCATAAACTTTGCTACAAATACTGCTGTTTAATGTACATATATTTTCTGTAGAATAAAGTACATTTTAATTTATTTTAACAAATGAATATTACATACCATAACATAACAGTTTCATAAAGTATGTGTTTCATTATAATTTTATAGCCTAAGCAGACCAATTAATATGCTTAAATCATTTCATCTTTATTGCCTCAGCTTTTAAGCAAGCGCTGTGTTCTTGTTGTATTTTGAGACAGGGTCTCATTGTATAGCTCTAACTGGTCTGGAAAATGCTATTAGAACTCAGAAATCTGCCTGTCTCTGTCTCCAGATTTCCAGAATTAAAGACATGTACCACTACGACTAGCGATATAAACTTAATACTCAAGTTAACAAAACAAACAAACAAAAAAACTTCTTTTACCAAAAAAAGGTAATTGTTCTGAAATGTTCAATGGAACCCATGAGAATTACTATGGAGGTTTTCAGTGTTATTTGAGACTTTTTTCCAAGAATTTTCCTTTTTTAAGTAAAAATTTTTCATATAATATTTTTATTATATTATTTCCCCCATGCAAATCTTCACAGGAGTTCCCTACCTCCCTACCCACCAAACTTCATGTTCCTTCTCTCCTTGTTCTCTCTCTCTCTCTCTCTCTCTCCAAAACAAACAAAAACACTGAAAATTATAGAAACAAGAAAACTCAAGAAAAAGTAAAAGCCAATTAAAAATATTTTAAAAAGCCAATTAAAAAGTAGCACACAAAAATTACAGAATCTGTTTTATACTGTCCTGCTGTGGAGTACATTAGTATTCTCAGTGACACTGAATTTGGTAAAACTGGTTTTCCCTATACCAGCAGGTATCAATTAGGAGTGGGACTTTGTGGCCACCTCCCCTTCTCAGTTATTGGGATTTTGTTTGATTCGAATGTGTGCAGGCCTTCTTAAAGATGTTACAGTCTCTGTGAGTTCATATGTATATCAGTTCCGTTGTGTCTGGAAGACACTGTTTTCTTGGAGTCAGTCACCACATTTGTTTTTCCAATCTTTTCTCTTCTACATGTATCCCTAAGCCTAGAAGGGGAGGGGTTTGACAAGAAATACTGTGTAGGGTTGAGTGTTCCACAGTCTCTCAGTCACTGGACAATGTCCAGTAGTGGGTCTTGCTGTTAATCATCATCTATTACACAGAGAAGCTTACCTGATGAGGGTGAGAGATAATGCCATATATAGGTTCAGCCATCTGACAATAAGAGTTTTTATTGTTATATTTCCTTAGCAGAATTATAGCATTAGTTTATCGTCTGGCACATGACCTGTCTAGCTCAGGTTCCTGGTCACTTTAGCAGTGCCATGTATGGGTCCCCTCTCTTGAAGTGGCTCTTAAATCCAATCAGAAACTGGATGGCTATGACAATATATTTGCGCCATTATTGTACCAGTGTATCTTGAAAGAAGGGTTGCTGTTGTAAGTCACAGATTTTGAATCTGGGTGATTTTGATGATTGCATTTCATCTCTAGTACCATGAAAGCTTCCTTCCAGTGAAGCTTCTAGTGGGGTGTCACTAACATAACTTGCCATTCTGTTTCATTTACATTCCTAATCAATTGTCACTTTTAATTAATAGATCCCATGGAGCCACTCTATAAATAACTGACACCCACAAACTTCATCATTCCCTTTGTTCCTGCTTTGTACCTCTTTACTTCTTTCCTAGCAGAATTTTGCTTTTCTCTTGGTTTTTATTTTCACATATTAGAAGTAAGCGTAAGACATATAAGTGTTTGTTTTGTCAGGTCCCTAGAACCCAGGACAATATCTAGTGCATATTATTTATTTACACATTGTTGTAGATGTTGATTTAGTTGATTATTCTCATGGGTTCATGGCAGAGGACAGTTTATTCTTTGTTAACTCAATCCCCAGCCCTACTGAGTTCCAGCCTCCATACCATCTAATCTTAAGTGTAGACCTGGAAGTCTTCATCTTCCATATAATCTAGTCTTCAAACCTAAACAGAATGTATCAGCCCATGAAACTTCCTGTTGACTGAGCTCACTGTGACTAGCTGTCTTCTAAACTCATACTGTAAATCATAAACCATCTGCCTCTGACTCTGCTTTCTCTCTTAGCTTATTCTGGACTGGCTCTGCTCTTCTCAGCTTCTCTTTCTGAACTGAACTGCATGACTTAACTTACTCTCCACTCTGCTACTTGTGTGCTTCCACCTGTTTCTGAGCTCTGTTTCCTGTGTCTGCTTCTACACTCTGCTTCTACTCCCTTCTTCTCTCTTAACTCTGAAGTGACTGTGAGTCACACACTGAGAACCATGACCTACTTCTGAACCGACTGCTTCCTTTTACATCCCAAGAGCTGGAATTAAAGTTGTGTGCCACTACTGCCTTCTGAATTGGGTTTAAAGGTGTGAGCTACATTGGGATTAAAGGCATGTACTAACATTCTTTCTACCCTGGAACAGCCATGCTGCTGGAACGGGTATCAAATGTCTTCACACAGGCCTTTCAAATTCAATCCTCTGGTAGAGCACCCATGCTGCTGGATTAAAAGATTAAATTCCTCTGCATTTACATATTTTGGAACAATGAGTGAATGCATCAGTTGATGCTTAGTTCTTCAGGTGCCTAAGAGTTCTTTAATCCTTGCCTGCATATCATCTATTGACTTTGAGCATCTTGTTCCATTTCAGGCTTTAAACAACCATTCTGCTCATTCTCCAGATTATAGGATTCAATTTTCTATGCCTTTCCGTTGGCTACATAAATCTAAAAATCTACTTCTCTATTTTATTAAACAGTTTTCTTCATTTATTATTATTATTATTATTACTACTACTACTATTATTATTATTATCATTATTATTTTGGTTTTTTTGAGAGAGGGTTTTGTTGTTGTAACTCTGGCTATTCTGGAATCCAGTTTATAGACCAGGCTGGCCTTGAACTCACAGATTCACCTGCCTCTGTCTCCTGAGTGCTGGGATTAAAGGTGTGTGCCACCATTGCTTGGCTTCATTTATTGTTTGAGAATGTCATACAATGTATTTTTATCATACTTATCCTTCCATCTCACAAACCTTCCACATCTTGGATCCATATTAACTTACTTCATTTATTTCTCTCTCTTTTTTAAAAGCAAAAACATATGTCCACTCTGTGTTGAGAAACTACTCCTAGATGTGGGGTATACCCTAGACTGTGGTCTATAAATCACTTGCCAGTTCACTGAAGAAAATTGACTTTCCCACTGCTAGCAATAAAAGCACAATAGATTCTTGGCTAGGGATAAGACGTCATATTGACTTTTCCATGCTGGAATTTTGTTTGGAATCCTCCACTATCTCTGGGTCTCACTTTCTTTCTGCCTCCACTTCTATGTAGATCCCTGAGCTTTGAGGGGTTGCGTGTGATACAGATATCACAACTAGAGCTGAGCATTGTAATGTCTCTTATTCTCTAAAAAATTGTGTGCATTGATTGTAAATGTCATTGGAACATCTTCTAAAATCCTCATCTGTGGAATAAATTTCACATTTACTTTTCTGAGCTTAAAACTATAATATTGGCAAACTAGACACCATTGCATTGGTTTCCCAAGGGACTTGGAAAGTGACTATCATCTTCCTTCTTTTATATATCTATAAAATCACATTTTTTAAAGCTAGATATGGTGTCACACTCCTATAATCTCAGAAACTGAGTTATAGAGTTCAAAAGATCAAGAGTTCAGAGTCATCCTGTGTCTCCATTCTCAACAGCACAAGAGTTGGAGTGCAACCTGAACAAAGTCAAATATTATATCAAAAGAGTTTGCTCTCGAACACTCATTATGTGCTCAGCATAGTTTGTGGCATGAGTAGGAAAGAGAATCATCAGATCAATCCAATCACGTTGAGGCCTTTAAAAATGCTTCTCAGTCATCCACTTCCATCGCCCTGCTCTCTGTACACACCCTGGCATTTTGGTCCTGATCCTGTCTTGGCCTAGTAGATCCCTCCTTATCAAAGCATGTTGTTTTTATCATCTGTCTCCGAAAGCTACCTTAGAGCCAATCTGACATAGAAGTATGGAAATGAACAGAAATAAAACTTATCAATGACTTATCCAGCTGATTTTAATATGTAACATGGAGTGGCATTATTCAGTGGTGACCTTCCCAAGACTGGTCCATCTCACTTCTCATCTTCTACCTTCATATTACACAGTGAGTCCCAGTGAGTAAAACTTGCTCTTTCTGCTGGTGAAAGGACAAGACCAAAGCAGCCAAACTTTAGTCAGGTTTCTAAGAACACCAAAATTATGTAGGCCCAAGTCAGGGGCAATGTGATTCAGAACAGTTCCTAAAACAGAAGTAAGAGAAACAATTTCTGTAAGAAAAACAATTTCTAAGACAAACAAGATATAGACCTCTGACTAATGGCCTTGGGCTAAGGATCTCCCCTCACCCACATTGACTAAGACCCTAAAGTTTACATTTTCTAGTGCCTGTGACCTTGCTATATGCCAGCACCAGTCAGTTTAAAGGTTAATATTCACATCACTATAGACTCATGCCTGATAATCTGTTGCTTTGCTCTGCCTTTGAAAAACATATATAAATCATACTCAGAATGTCCTAAATTGTCACTCCCACCTGCCTCGCTTGAGGCATCTGTGGGAGCGGACCCCAACACGTTGGAAATAAACCTCCTGCTTTTGCGTCGATCTCGAGTCCTAGTGATTTCTCGGGGGTCTCTTTCCGTCTGCCCCTAACACTTGAAGTTATTTTTGTTCATTTTATGTCTACTTAGGGTTAGCAGTTCTCTCCTTCATTGCAAACCTTACTATGTATAGCCACACACTCCAAATTTCGGTCCCACAATGATGATTGAATCAACATGAACGCAATGTTGTACTAATACTATTGATATTTCCATGTGATTTTTCATATAGTGTCCATTCTGGAGTGCACTGCTATTTCATTTTAAATCCGAAAGAGTAAAAGTATAATCATAACAATTAATTGTATAAATTGTAAAACAATAGAACTTACCAGGTACTTTTAATTTTCACATCCATGTGTAATATTTCTTTTCAAAAATGTCTTTTCATTTTGTATTATTTTCACCTAAATAATAACATCATATAACAGAGATACAAGATGCTCCAAATCACCTTCAGTGTAGGTATACCCTAAAATCCTTGCAGTTTTAAATGTTTCATTTTAACTTAGAGTTTAAGAATAAAATCTCAAATGCTAACACTAAATATTTTACCCCCAGAAAAACATAAACATGGAAACTACAAAATATATGCTTCCTTTGACTATATACAAAACCTCATTCTCAGAAAACCTTTGACATCTTTATTCAATATTATTCTTAGACATTTTTCAGTTTAAATTTTATAATATTTTGTTTTTGAGATACTGACTGATGTAACAGAAATTAAGTGATTCAATCAATGGCTTCAAATAAAAGCATAATTTAATGTATAAATCACTCAGTTAAAATTATTTTATAAAATATGTTTAGATGTTAAAATAAAATGTACAATTTTATTTCAATTCAGAATAACAATCAGATTTTGATCTTAAAAAGTGCACATTATAATTCATGTGTAGGTAACTACTATTATTTACACAAAAATATGCTTCCAATTAACTTATTGATACAGTCTTTTTATATTTTAGTAATAATTTGGAAAAATTATATATTTTTCTTCTTACCAAATTGTAAAGTATATAGCATTCAAACTATAGGACAAATGGTAATATCTTTCTGCACCTGTCTGTTGGGTAAACTAATCTTTATTTTTTTACTTTAATTTTTATTTATTTTTTTGAGACAGGGTTTCCCTGTTGTAACTCTGGCTGTCCTGGAACTCACAGAGATCCACCTGCCTCTGCCTCCTAAGTGCTGGGATTAAAGGCATGTGCCACTACTGCCTATCCTAAGCTAATCTTTAATACATCAATATTGTTCACAATATTTCTAAAGCCAGACATGGAGTCATTATGTATTGGAGGTATTTTAATCCAATCATTGTAATTAAACACCAAGTACAGTTTTGAAACAATTGTGGTCTTTGAATACAGAGAAACAAAATATAGATACTAATTGGTAGAGATGTAGGATACTTACTTTTACCTAAGAATATGGAGAAATTGTTTGTATAAGAAGAAAGTATGAAGCAATTGCCTAATAAATTTTTACATTGCCAATTAACTCTATCAAGCTTTTAGATGTTGGGTAACTTATAATAAAATCCATGGATTTATGTGCTATTATAGGTGTCTCTTTTAGATTGTAGTCACACACATAAAAATCAGAAACATTCCTGGATTTTGAATATGTGTGAATATATAATATCAAGACAATCACATGCTGAATTTGACATTAGAAACCAACATGAGAACAATAAGAATAAACATTTTTAAATCTAATTTTTTCAAATGCATGAAAATTATTAACTGTGTGAGTTCCTTGATTTGTTGTTAATTTTATTCACACACTACACACACACACATACACACACACACACATACACACACACATACACACACACAAACACACACACTTCTGTAATGCTGCACATGCTTAATTTTTTATACTTTGTATTTATCTGAAAAAAAAGTCATTTGCTGTGTCAAGATGTTACATAAGTGATTGAATTAACCACAAAAGTGTTTCTAAAATATATAGAATTACTTTTCATATTGTTACATGTCCATTAATATGCCTTCTAACCCCTACAGAACCATTCAATCTGTTGTTTCTTAGAAACCATTTCCATTGCATTGAGATTGCAATAAATACTGAGGTAAACTCTGTTCTCTCATCAAGTTACTGCATGCCTTTCATGACTTATGATCAACCAAGAGCCAATCAAAGAAATACAGATAATAAAATTCTAGGCCAGTGTGATATCCTTGTCCTGGTAGATTCCATGTAGGACCAGTGGAATTGTAGTCTTGGTTGGTTAAGATGCAGACTGAGACTTTTCTCCAATTGTCAGAATTCTCCAAGTGTCTGAAATATTTGCAGTTACAGACAGTTTTCTAAGATATTTCTCCCCAGAATCCTTTTGTTGGGAGGTCCTCAGATTATTTAAGTACAAAAAGTGCATCTTTCATATATATTGACAATGAAAGAAATTAGTGTTCTGTACCTTGATCTGTCCCCTGCGTGACATTGCATAGATAAATTTCTAGGACCTCTAAATTCAGATACCTTTATAGACATTACACATAGCTCACATTTTTGTTGAAATTGGGTCAAAACATGTTTTTAAACACATTTTCAAGACATATACTCTTTTTCATATGCAGATTAACAAATATGATAATTTGTAAATTGTTTTCATTGTGGTTCAGTAGTCTTCATACCTGGGACCTTATCCTGAGAATGTAGTTGCAGCAAACTGTAACATATTAACAGCTGTCCACATCCTGCAGTCTCCGATTACACATAAAGTCTTAAAAAGCTGCATTTTTCCAGTTCAATTAGATTTCATCATTCCATAGGGACAGTATTCCCAACAACACAAAAATATATTCTACCCTATATATTCAGTAAAGGAAGACTTTACATTTAGAACAATGCTTTGAGTGATATGTGATCTAGACCATGACATAACATTTTGTACAGAAAATTATCTTTGGTAAAGATATTTGGGAATGGAACTGCCATTTTATGTTTAGTGTGTGTGTGTGTGTGTGTGTGTGTGTGTGTTTGCAAGAGATGGTGTGAGTTCACTCTGCTAAGCCTTATAAGGTGAGATATATGCTGTTTTCTCAGATGAGAATAAAAACCATTTACAAACACCTATCCAAGAATTAAAAGCATACATTCATCATAGGTTTGGAATCAAAGAAAATATCCAGATTGATGTAGAAGTTTACTTTTTGGTATGTTTAAAATGGTTGCTTTGTATACTGTTGAGAAAAGGGCTACCCAGGCCGTGACATTTGTATTGTCTGCAGGTGTTGGCTTTATGTAAAAGATGCTTGATTGCACATGATTTGCATGTGGTATCAATAGAACAATTGAGGAGCTTAGGGATCAATACAAACCCCTGAGATGAGAGGCTCAAGGTAACACTATCCAGGATGGTGCTTGCCATGACAGGTGGTTCCCTCTGCTGAGATCTGTCAGTGTTTACATCTCGATAATCCATAGCTTCCATATCTTCCTTGCTGAGAGACACAGTAGGTGTACAATTATACTAGATACTTAAAAAAATAAGGAAAGTTACTAGTGTGTTTCCCATTGATGTGATCAATATCACAAGTCAAAGCAACTGTGGGAGGAAAGGATATATTAGGCTCCTTACAGGCTCCTTCTGTCACTGAGGGAAAACAAAGCAGGAATCAAGGCATGAAAAGAGACTTTGGAGGAACATTGTCCACCAGCTTACTTCCTTTGGCTTATTCAGCTTATTTTCATATATAACTCAGGAACATCTGACCAGGTAGGCTATGCCTTTATGCATTAATCATTAATCTAAAAAATGCCACTCAAGTAAGCTCACTGCAATTCTGGAGTCAATTCTTCAATTGAAGTTTTAACCTTTCAGATGATTCTATTCTGTGTAAAGTTGACAAACCTAACCTACAAAATTGACCCCTTGTAAATTTGTCACAAAACACATAACTATTAAACCATCACCTTTCCTTTTTTGCTTATGCCCAAGAATTAATGTTGCTATCCCAGAATAACAAAAAGTATAAGTTAAAAGTGACACAATTTTAAAAATCTGAACATTTAAGTGTGAAACATCTTTAAATTTCTGTGGGATCCTGTAAAATAATAACCAGTTAATATTTGCTCATTCCAGGGAGGGGATGAGGAGAGCAGGCCATAGTATTATGAGATCAAAGCAAAACCAAATAATCCAGTGTCTGGAACTCACTGTTTATCTTCTGGGCTACAAAGGACTTGAACAGCTAGGCTCCACATTTCTAGCTCTGCCATTCATAGTACACATATAGCTCCTTTTGTAGGCCAGGATGTGTGCACTACTTACCGCTGCTCTTGATGATTTTCCCACAGTCTTGGCATATCCATCTTGCTCAGATCCCTTCTGTAACTGGGGCTGCAACTTCACCAACGGCCTCTTCTTCTCTATCCTTGAAGATTCCCAAACCTATCACATGTTAGTAAGCCTCAGATAATCTCCTTGACGCCTTTAATCCTATATATTCTACACACCCAAAACTACTGCAACATGTGAGAAACTTACCCTTTACCAAGTTCAGCTGCCATTTGGAGACCCAGCCTTGATGGCCTCTGGACCACTACTTGGGTGTGCTGACACAGAGGTGAAAACATCCTGGAGATTTTACAACAATGACACTGGTCTCTTACATGGGATTCTTCAGCCCCACGTGACCTTCTTGCAATACCTCAGTAAACAAAGGCTTCACTCCACATTTAACACAAACTAGAGTTACTCTGGAGGCAGTATTCCGCACTTGAGGAGTTGCCTCCATCAGATTGCCCTGAGGGGATATTTGTGAAAGATTTTCTTGATTAATGATCAAGGTAGACAGTGCACTGTGGGTAGTGTCAGTCCTGGACAAGTGTTCCTTGTTTGTATAAGAAAGAAAAAGAGTAAGCATCATACTTCTACAGTCTGTGCTTTATTTCCCTCCTCCAAATTCCTGTCTTGAATTCCTATCCTGATGCTCTCAATGATGAATTTTAACCTGTAAGATGAAATAAATCTTTTTCTATCCAAGTTGATGGTGTTTTATCATAGTAACAAGAATGTAAAGTATAAGTAGCTTTTGTAGATCACATTTCAGGTTCAAATACAACTAAATAAAGAAAAGAAAAGCCACAATAAATCAATTTGTAGTCTTTTAAAATATTGCATAGAAAATAATATATTCTTTACAATAAATAACAGTTAGAAATAGAAATAGTCTTTTGAATAAATTTGATAAGACAAACATCACAATCAAAACATCATTATTTAGATTTAGATTACTCCAAAATACTCATAATGTTATTTACTTTAATGAGGAATCCTCATTAAAATCCTACAATTTTCAACATCCATATGGTATTTAAAAACATTTCCGGACTGATAATCTTAAATTATCTTTGTGTTATTATTCATTGGCATATATGTAAATAATTGATATTTATTAGGAGTCTATCATTGGTTTGTAGTTGTTGTGAGTATCTAATATATATTTACTTCATTTATATTATCAGTCTTTGAAGTACTTATCACAGCAGAGCTCCTTTTGTGTGGGTCAGAATAAATTACAGGAAGAGAACTTGGGCCAGACACCCCAATAGCAAATGTTACAATTGGATTCGAGTCCAACGAATCTGCTCTCAAAAGCCACGATTTTTTAAAACTCATACCAATACTTACAGCACAGTTGACTCAATCAGTATGTACTAAGAAGATATGGATGTGGAACTTCAATATTTGTGTAAAAGAGGTGGCTTAATACCAAATACTTCAGTATCAGCAATGTCCTTTGCAAAAGGATTTTGAATCATGCAAGCCAAGCCCCTTTTCTCCTCATAAAACTTGAATATTGTCAATCAAATAATACAACTTATATAGGCTTATCTTTCTTTACAAAGGAAAATGAATATTTACACCTCAGAATCATAATAATTAAATGACACACTTTGGAAAATTCCACAGAAGATACAGGACTAGGGTACTGGATAGTACAGAGACTCCTCCTGTCTCAGTTTCTCTGATGGTTAATATTTCATATAATATTCCAAATTTACATTCTTAACATATTTCTTTCAATGCATTGCTATTACAAACCACCTATACTTACTCAATTTTCCTGGCTATTTTTTAAAGTCTATTTTCATTCTTCATTTCAGGATCCCATACAAGACACCATGTCAAACTGAATTGATCTCTCTAGATTGAGACATTTTCTCAAATATTTTCTGTTTCCTAAGATTTTTTTGAGATGCAGTAGTAAATAGTTCATAGAATAGAAAGTTTCAGATGTTAGTGTCAGAATTGGACTTGATTTGGGGCATTTGGAGATGACCAGAACTGCTCTTTCTTCACATAGTACAAAAAGCATTGCCTGTTACAACATGACTTGCAATGAGTCATGTGATTGCTCATTGTCCAGGGTTTGCCAGCTTTTCCTCTGTGATTTCATGACAGGCTCTCTCTTTGACTCTACTCTTTGGAAGGAGGCAAAGTCTGAGCCTAAAGAGTGAGAAATTGAGTTTTATGCCTCATGCCTTCAAGTAGCTCATAAACCCCTGTAACTGTAGGTCTAGGGCATTTGACGTCCTCTTCTGGCCTCTAAGGACAATCATGTGCATGTGTCATACAATCATGCAACCACATAAGCATGAATACAAATAAAAGCAAATATTTGAAAAATAAGAGTAAAAATGTTTTTTTCATTCATGAAGGTGGAAAATCCAAACAAATTCTTTGACATTCTTCTGTATTAGATATTTGTACATCCTTCTACATTTTTTATTTATTCTATGTTTTATCTCTATTAGTAGGCAGTGAATACAACTTATTTCATGATTTAGTTATCATTTAACATTACTGTTTTTTTTCCTCAAATTTTGCAAACTTTTCTAATAGGAAATCTTTTTACTGTCTCTTTTATCTCTTTGACATTCTCCTGTTGTGAATCAGGCTTCCATTCAAATGAATTATCAGTTTATACCAATAATTAAGTAAAGATTGCTGTGAATTGTTGTTAGTGGTATTGATTGCTTTCCTGTTGTTCTTATACATTTTCAAAGGACTTAAAACTTGCTACATCATCATGATTTCAGTGTTTAATTGTATTTACTGATTTCATATGCATCTGTTCTTATCAATACACTGAATATAGAAACAGATAATTATTTATGTAAAAGTAGCCAAGACAAAATACCTTAATTGTTATCTGAAAGGCAGTGAACAAAAAATTACAGTAGGAATGTGTGTGCATACAATAAATTATAATACAAATCATAGACATAAAATTTGTAACCATATAAATTAATTGTCTACTTAATATTATCATTGTTTAGTACATTTTTTGTAAATTATTTTAACTGAAGTTCAACCTAATGGTCAGTGATTTTTTTCTTAAGTAAATGGGTAAGGAAATGGAGAGATAGATCAGCAGGCAAAAATGATTCTTGAACTCACATGAGAATCTGAGTCTATATCCACAGAACCTATGCAAAATAAGAAGGGCAGGCATATGGACACTTTCCTATAACTCCAGTGCTGAGGTTGGGTCAGGTCCACCACGCCACATATACACAAAGCCAACAAGAACCAGGAGAGCGAACAACTAAGGAAGACATTTAGTGTCGACCTCTAGCCTCCACACACGTGCTACCTCATTTGCACAGGCACCTACACATCCTTGACTCCCCAAACACACACTCAAAGCAATGAGTCAATTTATGGAATCCCAAATGCAAGTTTTATATCAGTCTGACTTATCAGGAGTCAAACAGGCAGAATCCAACATGTACGTGCCTTTGATAATTACAGGCCTTTTCTAGCGAGAAGAAAGGAAAGGCTTTAAGACGGTAAGTAAGGCGCTGCGTATCTTTCAACACTTTTTATAATAGGCATGCTTCCCAGGAAGAAAGCAAAGAGGGGCTCGTGGAAAAATATTTCATTATTCATGGTACTTAACTTGACCACACAGGCTAGACACACAATGCTAATTATAGTTCAACAGAGTCATTTTTGTTATTTTTCTTTCTACGTGGTTTTTACATTTTATGTTATAATTTTAGTATTGACATATTTTGTAAAGTTAACTGCACCTCCATACAGTGGTCTGCAAGCAAAATGAGCACAGTGGCTTGTTGGCGATTCTCATTGGTTGATCCATTGTCCTTCTGAACCGCATAAACCTCATGGTAAGCAGTAAGACATTTGACCTGCTGTCATCCCTGTGGAATGAAACAACTTCTGTAAGGCTTGATTTTTATAACTGCTAAAAAGTGCTAATACTTTACAGAATGACACCAAATGTAGCAAAATTGGAAGTGAAACATATGATTCTGAAGTTCATATTAACCCGTGAATTTCATATTCAGTCAACTCTGAATATGAAATGGTCCATCGTGGGCAGTATGTATTAAGCAGAAAAATGAGATCTTTGTATAGAAGCATTATTGGACATTAGCAGTTACTTTTTAATGAATGATTTAATGGTCATTATTTCTTTCTGCTTTAAATTTTATATTTTAGAATATTTGCACATTTTATTTTACAAAACCTCAAGATTTATAGTTATTGGACTTATCATCAAAACCATTTTTAAAAATCCCATTGAATAGCTTGTGTTGTGAATTTCTTTCTGTAACTATTTTTTTTTTGTGGATGAATGCAGGTTTTTACCAGTTAAAATTTAGAATATATTTAAGAAAGTGTGGTTACTGTTGTTAACTGCAATTCCTGTGATCCATGGCTTCTTTATTTTTAAAATTACATCTCTTTCAAAATTACATTCAAGATGATACATTGTATTTAATGGTCATCCTTCTTAGTACCCTTGTTAATTCTCATTCTTCTTATTGTTTACCTTGAAAGGGTTGAAGTCTACTCGCCAGACACTATTTAGAAAGTATCTCTTTGAAGACTTGTATTGGTACTGCCTCATGATTATACCTGGACTATGATTTGTTAGCAAATGCTGCTCCCATTCTATGATGTCAAAAGGACTTCTCTGAAACTCACACTTCACATGAATCTTCGCTGCTTATTGAACATGATCATTTGTTTTAGATATGAAAGTTTTCATCAATATAAAGTTGTACTGAAGGAGCTGGAGAGATAGTTCAGTGGTTAATCATGAGTGCTGCTCTTCCACAGAATCTGATATCAGTTCCCAGCACCCATGTTATAAGGACACACAACTGCCTGTAACTCTAGTTCTAGAGAATCAGATGTCCCTTACAGCCTCCAAGGAATAAAATACACTTATCCCTCCCATGAACACACAGAAATAAAAGTAAATATTAAAAAATGATATGATAAAGCTGCCTTATTTTTCAATTTTATGCATTTCTGTTTTAGAAGTAGTCAAATATTGTATATCCACAACGCATTTCATGATCTGTCTGCATGTATTCCTTAAAGACATGGGTTTTTTTTTCAGTATTGACCACTTAGAATTGAATAACCAATTGTTTGGGTTTTTTGTTTGTTTGTTTGTTTTTGTTTTTGTTTTTATCCCCTTTCTTGAGGAAGTCTATTTCTCCTGCTCTCAGCATTCTTTAGTGACTCATAGTCTTTACTGTAGGTTTGAGGCTCAACGAGCCTCCTCGAATACACTTTACATTGTCTATTGTTACTTTACTTGTTCTTCTTATATTTAGTTAGCCATACATATAGCTAACATCACAAAGTCTGTGCATGTAGCATTCATGTAATCAGAAATCTATTAGTATATACACATATGCATTTAACAACGATTAATGAAGAAAAAGTTGGTTAATTTGAAATGGAGTAAGAATAGGGCTTGAGGGAAGAAATGGAAAGGGGTCAATGATGTAATTATATTATAATTAAAAAAAATAAAAAAAACAGGAGTCATGGGGTTTTCTTTTAACATTGCATCTTATTTCTTTATGGAAATATTCTGTATGTAAATACTCATTAAGGACAGATTTAGATTTTTCTTTATGTGTTTTGTTTTGTGAGAATAAACTCCTGTTATCTTTGCCTAGACTTAGTTCAATTTCAGCTTTGAAATCTGCATGTTTCCTTAATATTTATGTGTGTGACACTAGCCTAAGTCCATAATACCAGATTGAGTAGTATGCAGAAGATAGGGACTCTTTGTCTTTCAACGTTATGGGGATGTCTAGTATCTATTAACAATGAAGTTATCTCCTTGTGATCTCTATCAAATAGAGCAGTTCATTTTATTCCTAGTCTCTTGAACATTTCTTTCTGAAATGAATGGTTATCAAATTCCATCAAATAGTTTCTATTAGTTGATGTGATCTTACAATTTCTTCAGCTTTGTTAACATGATAGACTCTATTAATTGATTTTGATTGAATAAACCATGAGCTTTGAATACTTGCACTAAAACTGTGCTTATGCTCCTAGTTAGCTTTTGTATTTTTGTATTTGATTGTTTCTGATTTTATGTTTATTACTTTATTGTTCTGATGAAGATTCTGTTTTGCTTTGTTTTGTTTTTTTCTAAAAAAAAAAAGTCTAACTATCCCTCTTTCCAGTAATATGTTTGAATTAAATAAACTAAGAGTTTTAAGAAGAAAAATAATCAATACACACAGCTATAAGACTACTTTGTTAAATTTCATATAATATCTACGGTAACTCTATGTTAGAGTTAATTCTTGATATGTTCTGTGTTATAACAATAAAGTTTTTTTAAGCACTCATTTACTCAGATTTCTACAAAGAATGTATGAATAACTGAATGAAGCTTTATTTGTAAACAGTTTCCCACTTACCTGCCAGTATTTTCATTACCCTGGTCATTGTGTAACAGTTAATTGTCGTTTCTGTTTTCAGAAATTTGCTAAACAAGCAGTGTTTTTGTTCTCTTAAGAATTGTTTGTTCTTGTTTGTTCTTTGTTCTTATTTAATCCTCGAACTGTGTGTCTATATTTTCATAATTGCTTTGTGAAATTCTATTTCACGGCTTATGTGTTTAGTTTTTTGAGAAATACTAGCTCTCATAGCAGACTATTATTGACTTAAGCATAGCTGATATCCTCAATAAAAGACTCTGCTTGTTGTTAATCTGTTTGCTTTTGTTATGTTTGTGATTCGTTTACTTCAAACTAGTTAATAGCTTTTGAAAACATTTATTCCTTTGACAGCATGGAAGTTTTGATTTCTCTGTTTACCTAATGAAGGATTTTCTTTAATTGGATTTTATCAAATGCTCATATCTTGATTTGTTTCCTTTCTTGATTTGTCAGTGTGATGGTTTGAACAATAATCGCCCCCATAGGCTCCTCTATTTAAATTTTTGGTCCCCAGTCAGCAAATCTGTTTGGGAAGGATTGGGCCATGTTGGAGGAGGTGTGTCTCTGGCAATGGGCTTTGAGGTTTCTAAAGCCATGCCTGTTTGCATGCTGTCATGCTTTCTGCCATGATAGTCATGGACTCTAACTCTCTGAAGCTGTAAGCCCTTAATAAAAATATTTTTTTCTGTAAGTTGCCTAGATCATGTCTTACCACAGCAGTTGAAAATTAATTAAAACAATAAGTTTATTTTAATGCACAATTTAACTGTGTAATGTTTTGCTTTATTATTTGATAAGTTACAAACTCTTATATTGCATTCATTGATTTGCCACTGTACCAGATTCTTATAATTAAATCATATGAATTCCCATTTCCTTATTTTTGTCTTTTCTTCCTTGTTTCTTGGTTTAAATCCTCTTTGGGGAACTTGGTTAATGGCTTCATTGTAGATTGTAAGAACTTACGAAACTCATTTTTTTAAAATGTATATTTAAACTGGTGGGTTCAATGATAGAAAAACTTTCTTTTATATTTTTTACATATATCAGTTGCTACATGATATGAGCATAACAGCATGTAAGACTATAAATAATTAAAACTGTTCTTGTATTAGGTTCTAATAATGAGGCATTATGATTTTCCCTTCTTTTAGCTGCTGTAAATCATGTGAGATAAATACACATGAAAATATTTCTGAGAAAAAAACTCACGAAACCATAAGCCAACAGAAGCACACAAGAAAATTGTGGGGCTCTGTAGATGTAGATTATGATTCAAAATGCAGTTTATTCTTTTCTAATGCAATCCCCAATGCTAGTCCTGGAGCCCTGGAGTATTTTGGCATCCATACAATCTAATCTTAAGCCTAGAATTGGGACGCTTAGCCTCTGTATAATTTAAAATGCTTACGCCTCTGAGACTTACTTCTGACTGAGCCACTCTGACTAGCTCCTTCTGAACTCAAGCTGTACTGAACTCAACTGACTACTCTGGTTTGACTCACTAGGTCTTTGGCTGAAACTCTTCTTCAAACTGACTGTTTCAAACTTATCTTTAAGCCAGTTGACTATTTCTGACAGAACTCTTCTGAATCTGGCTGACTCTGGCTGATTCTCTGACTGCCTGAAACTGCTTCAGACTGTTTCAGACTGCGCTGTTCTGCTGGGCTTCAAAATGAATCACTCTTCCTGTCTGATAGTGGTTTCTTCTGTTGAATTGCCTCTTTGTCTTTACTTCAGACTCATCCGACTGCTTCTGTGACTTATACTGACTCTCTGAGATGAGAGCCTGCTTTTCTATCATAAGAGTTGGACATATCCTCACTCTGACTCACTCTGCTAACTCTTCCTCTGATTCACCACTTTTCCTGACCTTTACTCTGACTCATCTCAAATGTCACTTCCTGTCTGACATTGATTCTTTCTTAGCTCTGCTTCCTTTCCTCCTAGTGCTGGAATTAAAGATGTGTGCCACCACTGCTTCCTGAATACTGTACTTGGATTAAAGGTGTGTATTAACATTCTTTCTATAGTCCATCAGGATCACTCAGATCTCTGAATGTGATCCCTTCATATAGATCCCTGGATGTGATCCCTTCATGTGGACCCTTGGATTTGATCCCTTCATATAGACCTTTGGATGTGATCCCTTCCTAGCTATCATATAGGCCTTCCAATGTGATCTTTCCCCAAAGCAGCCATGTTGCTGGATTAAATGATTAAATATTCCTCTACACTTTTTTTGGAGCTCCGTGGCTACATGATGTAGCAGTATCAATGAGGTTCAGATTTAGTGAGAGACATATAACATATAATAAGATAAAACAAAAATCACCACTTTTGAGTTGGATAAGACAATCCAACAAGAGGAAAAGATCCCAAGAAAAAGTGTAAGAATCAAAGACCTACTCATTCACTCATTTGGGAGTCCCATAAAAACAGCAAACTTAGTTTTACCCTAGGTCCCTGAACTATCGGGTTCTTGCTCACCCAAGTAGTGTGGGTAGGGGTTCCATCTCCTGGAGTGGGCCTGAAGTTAAATCAGTTATTGGTTGGTCACTTTCACAAGCCTTGTGCCACCATTACCGTAGCATATTTTGCAGGTAATACACCGTTGTAGATAAAAGGTTTGTGGCTGGCCAAGTTTTTATATTACTCTTCTGAGAGTGTGCAGAGAACTTTCCTCTACCAAAGGCACTAGAATGTAGAGGTAAAGGGTCTATGTAGCACCAGTTGGATATCTCCATGTTCAATATAAATATTATTTTCAACAACGAGCCCTTACTGTCAATTTGTGGAGATTAATCTATTGTTTTGTCAACAGCTTGGATTGTTTGGGGATTCCTTTGTGGACACTTTGTCCAACAACACAATTAGATGTAACTCATCTCCTTAACAAAGACTTCATTATGGGACAAGAAATAGCCAGTGGGATTGGGATTCTGTCCCCCACCAATTTAGTAGTTTCATTTAAATTGCATATATATATTTAAGAAGTTTCTACTGTATTAGGCTTCCATCATACCTCTCAAATGTCCCTTAATTTTATCTGTCTCTCCTTGAATTCCCTTCCATAACCACCTCTGCCATCACCCTCTCCACAGGACCCTGCCATTACAGCCCTCTCTCCATCTGTGTCTATTTTATTTTCCTTTCCTAACAAGGTCCATGTGTGCCATCTAGTACGCTAGTCCACACCTATCCTCTGTGATTCTATATCTTTAGTTTGGTTGTCATTGATTTACATTTACAGCTAATATCTATGTATATGTGAACACATACATATTTGCTTTTCTGGGTCTGGGATACCTCACTCTGGATGATTTTTTTCTAGTTCCATCCATTTCCCTGAAGATTTCATGATATCATTATTTTTTAATAATGACTGAGTAAAATTCCCTTGTGTAAATATAGATTTTTAATCCATTTTCCTGTTGAGGGATATGTAAGTTGTTTACAATTTCTAGCTATTTTGAAAGTGACAGCAATGAACATGATTGAACAAGTGTCTCTGTGGTAGAATGAAGCATCCTTTAGGCTTATGCTCAGGAGTGGTAAAGCTGGGTCTTGAGGTTTATTAATTTACATATTTCTGAATAGTCACCACATTGATTTCCATAGTAGCTGTATTCTCAAAGCAATTATAGAGGAATGGCCCTGTGTGAAAGCTAAGCTCTAAATTCCAGGGACTATGTTCATAGGCCTGTGTGGTATGAATGGAATGTAGACACATCTGTAATCCACTATTCAAAAAGTAGTGATGGTCCTTTAATCATTAGAAAATCAGTAGAAGCAGACAAAAGAATAGAACTCACAAGAAGTGACTCTGAGATGTCAGAGTGAATGGCAGACAAAGTGACTAATCAGAGGAAGAGTTATGAGAGTAAAGACATGCCAAACTCTCAAGAGAAAAGGCAGGCTCTCAGCTTAAGTGTGAGTTGAAGAGACTCAGGAAGAAGAGAGATTTCAGAAGCAGTCTGAAGAGTCTGTGTTCAGAGGGATCTAGTTGGGGTGACTCAGCAGCAGCTTACACATTCTAGATTGTACAAAGCCTGAGCCTTTCCAGTTCAAGGATTAAGACTAAATTGTAAAGAGTACAAAATATTCTAGGGCTCAAGGGCTCCAGGCTAGAACGTGTGATTTAATTAGACAAAAGAATAAACTGTCCTCTGCCCCAAATCTACATCTTGGCGAATCCACAACCACTTCTATGACTACAAGCAATATGTAAGTGTTCATCTATTCCATATCCTCCCCAACATAAGCTGTCACTTGTTCTATTGATCTTAGAAATTATGGCAGTTTAAGATAAAATCTTGAAGTGTTTTGATCTGCATTTCCATGATGCCTAAGCATGCTGAATTTTTCTGAGTGCTTCTCAGCCATTTGAATTTCCTCTCCTGAAACTTCTCTGTTTAGACCTGGACCTCAGTTTTTAGTTGTTTTTACTGTTGTTGTTTTCTTTTTATTTAGTTTCCCGAGATTCATATGTTTTGTATATTAGCCTTCTATCATATACAAAGTTAGCTCATAAGATTCAGGAGCCCTCCTATATAGAAATGATGAACAGACTAAGCAAAATTTCAGGGAAACACCTTTTACTATAGCCTTACATAATATGAAATATTTCGGGGTAACTCTAATCAAGAAAGTGAAAGACTCCTATAATAAAAACTTCAAATCATTGAAGGAAGAATTATAAGAAGATATAATAAGAGGGAAAGATCTCTCATGCTCATGGACTGGTTGGTAGGAGAAACATAGTAAAAATGGCCATCCTACTAAAATAATTCCACAGATTCATTGAATCCCCATCAAAATTTCAACACAATTCTTCATAGATCTTGAAAGGACAATTCTCAACTTTCAGAAAATCCCCAAAACACAGGATAGCTAAACAATCCTGAATAATAAAGAACTGCTAGAGGTATCACCATAACTACTTCAAGTTGCACTACAAAGCTATAGTAATAAAACAGCATGGTATAGGCAAAAAACAGGTATGTCTGGATTACAGGAAACAAATTGCATACCCAGACTAAGTCCACACACTTACGGACACATGATTTTTGATAAAGAGACCAGAAATACACACTGGAAAAAAGATAACAAATTCAACAAATGGTTACGGTCAAATTGGATGTCTGCATGTATTTGAATGCAAATGCATCTATACATAGCACCCTGCACAAAATTCAGCTTCCAATGGATGAAAGACCTTAACATAAAGCCAGATATATGGACCCACATAGGAAAACAATGTGGGGTATAGCTTTGAAATCATTGGCACAGAAAAAACTTACTGAACATAACAGCATTAGCAGAGGCACTAAGGTCAACAACTAATTAAAGGGCTGGTATGAAACTGAGCAGTTTCCTGGGTAAACGACAGCATCATTCAGACATACAAAGCAGTAGCATACCCAATGGGAGAAGATATTTACCAACTAATACATTCTTATTTATAACATCTTGTTGATGATTATGGCCAAGAGATTTATTTAAGAAAATGGAATTTTAGTATGACTATATTTCTTTTAAATATTAACAATTTAATAAATAGAAATTTATTAAATATTAAATACTAAATGTATTTAATATGATTATCAGACATACATATGCACTGGCCAACTTCAAAAGTCAGAAGCGATTAGTAGGGAATTTCAATGTTAAACACTTGTCACTGGTACTATTTTTAGTGGAAGTGTTTTTTTGTCCTATACTGATATTTGTCCTCTGATATTTAAATTAGCAAATGCTACAATATAGAAAGAATTAAACAACTGAATCTTGTTAGTGAAAGATGTATTGTGTTATTGTTACTTAATAAAATTTTTTTCATATAAACTATCTTTAAAATTCACCAATATTCCATCTTAGGTGAGGCACACAGAAAAATGGTAATTTGGTAAATGCCAACTACACAGTTATAATGTCTTTTGTTTGTTGATGTTTTGCTTTGCAATACTGGGGTAAAACAAAGCCCTTATGCATGCCATGCAAGTGCTGCTCACTCATCATTATTCCTAACCCTGTCCTTTGTATTATGAGACAAAGCCTTGTTAACATGCCCAAGTTGGCCTTGACCTCCCTCTGTAGATCAGGCAGGGAATTTGTGATTCTCTCCTCTCAGATACATGAGTAGCTAGGAATACCAGGCTACATCACTGTGTCTGGATTGCAATGCCTTATAAACTGTGAGGTCTTCACTGAAATGTGATTGTAAAAAGAGGATTCAAAGAAAGTCAGAACCTGAAACTTGGGTGATATACATTCACAGTAAAGTAATGAGCCACTGTGCCATCCAAGGTGCAGGTGTGCTATTTCATACACACTTGAAAGGCAGGAATAAATGCAGAAGGGTGAATAAGCAGGAGAATGAATGAAAAATAAGGCATAACTCCTAATGTGACCTGTATTTTTCATGCTCAAGAACACAACCAATTGCACTGTTGGATAGCAAAGGGGTGAATACACTAGAACATTCTTTGGAATAAAGAACAGGAAATCTTTTATATAAGTAATCAAACAACAAATGTTAACCTCTAACATGCTATAAAATGTGTTTCTATCCTTGTTTACAAATAATAATACACAGTTGTGCTCAGTAAATGCTGTACACACAACTGGATATGTTATAAGTCAAAAAGAAGTGTGCTCCAACCTGAAGTCATCATCACTATGCAGCACCTTGCTAGGGAGTTGCTACTGTACATTTTATCTTGGGGAGTAAATACACAAAATGGTCATATATAACTAATGTGATGTTATCTCAATTCATTAATCCTTATCAAATATCGGGATCTTTTCCACAGAGGTAAATGTTTGGCATTCTGACATATTAAATTTTATCTCATAATAAAACATCTTAATGAAAATATAATACATGAAATCTACAAGGTCAAAACACACAAAATTGTGTGACCTGCCAGTGGGCGTGGAGTGATATGGCTCTCTTCACAGACAAAGGGAGACTGAGTTTGATTAACAGTTTCATGCTGAGAAGTAGCATGACCAAGTAAGCCAGCATTTCTTTTCCTTTCGTTGTTAGTCTTCTTACCAGGAAGTGAAAGAATTCATTTTTTCCTGACTTTTTCCAACTGAGAAACATGAGAAGAGCTGAGAATTTTTTATATGACATGAAAACTCAGGCTGTCATTGCATTTTTCAAGTCTTCATTATGCTTTCAAAGTGGGATATAAGTGCTAATGAAATTCCTGGAGCTTCACAGTATCTGTTGATTGAATTTCTGCACTTTGTGAGGATCATTGAATTCCACTTAATGTGGGTTGAGATATTGTGATCCCTATTTAACAGTTTAAGTTGAACACCTACTATGTAATAGCTTTTCTAGCTATTTTAGATGTAGCATTCATCTTGCTCACAATATCGTATGAATTAAAGGAGGTGGATAATTGATCAGTGAAAGAATAGCTGTTTTAGTAACAAGCCACAAATTTCCATGCATGACAGATTTATAGAAGAGGTACTCTTAGAATATAGATGCTATGTATTATATATATATATTTATATATATATAGAAATGTTAGATATATGTCTAACATATGTATTCTAATAGTACATAATCATTGTAAGAATATATTGAAATTAATGCAAAATCACTTTAAATTTCTTGCGTATTACATAATATATAATTAATATGTAATAAAGGTTAAAATATAATAGCATGATATATTTGTAGAAATTTAAAATGTATACATATATGAGAGGAACACCTTCTCCCACACATATATCAGAAGACATATCAGAAGTTTTATCAGGAGAGATAGTGACAATGATGCTATTGTTTCCATATTTTAAGTAGTCTGTTTATATCTGTCTTTGGTCATTAAAAGGGGCTTTATTACTTATTCATAGCTATACATCTATTATATATGCATTATTCTGTGCAGTTTGTTGAAAACATTGTATACTGTACAAATCTGTGTAATTGTCACTTTGGTTTGTGTTAAATGTTCTTCAATGAACAATGTGTGCAAAGTCTGGGTCTCAGGAAGGCATGGTCGAGAAGTGAGGCTTTGCAGGATGTTCTGAGATGACTGAGGACATGGTAAAAGGGATTATGGGATGCCAACCCTGTCTTTGTGTTCTGAATCCTGGCTGATGAGGTGAGTGGTCTTGTTCCATCACATACTGCTCTGGTGCTGCTGTTCTCACTATAGAGCAGGAGTCATGAGGTCAATCTTTGTTATATGTAAGCCAAAGCTAGGAAACTTTCCTTTTTCTAAAATAATCATTCCAATATTATGTTATACTCATGCTAAGCAGAGTAATGGAGTTTGTGTATTTCACATTTTATTCTTATCTTGAAATTAATAGTTCACAATTATTTTGCCAGGATTAAAAAAGCACATGTAATTCATAAATTATTTTTGATAATAATTGATTGATTTTAGAGCTTTGTTTTGTTTAGGAGTGAAACAATATTAACATTTACATTAATATAAATTAATATATCCTTACTCTTGCTTTACTATGAATTGTACTATTTCCAAAATAAAGATTTCTGTCTAAAACCTTATACACAAAACAAAATCTTTGTTTAATAACTTCACAAGCTATAAAATAATATATTTAATTGTATTTGAACCTTCATTCCCCCAAATTATTTCATGGCCAATATATTTTGTCTTGTGTGGTTGAGTATTCCAATGTTTCAAGTCACAACGTATTTCCTCAAAAACATTGTCATAGTATACATTTCAGTGTAAAAGGGATTAAGATCACCATGATTACCAACATCATAGAACTGGCCCAGATATGTAAACTGACCATGGACACAGATTTAATTTCCCTGTACTTCCAAACATTTTACAACATTTTAATAGTTTTCAGAAATGATTTATATATTTATCATTAGTGAATGAGTTTCCCTTTGAAACATGCTTATTTCAGAATTAAAATCCCCTAGCTAAGTAGAGATCAGCCATCATCCTCCCTGTGTGCAGGGCAGCCATCATCCTCCCTGTGTGCAGGGCAGCCATCATCCTCCCTGTGTGCAGGGCAGCCATCATCCTCCTTGTGTGCAGGGCAGCCTTCATCCTCTCTGTGTGTCCATGTGTCTCTGAGTACAGATGTGACACAAAGCAGCACCTTCAAGGAATGAAGCTGGTGTTGATTTTGGACATACTGACAGATAGGAGGTGCTGTTCTAGCTTCTACAGCAGTTGTCGGAATGGGCAACTGCCAAGGAAATGTGACAAAGTGAGGTTTTAAGCTCTATCATGCAATTTAAACATTCCATGTGCATCTGGAAAGATGACACAAAGTGATGTGAACCGCTTTCATTTGATCGTATGAATGATGAAAGCATTTCTGTTTTCTCAGAGACTCTAGGTGAAATCGAAGAATGCTTGCCAAGATGTGCCTGGTAAATAAATCAGTTCATCCTACAACAGAAGTTCTGCAAACAGATGGTCATTTAGAATTCAGTGTTCTACTGGGAAAAGGGAAGAATGAAGACAAAGACAAAGAATAAAATATCATGTTAGTATGTATTTTATATCTCACTAACTCAACAAACTCGACCAATATGCTATAACTATGGGATGGAAATTACATATTTTTTGCATTTATAACTGGTGAATATTTAATTTATCAAATGAATATGAAATTTATAATTTAGGATAAGAATTGTTTTTATTGTGATATTCTACTAGTACAAGAAAAAAATAAGAAAATTATACAGGTAACTTGAAATGTTAATTAAAAGAAAAGAGTCACTAATAAATTTTGTAGTTTAACTAACAAAAGCGTAATGATTTTATATGTTTGCACATAATGTCTTACGGAAAATATTCTATCATATTTTTAAATTATATTAAAAATCTGGTCATTGAAATATTCTTTTTCTAACTTTTTAAAAATTAATCATTGTTGTCTATGTGTCAGTTTGTGCATGTGGATGACATGCCTGCAGAGGCCAGAAGAGAGCACTGAAGCCCCAGGATATTGAATTACAGGCAGTGTTGAGCCTCTGATATGGATCTTGGGAACTAAATTCTGTTGTTTTGTAAAACAAGTCTTCATTACTCATCACTGAGCCATCCATTCAGCCCCAGAGTTAAGCTTTGAGTGTGATTTCCTTATTGCCTCATAAGTAGTTCTTCAGTGGATTTCAGATGTTAGATACAGACATCATTCTATGTAATTCCTCAGAGAAAGGCTCTGAGAATCAAGGGTAACATGAGAAATGGACTGCCTGTGGGAGATAGCACATTATCTCTCATTGTATGCTCTGTTTTTTCTTATCCTACTGATGTCCAGATAATAGTGTAATCTGCTTAGAAATTTGACATAGTTAATTCAGTTGCTTAGATACTTTAGAAAAATATAATAACATGTGACATATTTTACAATGTAAGACAACTATGACATTGCTTAAACTATAAAGGGTAAGCTATGAATCCTCATTATTGCCAAATATTATTCTATTGGACACCCTCTGGAAAGAATTTAATCTGATTATGAAGTACAATACAAGATTAAGGAGTATATGATGAATGAATTCTAGCATTTCCCTTGTCCCTTACTGCTGACTTCTCTAATACTTTTTCGGTATTTGCATAGTCTCCAATATTCCATAGCTTAATTGAAAACTATTGGTTCTGTCATTTTAATTATCATACCTTACTAAGTAAAGAAGTCATATACAGTAACTTTCAGGGAAACTGATTATTAATTTTAAAGTTAGTATTAATTCTTTATGGGGAAAACATATAGTTTATTTCAATGAGTTAGAGAGAATGTGTAGCTACCATTTTTGTTTAAACTGAGCATTTATTTTTAAGCATTCCTTAAATTGGAGCTAGGACTATAGTTCAGCTTTCAACATCCAAATACTTAACAAATTTATTATAAATTGATGTTTTTACTTGGTGGTGTCTCTTCATTTAAAGAGAACTAAAAATAGAAATACAAATTAAAAATAAATCCTGCCTTCCAAGAAATCACATTCAAATTGATTGATACGCCACATCTGTATATCGTTGTTCAAAATGTAGTAGTGCACCATTATTTTTAAGATAATCATTTCTCCACATAAAGTGATACATAGGTCCAGAGACAGCAGAAACTACAATTATGTGATGTCCAAATTAATTTAAGTTTTGTCCACAAGACATGCCATCTCATCACAAAAAAGCTCTCATTATATCTAAAAATAGACTTGTGACTCCTGTTGTATTTGAGTTTCTCAACTCAGACTACTGTCAGTTAAAATTTGTAGTAGTAATTATAAATTTTGCCAGTAGATTTAAGATAACACTTCTATAGTATGTATTATATTATAGAATTAACAAATTTTATCATATTTGCTTGACCTTGAAAAGACACTCTTCCCAAACATTAATCGTTCAAAATTATTAATATTCCTGGCAGCTTGCTTAATTAGGTAATACTTACTTCATTATTTTATCTGAGAGTAAAGACAAATGTCTGAGAACAGTTGGATAGCACAAATTGGACTCAGTCTTGTTAATAAAAGAGACTGAACAAAGGAACATACATTTGGGTTGGTAAGGAAAGGAGAATACATTTAGGAGAATTTGGGGAAGGAGAGTGAATGTAATCAAAGCACACTGCATATAATTCCAAAAAGAATTAGTACAATCTTTTTAAATAATTAAAATATTCAGAAAAGTGTTTCATCATTTATATTTGAGCCCATTATGTATTGCACAAGGACTTAGCAAACCTTTAGTTTAAAATCTGTCACAAGGCTTACTGCTTTTTTTTTAGGTTCAAAGAAGAGTCAGTCTTCCTGAAATTTATAGAAATAAAATTCAATGCTAATTTCTACCTCTAGATTGTCTAAGAGATGTAGAGAAGACATTAACTCACCTAAATTGGGCACAAAATACCTATTCATGACTAATGAGACCATTTGCTCTTCCTTCAAAAATTATAACCATCTTGGCAGAAAATGAAAATATGTTCTAAAGAGAAATATGTGTTCCCTTCCTTTTGACTTTCAGACTACTGAGACAAATGGGCTTCAAGCAATTGAAAATTCCCCAATAATCTTCAAGAAGGGAAAAGCTGAAGACAAGTGCAAGTCAGAGGAGGAGCCTATCCTTCACAAAATCCTGACAACTTACTGAACAACTTTCAAGGCATACCAGAACTTAGAAAATGTCGGGTTTACAGTGTAGAGAATTATATTTTGATCAGGACTCATTTATACTGCTTTCTATCTATTTAAATCTAAGTCATAGACTTGGAGATGACTAGACTATTTGTTTGATTCTCTTCCCAACATGTCTACACTGAATGAAACCCCATCCTGTACTTTCCAGCATTCTTTTGCTCTATAATTGTCACATTGAGGATAGATGGACATGCCTAGTTGGTTAAGACTGCCAGAAACTAGCCCTTTTCTCAAAACCCTCAAGTAGCATTTTGTGTCCCCTGTTTGTTTGTGTGTGTGTGTGTGTGTGTGTGTGTATTGATGAAATTTAAATGTTTGATAAATTGGAAGTTCTTCATTCCTCAAAATATTTTAAAAGTAGAACAATGTACATTAATGTGTAATTCTCCTTTATTTACTTAAAGGGGTGGCACGTTTTTAAAAGTGTTTGGAAGGTTGGTACTTTGTTTTTTATTCCAACACCCATATAAGTACATGTTCAAATCTCAAGAAACTAAATATATATCTTATAGCCTGAATTTCAAACACATGGGCTATTGTGGAAATTATACCAGATGAAGTCTGATTCAAGACCTAGCAGAACAGTGAAACATCATGTTTTGAATGTAGGGAGAGAGTATTAACACACATAACCAAATATACAAACAGGTATACAAGCACACACACACATACGTATACACAGGCATACACAGGAACACACATATACACACATACTCAAACTCATATACACTTAAATAATGTATAAACACATATACAAATACATAAGCATAAATGTCATTTCATACACACGTACATACACACACACACACACATACACATGTATGTATATAACATCTTAGTTAAGTTCTGTTGCTGTGATACAGACTATGACCCTAAGCAACTTGGTGAGGACACAGTTTATAACATCTTACACACTCTGAGGGAAGTCTAAGCATAAACCATAATGCAGGAACAGAATCAGAGACCCCAGAGAGATTATTCTTACTGTTTCTCTTCTCTTGGTTTATTCAGTTTGTTTTCCTATATACCCTAAGGCCACCTGATCAGTGGAGGCATAATCCACAGTGGGCTGGGCCATCCCTCAACAATCATTAATCAAAAAAACAAATGTACTAAAGATTTGCCTACAGGCAAAGTTATCTCTTTCCAGATAACTCTAGCTTATGTCATGTTGACAAAAATCTCAACCAGGACACATGGGGACATAGATACACACAGCCACACATACATACAAACATATGGTGGAGGCCTGAGGAAGAAGGGCTCTCATACACTTTTGGCTTTTAAATCCTTAAATCAAACCCATAGTGGCCCACCTCCTCCAATGAGCCCACACCTCCTAATCCTTCCTGAATAGAATACCAAGCGGGAACCAAATATTCAAACATGTGAGCCTATGGGAGCCATTTTCAATTGAAACATATTTTCCCACGAGCATTTCATTACTGTTTTTTTTTTTTTTCTCCAAACTACCAGCTCTGGCCCCACCTAGGAGATTATCCTCAGCAGACATCCAAGGTATAATATTGCATGTGTTTTCAACTTCTCTTCTCCATAAGCTATCCTAAATGTGGGCAGATTCCCACTTATAACTGATTTCTCTGCCTGAATTATAATTTACTACAATAGCTTGAACTTTCAAACATAACAAAATCCCTTTCCTCTTCTAATTAAACTTGACACAAATTCTCAACCTCCCATAACATATGTAGGGAACAAGGCAGTCTGGTAAGAAATCTCAATGCAGAGAGCATTTCCAGAAGGTTAGCATTATTGTTTGAGATAACTTCATTGAAAGTCCAGCCCATGAGGTTTGTTAAAGGAGCTAGGTCATATTTTTTAAAAGTGCATTTCAAAGGGACTGAAAATTAGAATTGGCGATGTTCTTGATTTTAGTTGCAGAAAGACATTAACCAACAAAATATTCATCACATGAACAATTGCACCTCATTTCATCTCTATTCAGATTCTTCACTCTACCTTTGCATTAGCTGCCCATTTACCCAAACCCAGGTTTTCAGAGTTGTCAGTGTGAATTCAGCCATTTTTTAAAATTATTTTTTCTTTTCTTTTTTTCTTTCTTTTTTTGTTTTGTTTTTTTCCAGATAGGATTTCTATGTTGTAACTCTGGCTGTCCTGGAACTCACTCTGTAGACGAGGTTGGCCTGGAACTCACAGAGATCCACCTGCCCCTGCCTCTCAAGTACTGGGATTAAAGGCGTGTGCCATCACTTTATGACCAAATCCAGCCACTTTCAATATGTGCTTTCTCCATATTGAAAAATCCTCTTTGTACCTATCGTTGCACTTTCCTGATGTATACACCATAAAATAATCCAGAAGTTGGCTTAGATACTTAAGAATTCCTCCGTGCTGTAGAAGGACGTTTGATAGAGGAAGTTTTTCCGAGTGTGAGGCATTGGGATGGAATAATCACCACAATATCACCTTCTCTGTACTGGGTGAAGCCTGCAGGAGCCAGGAGCAATGCTTCCAGCAGCTCACCAGGTCCTGCCAACCTGTTCACATGAGTATTCTGTGTATACAAGCAGGCTGGCTCTAGAGCCATCACTTTCTACATGGCTCACAACAGGGACAAAAGCAGCTTCTGGCCTTGGTAAGCCCATCTTTGCAAATTCCAGACTATCAAATGAATCGAAAGCGTTCTGAGTCATGTTTTATCTCAGATGTTTCTTCCAATCTGCTAATTTTGGAATTTGCTACTATTATTAATACATTATTATCAATTGCTATTTCACATCCTTCTCAATTTTTTCGTATAATTACTCATCTTTTAAAATTGGTTCCTACTGACAAAAATGATAGAAATATAAATGAAAGAATAACAATTCTGCCTCAAATAATCAATATTTTAAATATATATTTAAATTATGTATATTATAATGTATATTTGCTGTTGTGATTTTAGTGAAAAATGTCCCCGGTAAGTTCATATAGTGGAACACGTGCTTTCCAGTAGGCGGCGCTGTTGAGGAGGACCTTTAGGAAGTGGAGCTTACCTGGAGGCAATCCGTGATTGGCTAGGCTTTGAGGCTTTATAGCCTCACTCCACTTCTGGTTTTCTCTGCTTCCTGTCTGGGAAAGAACCTAGCTTCCTGCTCCTGCGCCTCTGCCCTGTCTTTACACATCGTGATGAATTCTCTATCCCTCTGAAATGGTAATTCAAAACAAATTCTTTCTTCTTTGAGTTGCTTTTGTTCATGGTTTTTTGTAACAGCCACAGAAAAATAGCTCATGGAATTCCATTCCATTGTAGAAAACTCCTTTTCTTGCATCAGAAAAGGAAATAGATTGAGCTTTATTAATAGGACCAGACCTTGAAGGTAAACATTTTCAAAAGTAAAGACAGTAAGTCTTTAGCTTCATCACTTTCCCTGTAGTAACTTGGAGAAGCTGAGTGGCGATGTTATCTTCAGACATTTAAAAGCACTTATTCTGTGCTCTCATGCACTAGATGACAGATCTCACGTGTTTAATATGTCTCATGCACTTGTCAGGCATATATGTCCAAACATAGCTCGGTTTTTTGTTTCTGTTTTGCTTTTTTTTTTGTTAATGAGTAGGTTATAGCAATTTGCACAACAGTAAAGTAAGTGAGAATCACATATTGTTGGTGATGTGAATGTGCTTTAACATGAATTTTAGACCCAATAAACAATTATAATCTTAAATTTTCTGTCAAAAAGAATTGAACTTAAGAAAAAAAAAGTTAAGTGTAACAACATTCAGTTTAAAAGAGAAGATGTGCACACATATCCAAAGAACAGGCAAATATTAAACCATCCAACATTCCAAAGGATATTAGTAAAGCAAGTGAATGTTCTGTGGCTATATTATAAATTTTCTTTATTCTGACGTATTATTGAATATAAATAACACATTTATTGATGATAGGGAAGAGAAACATTATTTCACAGAATGTTTTAGGTCTGTATTCTGGACCCCTTACATATAAAACTTATACAATATTCATTGATAAGAATTATAAATGGACTTTCCTTCTATGCACATAGTTTGAGTCAAATATACTCTGCTCAGTGTTTCAAAGACGAGGTGATTGTAAAGGATGTATTCTCACAAGGAAGAAAAAGAGTCAGAAAAGCAAAGTACAACAGTTTCTATCCTCGAGGTTCCTCATTCTCAAAGGGATCAACAGAGCTTCAGACCCATTAATCACTGTATACCGAGAAGGAAGACAGTTTCCCAACCAGACCAAACATCTTTCATCAGTTCACTAGGGTGCTATTTACAAAAAAGCCTTCAGCCTACCTTGACAGTAGGGAGTTTGAGAAATGCAGTTGTACTGTAAAGAATTTTTAGGCTGAAAACAACCACTTTTGTTTAATTTCCACAGTTTTAGGGTGAATGCTACTTATTCAACAAAGTACTAATATAACTAATCGGGTATGTCTCCATCCCAAGTACAAAATGCTTACTGTTTTATATTATTGTATTTTAAAACATAAATTTGTATAAATGTAAGTGAATTATGAATCCATTTCTATAAAATGTTTGTACACATATGTTTAGTGCAGAAGCACAGAAAATAAACATGCTGTCTGTCTTTAGTGTTTATCACTAGACAGTTATGCTTTATAAGATATTCAATATTTCATTGTTTGAAATTCATAAGAAGTGTATTTTAAACTTGTTGTCTAAGAAAAACACTTACAGTATTTTTCAGTAAAATGCATTATTTATCCTTTTACATTTTCAGAAACTAAGAAAAATAACACATGTAATATATATATGTGTGTGTGTGTGTATATATATGTAAAAATATGTATATATGTTTGATGAGCTACTTTCTATGGGTGATGTTTAAATGGTCTAAGAAAATTCTCTTTTTATGTAGGTGTCAGGGGAATTATCCTAGCTTACTAATATGTTCAACCAAGCAACAGATAACTGTTTGAGATTGTGTGCCATTAAAAGGACACACTAAGCCTATCACAACTGGTTGTAAATATGCTGGACAGTATACAAAATAGTTTAGTGGGAAAAAAATCTGTAAAACTTGAAAATACTTTATTTAGAGCACATATAGACCCCACCCCATGACAATGACTTTATTTTTTTGCATAGATGGAACAGAACAGAACAAAGACTGGTGAGAAGCCAAAGACGGTTAGATTCAACTATAGGACATATGAGGATTGTTCAAGCAAAGCTCTCACTGACAGTAGACTTCAGTTGGAAGGCGCTGCTGTAGGGTGATATACTCACTTTATGTCAAGGTGATACTGCAGAATTGACACTTTATCTGGTTAAAAAAATGTATTTTTTAATTTTTGAGATTATAATATAATTACATCACTTCTCTCTTATTTTTTTCTCCCTCCAAATACTTCCATTGAATCCCTAGTGTCCTCATGACTTCCTTTTCCTTAATAGTTCTGTATACATTTCTTAAATATTACCTTCTCAGACTGTGTCTTAGATGAAACATGCTGGAGCATGGCTGCTTCCGTGATGCAGGGCTGCTTCCTTTTTCCACATGGCCACTGGATAGGTTAAAGCACACAGCATAGCTTTCAGATTCCGCATTCCTTTTATTTTACTGGCATATCTATATGCTTATTTAATTTCAACAATAAGTAACCACTGGCATGTAAAAAGTTATAGCACGGAGAAGAGAGGGAAGAAAATAGAGTTGTATTCAGTACTATTGTTAATATAGTAGCATTAGTATTAACCTGCCTTGTATATGGGGCTATGGGACCTCACTGGTCAATGACTCTGTCTTACTTAGGGTTTCTATTGCTGTGATAAAGCACCATTATCAAAAATAACTTAAAGAAGTTATTTCATCTTACAGTTAGTAACCCATCATCTAGGGAAGTCAGAGAGGGAATTAAAACCGGGAACCTGCAGGCAGAAATGAAATAGTATTCATAATGAGTGCTGCTTACTGGTTTGCTTGCTTACAGCTTGCTCAGCCTAATTTTTTTTTCCTACATCTTTGAAAGAGTTATCTTGACTTCTTTCTTAGTATGATTGTAGTTTGTATATATGAATGTTACTGATTTCTTCTATTAATTTTGTACCTTACCACTTGGCCAATTGTATTTATGAACTGGAAGCATTTTTTTGATGGAGTCTTTAGGATGTGTTACATAAAGAACCAGATCATCTACAAGAAAAGCTAATTTGACTTCTTCCTTTCCTATTTGTATTCTCTTTATAATCTTCATTTGTTTTACTTTCTATATAAGGCTTCAGCACTAAGTTGGACAGGAGTTGGAAGTATGAATATCATTTTCTTCTTCATAATATTGAAATGCTTTGAGTGTTTCTCCATTTGAGATGATTTTGACTATGAATTCCTGTATAGTGAATTTATTATGTAAAAAATGTCTTCTGTATCCCTAGATTCCAGGACATTTATCCTAAAGGGATGTTGGATTTTGTCAAATCCTTTCTTATATGTGGTGAAATGATCATGTTAATTCAGTACTTAAACAATTTTTGTGGCAGAATGTTTATTTATTTGGGTACAGTGAACTAATCCTGATATATGAGGAAACCAAACTGATCAAGGTGAGTAAACTTTTGATAGTGTGTTGAACTTGGTTTGTACATTGTTGATATTTTTGTGTCTCAGTTTATGAGACAGTAAACTATGCTTTTATGATCAAGTCATTACCTTTGTTATCATAACAATGCTGGCTTCATAAAAGAAATTTGACAGTATTCCTTCTTTTTCGATTTTATAGAATAGAATTTTATTGAAATGTGTTAATATTAATTCTTATTAATTTAGAAGGTTTAGTAGAATTATGAACTGAATGATATGTTATCTCTTTTGGAGGAAATTCCATGAGCTACTGAGACAAATATGTGTTTTTTAGTATTGAGTAGAATGGTTTGGAGACATTTCCATTTGATTTATAATGTAATTTAACCCAGGGTTTCATTTATTTTGTTTAGATTACATGTTCATTGGTTGGAGTGGAATCCAAATCACACACCATTGTTTTTGTTGGTATCAATCTGTGATTTGGGGTCCATAAGTGTTTCTTTAGAGAAATTGACTTCTCCTGTTTGGTTCATATATTCTTAGAGTTGTAAAATTATTGGTGAATTTTTACTTCAATGAATATAAAATATCCCTTCTTATCTCATCTGAGTAATTTTGGTTTTAATTCTATTTTGCTAGATATTAGAATTTTTATTCCTCATTGAATGTATAGATTTGATTTTTACTACATGTTGCTACCTTACGCTTTACAATTTATAAATCACAAATTTATAAAATACAAATTTATTAAATATCTCTTTCCACAATTAAGTTACAAGTAAATCGTCTTATAATTTCATATATTTAATTTACGGTTGGTCATATCTTCTTAAAGAACTTTAAGATTTTCCCATATGAGCTAGGTAACATCCTCACCTTTCTGAATCAGAAACTGTGAATTACTCCATCAATTCATGGTACTAAATTTATTATGCATTTTATTATCAGATACATATGTTTATCACTCATTTATTTGTTTAACATTTGGCAGTAATAACCTTTATTATTATGGATCATATTATACATTCACTTCTTCAAGAATATTGCTCCCTCTTATTTCTCAAACTATTGGTATGTACAAGGGACAATTTGGAGTGTGTACCAAATGGTAAGAGATAAGGCAAACATTACCGTTCTCCTTAGTGAGATCAGATCCAGGCCCATGGCACTTCCTGAATTAGTTTAGTATCTTTTCTTATATGGCCTAAAACATAAGGAAATCACCTCCTGTAGTTTATGGAAGTCAAAAATGATATACTTAAAATATTAAGATGTTTTTCAGTAAGTAAAAGGTGAATTTTTATATATCTATCCTGTATACATAAATATGAATGAATATCTTTGTTTATATATCTAAAAACTAACTTACTTTTACTTATAAATACTTATAAATTTTGAGGGATTTTCTGTACTCTTGTTTTCCATATATATAATTTGTTGTTAATAAAACCTCAGAAGCTTTGTTGCTACCTTCTGATCTCCCTGAAATCTTCGATAAAGATTTAATTTTCTCACATACCATATCTACCTATGTTCTTTGTCATTGTCTCTGGTTCAATTCCCTAACTAGGGATAATGATGTTTTGAGAGGCAGAATCAGTAGTAGAACTATCCAGGTCTTCTGGAACACCTCAAATATGTATCTCAAACTTCTGCATACTGTACTCAATGAATCACATCCCTAATTCTAGAACCTGGGTAGTTACCAGAAAAAATAACTGTGAGTCTCATAATTTACAAAAAGTTCATCCCTGAGCCCTCAAAATTTCACACTTGTAAAGTGATTCACCTCAGTCACAATGTAGAGTGAGCTGTCTGCATCCACCTGAAGCAGGGAGAAGTTCTCCTTACTCCACAGACCTCCATGGCTTCCCTGTCCCCTTTAAATCCAAGCTCAAATTGCAAACAGAACAACGTTCTGATAATTGTAACCACTGCCCATTTTCTCATGCCTTTCTCTCTGTCCTTTTGTTGTGGTTTGTTTTTGAGACAGAGTCTGGCTATGTCTCCTTGGCTGGCCAATAGCTCATGCATAGATCAGAGATGCACAACCCGTTTGCCTCTACCTCCTGAGTTCTGAGGTTACAGTTGTGTACAACCATGCCCAGTATTCTGTTCATTATTTCTAAGATGGAAATTAAAATCTTACTATGCTATGTTATTCAATACTTAGCCTTTTCTTTCTATTTACTTTCATTTAACATTCTTGTAACATTAGCTTGGCTAATTTAATTACTCAAAACTCTTAGAAAATATTGAAGCATTATTTAAATTCAGAAAAATTTCAGAGTCTTATTTAAGCCTAAAGGAATCAATTTCATTTGTGTATATTGACAAAGAAAATATAAAAAAAGAAATTGAAATATTATGAAACATTACTGAATAATAATTTCTAAGATACATATAAAAATTATCATTTTGTTGCTGATCTTAAGTGTTTACTCTATTACAGTATTTATTTACAAATACTTATATATGTAATGTATCTAGTGTATTGTGGGCACTATTTATCAAATTGGGACCATATCTTTGCTTTGTGTTATTTTATGAACAACCATCAGGTATGACTGCAAAGTAGGGCACACAAGATTCACCAAAGAGAGTTTATTATGCTCACAGGACCTAAGGGGGCTGATAACTCCACTGGAGGAGGTCAAAGGAGGCCATAAAGTTGAACAAATAGAAGCAGAGTGACCCAAGACCACGTCAAATGACTTTATTGAGGGCAACTAGAGAGCACACCAGAAAGTGTCACAGAGAGCTCACAGCGAGAGCTTTGAGGCAGGGCCAGACTTTTAAACACTGTCATGCCATTTGTATAGACAAGGTCATCAAGACCTATGTGGCTGTTCATGTCTCAGGGAAATAACTGAAAATTTGAATTTTATGATATAACTCGTCCTTTCTATTTTTTTGAGAATCTTAAGTTTTTTTTACAATGTTTTGAATGTCTTGGAGTGCTCAGTTGATTTTTCTCCTTTAGACTTACTATGTGATGGGAAATATTCAAGAAGCCTGGGGTTGTGCTAAGAAACACCAGCTAGACCTTTGTGAATCACCATATGTATATATTGCTGAATTCTGTTTGCTAATTTCTGAATGCATGGGTTTAAAGGCTTCTAGTTCTCCTATGCACTCTGCCCATGGGGACACTAATCATAAAAAAGTATATAAAGAATGCTCCTTCCTCACTCTGTAACTGATTTTCTTTACAAAACTAACAACTCTAATCCTTCAGACATATAAAATTGAGGCAAATCATGTGTACATAAAATACAATTTATTTGACATGGTTTAAATGACTGTATTCCAATATAATTCTTAACTTACAAAATCTTAATGATTCATGACCATGCCTGTAATTCCTCTCCTCAATTTTAGCTTTACTATATATTATGAATCGGCCCTTCATAAACACTCAACATATATTCGTTAGAAGTGTCAATATGTTTTTAAATTTTTGTTTATTTAGCATATTGAATACTTATTATGCAGGTTGCTAAATACATGGATAATACAAGACTCTCCTTGGTGGATAAAACATTGAACATATGTTTGAGAACACTGGTCAACATGTTAAATGAAATCAGTGAGCTAAAATTTAATAATTCCCACAATCATTAAATTGTCATTTTTTTCACACATCATGTTAACGTATGAAAATGTAGAGACAATGTGTCATAATTTCCTCCCCCATAATTAAATGATACTTAGAAATCACTGCGTATTGTTGGCATTGATTGGTATGATGTCTTACTAGTAATATTGCATAAGCAATTAATGATCAATAGCAGAGAAAAAAGAAAATTTCCCAGTTTTTCTATCTTGCCTATGCCTGAGATTCCCAAATTGTCAACCTTCTCATTTTATTTAAAGCAAAGGCTTACAAACTCACAAGTAAAGGATACACTATGAATTTCCATGACAGAACATAGTCAAAATTTTCAGAAAATGAAGGGATTAAAAGATGGGGATAAATATTTATAAATGTGAACTCAAAAAAATTAATAGAATTCTAAAAGAGAAATTTTTCTCAGTGCCTCCGTCTTTGTGATCTAACTGCTTCATGATGGTTCGATCTAAGAATGAAAATTACTCCACTCCAGTATACTTCTTAGTTTCTTGTTCTGTCTAGAAATTGTTATGAACATTTTGTAAAATTGAATTTTCTAGAACTTTTCTTCCTTCTAAAGATGCTCTATATCTTTCAATTTAATCTCTAACCTATACCAATTTGATCTAGATATTAAAATATTAAAAATATAAATTGTCTTTTAAGTGTTAACAATGCATATATATCTTTACAGAATAAACTTGCACAAATCAACAGCTTATCTACATACTACAAACAAACATACAGAGAAAGGAGATCATGAACGCACTCCCACTCAAAATAGTTTCAAATAAAATGAAACATCTAAGAATAAAAATGGCCAAAGAAGTGAAGGACCTCTACAATGAAAACTTTAAATTTCTACAAAAGCAATAAAAAAGACACTAGGAAATAGAAGAAACTCCATGCTCAAGGATTGGTAGAATCAACATCATGAATGTCAGTTTTTCACCAAAATATCTTTAAAGATTCTATGCAATCCCACTCAAAATCTCCATTTCCTTTTGTGCAGAAATAGAAAAATAACTGCCCATATTCCTTTAATATTTTTGTTATTTTGCCAAAGTCTGCATCATCTGCATACCTCAATACAATATAGCATTCTAGATATTAACAGTTATTGTTAGCAGTTTGCTCTACCCAAGCTCAGTACAAACATGAACTATATTCTATATTTCATTTTTAGTTTCTTTTCCAGTTGATGCAATTAATTGTCCTGACAAACATTAATTTAATGGGCAAAGGTTTATTTTTAGTTCAAAGCACAGTCCATCATGGTGAGATGTCAAGACATCCTAAATTTAAAGCTGTTCACATTGCATCATGGTTAGAAGAAAAGAGCAATGTGTTCCCATGCTGCTATTTAGATCTTTCTCACTTACATCCTCTGCCCACTGAATAGGACCATAGCCACTATTCATGGTTCTTCCCATCTCCGTTAACATAAAGAAGATATTGTCCTCTAGACCTGCCCAGAAGTCCATCTTGAAATCACCATCTTCAGGTGATTTCAACTTTGTTGAGTTGACAATTAATAACAAATATCACATTTTTTGTGTGTCAAAGGAAGATGTCGCCGAATCAATAGAATAAAATGTCTTCATTAGAAAAACATAGATAACTGATTCTACATGTCAAATACTATTTTTATGTATCAGTCCAATAATACTTTATATTAAATATTCTACACAGTTTTGGAGTAAAAAACCAAATCTATAGGATTACAGAGTATCACATGTATAATCTTGGGTGACAGATATGATGGATATAAGATATTTGGAAGGTTGTAAGAAAAAGTTTTCTAACACTAATCCCTCAATAATTTATAGAGGGTCTGCTTAGTTCACAGGAAGTCTAAAATATGGAATACAATGCACATGACAAAATAAGGATAAACACTATGATTTATCTTGAGAAGCTGAAGTTGCCAAGCCTAAAGACCTGCGTTCAATGCTCAAGTCTCACAAAGTGGAAGTAGAGAACAGACTCTTAGAGGTTCTTCGACCTCCAGATATGCTCAGTGGTAAGAATGTACAAGTATACACACAGACACACACAAATATAAAATATTTTTAAAATTTTAAGAAAAAAAATAATATGAAATAATTAGAACGGAATATATGAGTGTCAAATGAAAGATTCTGACTATAGAAATTTAAGGTTAGAACCACAGCTTCTACTCTTTTTAGTTCTACGCCTACTAAATTGAGCTTACTTTTCCTCAAAAGATACACACATCAGGCTAACTCTAGCAGGATGCACAATGCATTTAAAAAAGAAAATCTGTCATTATCAGGTTACAATCAAGTCATCCTTTATGAAAACAGAAACATTCATTATAATAGACAGAAATAAAAACTCCTAGAGTTACTATACTGTTTTATATTCTTGGGGTAGATGTTTCAAAATAAAGTCTCCTCTAAAACTGTGGTATATTTTCCAAACAATCTTAGTAAAATAAAATGTAGAATTTTTTAAAAATTTTCTTTAAAAATAGAATAAAAATGCAAGCTATGAAACAAAATTAGGTGAGTTCAAACAGAATTCTTCAAGAGCTGAACATTTCCTAATTTCTTGAGAGAAAAACCTTCTCCTATTTGGATTCTTTTGTCAGAGTGTCTCTAAATAAGGATTGTGTTTAATAACAGACCTGATGACCTTCTCATATGTAAAAACAAGATATTGATTCAATACCCTATTATTAACTCCTATTTACCCAGCGCAGAAGTTTGACTATGGACACCAAGAAAATCTATATTCTATTTTTCCCTCTGCCAAGTTTTCCACTGTTGCTTTTCAGACATGGGATAGCTGCATTGGAACTCTGAGGATAGTATACTATCTGTTATCTCATGACTGTCTTTCATTTCAGGGCTTGTTTTATTTTATATTTGTTTTCTCCCATTTTTGCTGTCATATTTATTTACCGCAGTAATACTCAGAGAAGCTAAAATTGAAGCACTTTGCTGCCCAAAATTGAAAATATATTGAATATTTTAATATTCAATTTAATTGTACAAAAATATATTTTAATCCTCATATGTACATTGTGCTTTTTAATAGCATTTACTTATATTTGACTGTTATGAATTTTCCTGGAATCATGTTTTTCTAAAACCTTATGGAGAGTTTGCTAGTTTCAGAAAGCAATATTGTGCTATAGATATGTTGATGAAGCGTTTATTTTTTATCTTACTCTGAAATGTACGTAAAACCAATCCCTCCCACACCTACACAATTCTTGCAATACCTGTCATTCTCATCAACGTCAGAGTTACTACAGTGCTTTATTTGGAGTTGAAAAAAGCAGAGTCTTCAGTTTACTCTGTTTAATTGAACCAAGCTGTTAAACTCTTCTCCAGTCTCTCCCTGCAATGTGATGGCCACATAGCTACATTCGTACTGTAGTTATACAAGGCTCCATGATCAATAGGACAAAATTTTTTTCACTGGTCATCTGTCTCCACCTCTACATATGTACTCATTATGTAAACAAGGACTAACAGTTATTTATTTCTGAGTTCCGGTCTAACTCTTTATAACTCCGTACTGACTAAAGAAGCACTCTTATCGTGCCTCCTATTTACTTTTAACTCACATTCATCCTGGATCACTTTTGGACACACACACACACACTCACACACACACACCCCACTGCAATTTTTGCTACCCTATTAGGTATTATATGACAAAAATAGATGTAACTCTGACATAATGAAATAAATCTGAATCTGAGTAATGCTTTCCTGCCTAGCTATTGAGTAGTATCAATGATGCAAATTTTAATCATTAATTAATATCATATGCTTTAAGATAATACCCAAGATAATACTATCTAAGGCTTAATTGAGAAAATAATTGTGTGGCATCTCTTTCTCTAATGCTTGAGCAGCTCTGGACCATGAATTATAGTCTTTATACACAATTATATATAATATAATATAATATAATATAATATAATATAATATAATATAATATAATATAATATATAATTATATATATTATAATTATCCTAAGATACATCAATTCACATTAAATATCTACTCAATGCTTGTGTGTGTGTATGTGAATGTGATCAAGTGTATACACATGTGCATGCAAGTGCATGTCCTCTGTGTGTGCGTGTGGAACCCAGAGGATGTCATCAATGTTTTCCTCAATCACTCCTCACCTTGCTTTTAGAAACATGGTCTCTCAGTGTACCTGTAAATAGCTTGTTCAGCTAAGCTTGTCAATGAGTGAGTTCTTGGGATCCTCATGTCTCTAGCTCCACAGTGTCAAAACTCCAGATGTACCACAAATTTAAAGCATAAAAAAGAATTCTGCTTGGTGACACACACCTATAATTCCAGTACTCAAGAGGGAGAGTCATGTGGATCTCTGTGAGTTTATGGATAGCTTGGTCTGTGTAACAAGTTCCAGGACAGCCAGGACTATATAGAGACCCAGTCTCAAAAAACAAACAAAATGAAAGCAAACAACCCATACCAACCATTCAAATAAACTGAACATAAAAGCATGGATGTTGAGAATCCAAATCCAAGTCTCCATACTTCGCTGCCTGAACCATCACGCTGGGGCTGTCTTCTCAATATTGAGGCAAATTTATGTCTTAAAATAGCAATGATGTTGTCAGAATGCTGCCGTCTGTCTGGCGTATGAAAGTTTCCATGGAAGCAGAATGGCCACTGAGATGATTGTTTCTGGTACTGATTCATGACCTACCTGGTCTAGGATTCAAAACCCTACCCAAATATACCATATTTCAGTGAAAACCTTCATTTTTTTAAAATTATTTTAAGCACTCATTTCTTTTCTTGATTTAAGCAATATCTTATCTGTACTGATATAATTTACACACTATAACATACATAGCGTAAGTAAATTATTATGCCATTAAAAGGAAAGATTCATGGGTTATATCTGTACAGCAATGTCCTCTGAAATAAAACCTTCCATATTGGTGAGAAACACTACAAAATTCTGGTTGTTCTAAAGGATGTGACTTATTCTATCCTTCTGAAAAGCTCACTAAGTTCAGGAAACATACAACTTAATAGTATATAGAAATCAGTGAAACTGAGTAGATTCAATAGACCCTCCCTTCCTAAGTTTATAGAGGCAATAACAACTGCCAAGAGACACTCTTGGACAAGCCAGAGACTCACAACAGGTCCTTGGAAGAGGTTCAGACCACCTGACCTGCTCCAGACATTGTCCAATGTGTCAGACTGCCTGCAAGTTGTACAGGGAGCATTGTTTTCAACTTTCATGATATATATATATATATATAGTTATTCCATCAATGACTGTAGTTAACAAAGCATAGCATATACATTTTACTCTTTTCATAGGTTCTTAGAGACTGACAAATAGCATATATATATGTATATACATACATATATACATACACACAAACACACATATGCTGGGAAAGAATTACAGCCTTCTCTGCACATTTGAAAATTCAGCACTGTGCCTTATTAATATAGTAGTTTTGCAATGCAAGCATAACTTCTGCAAATGGTAGAGATGGCAGGTGGCTACCCATATGTGATTCTATGAAAGAGAAAATTTTGACAGGTGTTATCAATAGAATGCAATGAATAAATTTTAATAATTCAGATGATGAATACAATGATTCACAGTTAGATAGAAATATTTTTACTTTCTAGAAATATGAGTGTTCCATCTAACCCAAAACTATCTCGCATACAAGCTAATCGAATAATTATTCAATTTGATAAAATTGATAGTATATTGTCTCTTCATGAGTTATAAGAATATTTTGATAATGATTTTGTTAAATACCTAAAATACTATTGCTTGAACAGATACTACATTATATTTAAAAATTTTTATAATATATATATATATATATATAGTATATAATATATATTATACATACATATATATATATATATATATATATCTTATATAAAATGACCATTGTTCTGGCTAGAAGTTCAGTGGGTAAAAGTTCCTGCCACACAAGCCTGACAACCTGAGATTGATCCCTAATCTAATAGTAGAAACAGAACTGACTTTAGGATTTTGTCCTAGGACCTCCCAAGGCACTCCTTACCATGTGCTCATCTGACGTATACACACATGGGGTCCTTTAGCTCTTGTCAGCTTGGCAATAATTAGAATCACATGTGAAGAAATGACTTCCTTAAGCAATTGCATCTGCAAACTGTCCTATGGGCACATTTGTGAGACGTTCTCTTGATTAATGACTGATGTATGTAGACCCAGTTCACTATAAGGGAGAGGGATGCCACCAGGCTGATGGTAATATGGAAACTAGCTGAGCAAGCCATGAAGAACAAGCCATAAATAACATTTCTCCATTTCCTTTATGCTTCAATTCCTGCCTCCAGGGTTCTTGCTTGAATTCCTGTTTTTGCTTCGCTTGATAGACTGAAAGTTGTGGACCAAAAAGAAAAAATAAAGAAAGCAATAAAAAAACAAAACAAAACAGGAAAAGACAAAAAAATACTTTCCTTACTCATCATATGTCATACACACATATACATACACAAATACATACACACAAACACACACACACACACACACACAAACAGAGAGAGCCAGTCAGACACACACACACACACACACACAGACTGAGAGAGATAGAATGAGAGACAGAAATAATAAAATATTTAAATGGTGAGTCCACTTGAATTGGAATTGGAAATGAATGACAAAACTTAACCCCATTGGATTACCATGCACCCCAGTTTATTAGGCCCATTGTTCTTAGTATTGACTCTCAGTTTACTACATAAATATAAAATATTCTACTAAAGACAGGAGGAAAATTACAGCAATTTCCTTGTGAAACAACTATATTTCTCAGACCTAATTTCTTTACAAATGTATTTTGCCAATTAGACAGAGAAACTTTGTCACAAAGCTATTTAGTGAGCAAGACTTAGCTGTTTATATTTTGGGAAGTTAGAACATTGCAGTTGTTACAAAGGCATAGTAGTGTGTCCATAAAGATTTTATAGAGAGTACTTTCTGTTTGAGCCAAAAGAGATATAATAACTTACTTAACATCTTACAAGAAATAAAAGTAAGTAATTTACTTAAACTACAGCATATGAAATGAAAAATATTAAGAAATAAATTAGTGTTTGGGGGTATAACTTCTAACTTTTTGGCTAAGAACTGGGTTAAAATATGAAATAAATTATAAAAAATAGCAAAACCAGGAAACTACATTTTAGCAAAAATCATCAGATATGCCATAATTTTAAAAATATATATAAACATTTATTTTTTTTCACAATATGTTTAAAAAGACATATTCTGAAGTAGATTTTTTGATACATATTCTAATTCAACTTTATTTTATCCAGAAGAACAAAATATCTCGGGAATACACATATATTCAGGATAAAAATATATAAATGGATACTATGCTAATGACTTAAGCAGTGGTCATATTCAAATACAAGAGTTAACAATTTTCTTTTATTAATTATTAATTTAATAATTTACTTAATGCTTAGTAATTAAATACTAGTAATTATTATTAATTGTCCTTTTAACAATTATAAAGTATAATTTAATTTTCTTCACTTGACAAAGAATATTTTGTCTGACGAATGCAGTTTTGTAACTTAGAACATTCAGTAAATTTTTGACATCAATAATGGAATATAGATTTTGCACTTAGTGCTTATGCTGCCACAATGTATTAATAATGTAAACAATTAAAACAATTGAGAAGATTGAAAGCATTTTCTTTTTTGACTAGCTTAAAGCATTAAAAAGGGGGTCCATCTTACATGTTTGAATATATTTGAGTGAAAATTTTAAAAGTACGTAAAACGTAGTCCATCTAACAGAACATTCAGAAAGAGTTTTCAGAGTGGCTAGAATTGGGATTATCCCACCAACAGCAAAATGTCTAGTTGAGATGGTAGTGTTTAGAAGAATGGACAAAAGAGGCTTACTAGGTGCTTAAGGTAAACGATACAAGACTTTAAAAAGATCACTAGCAAAAAAGAATGGACAATATTTCTACTAAAATAGAACTCTGCTAAGATTGCCCACAATCAATGATGAGCGAATTCTTACGTTGTAGACAAGTTTTGCAATTTGAATAGAAGAGATCTATAGAAGAGTATCATACTTTTACGGAAAGATATAAACACACACTTTAGAAGAGCACAGAAAAAGTTAGGTCAAATTAGATAGAATACATTAAATTAAAAGTTTATGATCAAATCAATATTTTGGAACCTAGTCTTCTATCTTATATATCTGACAGTCACCGAACTAAAAGAAAGTAATTCTAAAGATAACTGAGAGTTAGTAGCCAAAATTAGAAAACATTTCAACACTAGTCTCTGTTTCTATTTTTTTAAATCTTTCTTAAATAAAACCAGAGTCTCTTTTGTTTCTGTATTAAATGATTATTTCTTCTAATTTATTATTTTCCACATTTTCTTCTATGTTTTCAGTATTTCCTGATCTTGCCCATTGTCATGTACATAAAAGCTCTTCACTCTCTTCAATGTTCATCTCCCACAGTGTACTATTTAATACAAATGTATTGGGATTTGGGATCAGAAGACCTCAACTTAGACAGCTCTGCATGTTCTGGATAGATTTGGTCAAGATTATATGAACTAAAATCTAAGAAGGAGAAACTTTAACTGGGGGATTTTCTCCATCAGATTATCTCCTCTGCACGTTCCTGGAGCATGTTACAATTGTTAATTTATGCAGGAGGTCCCAGGTGACTGTAGGCATTGCCACCTACAGGAAAGTCTGAGCTGTATAAGAAAGGAAACTGAACAAGCCAATGGATGGGGCCAAGTTAGTAAGCAGTGAACCTCCATGATTATTGATTCAGACCTGCACCCAGGTTTCTATCTTGTGTTCCTTCCCTGGTTTCCCTTGATGATGGTCTGTAACCAGTAAGCAGATATAAACATCTCTTTCACAAGTTCTTTTTGGTCAGTGTTTTATCACAGGTACAGGAAGCAAACTATGACAGAAATCGGTGCTAAGACTGAAGTATTGCTATGAAGGATTTTGTTAGTGTTTTTTTCCCAAGCTCAGACAGAGATGGAAAGGTGCCCCAGCAGACAGGAGCCAAGGAACCACATAGCTCTGAAATGGGGACGGTGTCTCCAATGGAAGTGTTAACAACTCTGAGAGGAAGGTATTGTGGCAGTCTGGAGTCCAGGTACTACACAACTCTGAAGTGGGGAAGTTGTCCCCAAGGGAAAGGTATCCTGGTATTTGGGATCCCAGCAACGACAGAGCTCTGAGAGGAAGATACTCCGGCAGTCGGGAGTCCAGGCATCAAACACAGCTCTGAGATGGGGAAGGCATCCCCAGCTGAGCTCTGTGTTAAAGTGTAACATCTCCACTCTGCTCCCTCTGCTCCACTCTGCTCCCTCTGCTCCACTCTGCTCTGAGGAGAGGAGTATCTCTGGTGTTGGTGTTGCAGCTCAGAGGGGAGCTATCCCTGGCTGACCTGCAGTGTTCTTCTGAGCTTCTTCTCTTTGCTTCTTCTCTTCAACAAAGACAGCTCCATGCAGCAAAACTCACAACAGAGATTTATTGGGTGTGGTTGCCTATGCTCCAGAGGAAGGGAGCATCAGAAACTGTACCACCTATTGAGCAGAATGTGGCTCTTTATATAGTGTTATGAGGGGGGGCTTTCCAGAGTTTTGATTGGTGGGATTTTTTTCAGGCTATTTGAATAGTCTGTGGGAGGTGGGGGGGCAGTGCTCACCATGAAGCATACTATGACCAGTCAAGGTGAATCAACTGCTGATTGCTGAGTGCCTAGAGGAAGTAGAACCTGGAGGGTTGGGACTGGAGAGCAGAGTGGAGGTGGCACTATCTCCATATGGAGGAGTCTGTAGAGCCCTGGCTGTAGGACACAAAGGGGTGGGCGTGGGGGAGCAACATAGCTAAGCAGCCTACATTTTGACATGTGTCTCATAGGAAGATTGTGGAAGTGTTTGGAATTTGCGGCTGAAAAATTTATGGAATGCTTGAAGCTTAACAAGCTGTTAACTTGGAAATTAATACTGAGAGCAAGGAAGACTATGTAGTTGCGAAGTTTCAGAGGGAAGTAAAGATTCTTCTAGGGACATTATGTGACACGTTTTAAGGATCTAAGATCCTGGAGCTGAAGAATCAGTTGGGGTAAACAATAAATCCACACCAATAAGGTGAAATCTTCAGTACCTTACTTGAACAATGAATGCTGGGTAGCTGGGGCTAGACAATCAAGAATATCACAGAGGCAAAGACTTCTGGGAAGTATTTCTTCAGGGTCAGCATATAGAAGCTATGGTCCAGAGGGCAGCAAGGCTGCACAGAGCTGGCTCTTGAGTCTGGAAATAGATGAAAGTCTCCCATATAATGCTGATTTTGAAGGTACAATGAGGCCATAGAGAACAGCTGAGTCTAGGCATTGTATGGTAGGGTTGAAAGCTCCTTGAAGTGTGGCCAGGGGAGACCACTGGTGAAGATGCAGCCTCAGTTGCAATGGAAATCTTGTTGTTGAAGATATTATGGAGAGTAATCAATGCTTGGCACCATGAAGCATGTCCCTGAAAGAGCATGAGAAGCCATTAGTGAAGGTGTACTCGCAGTTACAGTGGACACTCCTCTATGTTGAAGAAGCTGGAACCATGGGCTGAACACCAAGGACAGTGGCATATGTGTAGAAGAGCTGGCCGAAGCCCACCAGACAAGATGCTTACTGTGGGTGGCAGAGCTGAGGAGATGGGACTCTCCAAGCCAGACCTTTTGGTTCCAAGAGGATCATGAGTCCTAAGTTTTGAACTTAGAGATTTTTATACTGTTTAATTTTGTTTTGATTTCATCTTATTGTAACTTACCCTGTTTTATGTCTTTTGGAATAAGATATTCTATGATTTATTTTGCATTTTACAGGAACCCATATGTAAGAGACTTTGGACTTTTAAAGAAAACTTGGACGTTTATTACAGTGTTGAAATTTCTAAAGATTGTGGTAGTTTTAAAATTGTATTTTGTTTGTATTTGCATGAGATCTTAGGCAGAAATACTTAAATGGCTATGATTTGGGGGACAATTGTGCTAGTTTTGACTCTGGGTTACATTGGCTGATGAAAGTGTTTCCTATATGGTAGTGATAACACATGTGTTTTGTATCAATTACCTCTGAATTGAAACACCTTCCTGGAAGGAGAAGAGAGGCTCATGAGACTTAGGAAGTCAGTCATCATAACGAATGGTAGCTGAAGCTGGAGGATATACAAGGCCCTCGCCCAAAAATTGCTGGGGGAAAGAGAGTTTTAGACCCTCCAAACTGCTGTGCATGAGAGAGCTACTTGTAGATGAGTTGCCTGTAGAATGTCCAAGCACACAACTTCCCTGGGTCACACCGCCCCCACCGCCCAACTGTGATGCGCTTTCTAGTGAAATAGATACATGTACGTGGTTCATGCTCCTGAATGAACACCTCACCCATACTCCTGGACAGCGGCTCAGTAAACCCATGGTGTCATAAACTGGACTTCGGTGGGACTATTACATGGTTTCTCTTTGATGCCTTACCTGGGGTGAATAGACTTCAGCTCATTTGTTAACACTCCCCAGAAAAAGACATATATAAAGTAATTAGTGATTAGACATGATTATCCAGTGTATTCACTGAAGATTTCTAATTCCTTTTAGATTAAAAAATTACCTTTAAAATTTTTAACTTATTTATTAAATCATTCAGTTTTGAAAGTACAATATTGTTAAATTGTTAAAAAAAATTAAAAGGAAACTGTCTATAGGATGTCAGAAGATACTCTGTCAAAATTTGCTTTTGGCACATTGTTAGAGCTCATCAACAGTAACCATATCATAAGATTTTTAAAATGTATTACTATGAGAAGTCCCCTGCCACTAACTGGACATGGACATGAGATGCTAACCTTCCTGCCATTCCTACTAAACATGCTCAGTTTTGCAGCAAGCTCACCAGCATATGTTTAAAATATACTTTTAAAACGACAGTTAATTAGCACTAACATTTCAATGCTATATGGTCAGCAAGGAAGAAAGTTGGCTGATGTGTAATTATGATATTAATATATTATTTTATAACCTTATACTTAAAGCACAGTAAAATTTAAATGTCAATGATGAAGCTGATGTGAGTGAGGCTGGTCTTAATTTTAAATTCGTTTTGATGACTGGTAGTCCACCACCTCAGTTCCAATCAATTTGAAGTAAATTCTTTGAAAATTCAAGTCATTTCATTTTCAAATATTAAGTTAAAAATATAATATTCATAAGAGCCTCTAGGTAAATTGTTAACGATGACCAACTCATAAATAAAATCTGTTTCAGAAATAGTGCTTGAACTACTTTTATTCCTCTCTTCCCACACTGAGGGTGTCCGGGGATTATCTTTGAAAGCCTCTAATAGCAAGGGCCTGCTTTGCATATTTCAGCTGTAACCAACTGCTCAATTCTGGTGACCAGAAGTTAAATCTTGACTGTATTAGGAGTTAGTCATTTGACAGGACAATATCCATCAGACATAGTCCAGAAATGGATTTAGAATGATTGCCTTCATATTGATAAAAAGCAACTATAAATATGGAGAAGAGCTAAAATATATAAGTAAAACTAACAAGCATAAGCTACATGTATCTATGATTCTTTTAATGGCTGTTTACATGCATTTGATACTTTGAAGTAAAATTTTCATAAAATTGCATTGTATTTAGACTAGTTTAGCTAGAACACATAAGGAAAATGAATGAACAGTCACCCAAAGTTCTTGGTGGTAGTTATTGATGTTATTGTTTATTGAATGTGCAATTTAGTTATAATGTTTGTCTCTTACCTTTCCTCCCTCTAAACCCTCCCATATCATGGCCTCTCTTTCCTTGAATTGTTACTGCATATGTACATGTATGTGTGTGTGTGTGTGTGTGTGTACACACACTCTTTAAATATAATCTATTTGATTCCATTTAATGTTGCACAGTTTCAGAGTTGAACATTTGGCACTGGACAACGAATTGATGTGCTCTTCCTTGGAAAAGACAACTTCAGCTGCTCCCAGATTAACTCAGCTGTCTGTGGTGCTCTGTGTAGGGTTGAGACTTCTTAGCTTTTCATGGTCCAGTTCGGCATGTTCATTTGTATCTTTCTTATTAAGATCGCATTTGAGCAATTATGCTGGCGAGGCTTTACAGATATAATTCCTGATGTTACTAGGAGACCTAAGCTCACAGCAATGTCTCTGGTCCTGTGGCTCTTAAAATCTCTCCATCCTCTGGTCTGCAGTGTTACCAGAGCCTTACACGTGGGAGTGTTTTATAGATGGATCCACTGGGACTTGGCTTAAAACCTCAGAATTTTGATTGATTGTGATTTACTCTAGTGGTTTCCATCTGTTCCAAAGAGAAGTTTCCTTGATGAGGGGTGGGATTAATCTATGAGTATAAGAGCAAATATTTATTAATTTTTGTTAGGGATTATGCTGGTTTAATAGATAGTAGATTCTCCTCCAATAAGAAAAATTTCACTAGCACTGAGAAGTTATGGTTTGCATCTTGTTGAGTGGATCTAAACTCCATTTGGAAAGTTGTATGTTACCATGAAGGTATGTGTGCCATTACAACACCCATAGGGTTATCATGCCTTGGTCATCATTGATGTGGTTCATAGGCAGCATGGTGAAGTAGGACTATAAGTTGTTTTAACTCCTTTGGAAGCTAGTATGGCGAATTCTTAAACCATGTTTGTATTTTTTAAACTATTACATCTACCCTTCATTGTTTGATCAAATTCTCACTCACTAACTTGGCTAAAAAATTCATATTTTCTAACACTGGCTATGATTAGATATATTGTGTTAGGTTTTTGTTTTTATTTTGGTTGCCTTTTTTACTATTCTTTATATACCTAAAATATATTTTATAATAATTTCATATGTTATAAATTCTTATTAGTGAATATGGGGCTTACATTTTATAACCATTGAAAAACTAAGTATTAAAACAAATACATGTCCCTATTCACTTCTGTTGAGACTTAGAGTAGAAGATACAATCCAATAATACTTTTTGTAAAGGCAGGACTTCAAATAAGGAAGTCTCCACTTTCCAGCTATGCACACCTACAATGAAATACATAGGCAGTACCCTTCTGACATGGGAGAACAACAACACTCTTATATTTGAGAATATTGTGTGAATTATTGTTACTTGTATTATTAACAAACACATGAGCAGAACAGATTTTTTTTTTAACATTGGTGAGAATGACAAAGTGGTTAGCAACAAGGCACTGTAAATGCAGGTAAATTGTAAGGCTTGAGGATTTGATTTCTGTCTGATTTAAGAATATCGAAAAGGGGTATGAACAGGTCAGAGTATCTGATGTGCTATCTTTGATTCTTTTTTTTTTTAGAATATAATCTAATTACAATTACTCTCCTCCCGCCAAACCTTAATATATCATCTTCCTTGTTCACTTCCATCCAGGTCCATGGCATCTCTTTCATTGATTTTTATTGCACACATACACTAATATATATATATATATATATATATGTGTGTGTGTGTGTGTGTGTGTGTGTGTGTCCAATTTTGCTGAGTAACCAGTATTAACATTGCACACAGCTCCAGAGAAGTCATAATTACCAAGAAACACTCAATTATTTTACTGCTGCTTACCAGAAAATTCAGATTATCCCTCTCGAAACATTTCACTCTCAAATTACTAATTCAAGATAATTAATGAACGTAAAGGACTTGAGTCAGTGCAGGAGAATATTAAGCAGGTTGAAATCCAGGACTTCGATTGTCAGTAGTGTTTCGGCCAGTACTATTGTTGCAAATTTCTCCTTTGAGCTATCATCGATTCACATTGCTGTTATGAAAGTTTGTGTGAATGGGAAGTCGGAGTTAGAGAGTTATTAAGAGGCTGGGTCAGTATTTTAAAAAAGTATGAGGATATATGAGTGTGAGGATGACACTGCTATGTAAGTATGGATATCCTTGAAAATGACAACTGCCCCTTAAAATGACAAAACAATTTTAAGATTTATTGCTGAACAAAGTTACAGGTCACAACACTGGTAATCATTTATTCTAACAGCAGCTTTCTATTGCAGAATACAGAAGAAAAAATTACCCTTCAAAATAAAATAGGAAAGTTTTGAAAATGATTATAGAAGTCCATTTTCTATATTGTAGAATGGCTTATAATATAATTGCGCCGTTACAACCCTTATGCTGTGGAAATCTTAAAAGTGAGTAAATATTTTCACTGACAGCTTGAATTTAGCTATCATGGAAAGTCTGCACTTTGTGATATTTTAACCAAAGCAATGCTTGCAGAAAAATAAAAGGCAAGGACAACAGTGCTGTTGTAAGGCCCTTTCCTACTTAGAGTATCACATTCAAATAAAATTGAAGGCTTACGAACTTGTCATTTGTAAGTCTATATTAATAGCTGTGTTTACATAAAGCATAGAACTACAGCTTCTGAGGAATGTTAATCAATTTTCCCTTATAACCACGAGGGACGATTAATTTTAAAGGATTCTAATGAAAACAATGTGTACGTTTATTTGGAGATATACTGAATAGCAGTCTTAAATGGATAGAAAAATTATGTCATGTATTCTCACAAAATGTATCACGCATTGCAGAAATCTGAAAACCATAGGACAAATTTCAGTACTGAAATGTTTAAAAATGCAAAGGGAATCTGAAATGACTTCAAAATATTTTAATTCACAAAACTCAAGATATCCTGAAAAACAGTTTAATTAAATGATATTTCAATTTGCTGACTATTATTATTTTATTATTTATTATTACAAGGAAGGTGAGATGCAAGAATCCTACAGTTGCTGAACTATTGATGACTGACATCCTTGGGAAGCCCACAATTAATGAAACTCAATTCCTCTATAATACACTAGAGTAAAACTATTTTGGCAGTATATGGTTTTACAAAGGTAGATTTAATTTGGAAATATTTTAAAGTAATTCCATTTATTTTGTTTCCTAAACTTCATACATAAATGTTACTGTTAATATTTTTCTTTTTTTTTAAATTCATACATGTGACCTAGGTATCCTGATCATATACATTCCCCACGACTTCGTCCAACTCCTCCTAAGCAATTGCCCAAGATTGCTCCTCAGTTTTAGTTTCTCTCTGCTTTTTTCATAACTCATTGAATCCAGTTAGTGTTTTCTCTGTCTTCATGGGTGTGGGGTCCTCTACTGTGACATGGACTATCTACCAATTGTCACTCTTTCTCCAAAAGTGAGTCTTCCTTCCCTAAAAGCCCTCGAAAGCCCAGAGCTCTGAGGTTAGTTATGGGGCTTCATGAGCCACTCCCACCAACCAGGTTGGATTATTTTTACTGGTATCATATTTTGTACGTCTTATGCAGGTAGTCATGCTGCTGTCATATATGTAATTGCATGTGAGGGCCAGAGGACAACCTTTTACAGCAAACCTCCTGATCTCTTAGCTCTCATAATCTTAATGATCCCTTTTGTGAGATGTTTCCTGAGCCTTGTGGGTAAGTGTTGATACATATGTCCCAACTATGACTGAGTATTCATAGTCACTCTATGCAGCATTTTTGATAGCTATTTACCTCTATGCTAACCATGACCCAAGGCACTAAGAAACATTTCTGACCAGAGTTGAGAGCAACGCAAATATATGGCTAAAAATGCAAGTAGAAGGGTTTTTGACAATGTGGCCATTTAATAAAACAGCATCTGGTCTATGATGGGACCTGTGAATTCCTCAACTGTGAGTACCTTGCATGAATTCCTTCCCGTGGAGCAACCCCTAAGTCCCATCGAGAGAGTAGTTGCTTGTTGTAGTAGTTAGTCTTGCTGGTTTTCACCAGTCAGAACATCTTTGTATGGCACTGTTGTAAAAAGAATCCTCTTGCATGCGTGGGTTTCCAGCCCCAGCTTCTCTGCCTGGAGCAGTGGTGGAGCCACCTGCAGTTCACTCTCTCCAGCAGTGGTGGAGCCACGCAGGAACCTGGAGTGGTGCATGCAGTTCTACTGGATCCTTATCCTGTCTTTGGCTGAGCCATTATCAAGGCTCAAGGTGTGGGAGTAGATTCCTTTTACTACAGGACACGTGGTATTATAGCATTCAGGTTCCAACATTGGAAAATATCGATAATGTCTTGTCTCTACCACCAGCCTGCATAGCACCTTCCAGAAATATGAAATCTAACTAAAATGGAGAGTTTCTTCTGCTGCCAATTATTGACATCTCTATATCCCTCAACCAAGGTACATGTCTTTAGCAATAAGGTCTTTTGCTGTTGTTGTTGTTTACAATAAAGTTTTAATTTCAAAATTACATTGGACACTACACAGTATACGCAGCCATGCATTTTGAAAAAATGTAAAAGTGAAATCAGAGAAAAATCCCACAGCTCATGCAGTCTCAGGATAAAATTCCTAGCGGGTAGCACCAGGGTGTCTGGTGGCGCATGCATTTGTTCTGCTCTGTCTCTACTCTAGCTGAAATGTTCCAGGCCATTTTGGAATTGAATTCCCAAACTGTGAGTAAGAGTTCCCAATATTTCCTGAATAGCTAGAAAATATTCCAAATAAAACTTTTTGACTTAAATTGATATTTCCTTTTAACTTGGTAAAATATTTGAAAAGAGGAAGAGCTTTTAAGACCTACTCAGAGCTATTGAATGTTAATGCTGGCTGGGGAAAGGGGAGTCATTTCATAAGTGATGAAGTCCCTGGAAAGTGCCTGTGTGCCAGCAAATAAATGTGCCATGAGAGCAATCCGAACTAACCTCACTAGGTCCCTCACATCCCAAACAAAGAACAAACAAAAGATATGAAAATAAGAGGGGCTACTTGAGAAGAAAGGGTTCACTGGGACTAGGAGGACTAAGAATACCCAAATTGTACATGCATACAGTTTTCAAATAATAACATTTTTTTAATTCAAGTAAATAATTTACTCCAAAGGAAGAGTACTTAATTTTATTCAATGTTTGACCACACAGACTGGAGTGTTTATTATTATTATTATTATTATTATTATTATTATTATTATTATTATTTTTGTGTCTTTTGGGATGAGATGTATGTGCATGAATATGTGAATGCAGGCGTTCTTAAGGGACAGAAGAGGGCTGATAGTCCATGTGGCTAAAGTTACAAGTGTTTGTGAGCCCCATTACAGGCATGCAGGGAAGCAAACTCCAGTCTATTGCAAGAGCAGTTTACACTTTTAACCAACAGCCATCTCTCTGGCACCCAGAAATATAGTTTTTAAAACATCTCCACAGCAAATTCTGGACTGAACAGTATGGTCAAAGGTTATTAAATCCTTGTTTTGCAAATAACTTGATCATTTAAAAAGTATGATGATTCAATAGGAAAATACAGCCCCAAATAATATAGACCAGAGGAAGACGAGTATAAAAGGGTCATTGCAGATCATGTGTAAATGGGAAAGAGTAAATACTGGAATTTTCTAAGTAGATAATAACAATGTAAAATGAGTAGAAGTTTCCATATAAGGATTAAACTGGTTTCCTAGTAATCAACCTTTTGAAATATATCCATAAATATGTAAGCTCTACATACTTGGCCCCTTTTCACAATTTTTAACATATTTTAAAATAGGACTTTTACTTGTTTTCTAAATGTTTAAGATCTTTCCCCACAGAGAAGAGAATATCTTAGAGAAGCCAGATATTTCTTTTCCTCTTAGGAGATAGTATTCATCAACTAATGTGCCCACAGAAAGGAAACAGTGAGCAAAACAGCTGTAAGGCCCAAGATGATACTGCATGGCTTTAATTAGGGAGATATTCATATCCAATTAATTTGAAAATTCAAGTAGTAAAAATTGCTCAGTCATATTTTCTTTTATGCACTACTATATTTCCTGATCAAGATTTTATTGGCGCAACATATGCCAACTTATTCAAGCAGTTGTAAACTTGTACATTTCTATCTGCTTTAAGACTATTAGGTGTTTTGTTATTTCTCCCCTCTGTTTGCAGCTGATTGTGTCTGGATATTTGATCAAGGCTCTCTTTACAGTTTGTAAAAATGATAGCAGCACAATTCCCATCCCACAGGATATGCTTTCTGTGCATGAGTTTCTTTTGTATAACTTTTCTATCTGCTTTGTTACCACATAAGGGTAACAGTGACGGGTCACTGCTGTATCTGACCACCAAGAACAGTAATTTTTACACTATGGTTACTCAGTTTTTGTTTATTTTCTATTTTTATTCAGCAAAACACTTGATGTAAAATATTGTTTCTGGTGCTGGTGTTGAACATGATTTGAACTTAGGAGACATAGGCACTGAGCAAGAAAGATGGCTTCATTTAAAGATGAGGTCCATGCTGGAAGAAAAGGGGGCAAGGCGTGAATGGGAGCAGTGCTTGAGAATGATGGAGACTATTGCCAGTTAGATATGGCCCGTCATAGGACGTGACTCTTCAGACAAAGCGCAGTGAAGAAAGGGACCTGGCAAGATAGCCCAGAGAATAGAGATAATCAACTCTCCCAATTGTCTTCTGATAGGCACCGAGAAACATGGCAGGTATTTCTTAGGCTTTCCTATTCTTGGGTGCACTTGTGGACATGCACCCATATAGACTTGTACCCACCAAAAGGGCACATACATGCACACAAAGTTTAAAAAGTTCTTGGAGATTTTTTTAAAATGTGTATTATTATAGCCAATTTATTTGAATTATTAATTTCAGGGTTATGCAGCCTGAGATCTTCTTTACCTTTAAATTTTCATTGTGGAGAAAGAAGGTTAGAAATGTTGCTGCCCCTCCACACCCTTTTCCATCTTTCATCTCAGGGAAAATACAAGTTTCTAAATGGCATGGACAGCAAGGGGTGGGGGAGAAACGCATGGAAATAAATGAGTTGGCTATACTTTCCTCCTGAGTCAGATAATGATTTCTTCCCTCCTCATCTCCTTCCAGGCCTGTTATCAAGCATGAACATCTGTAACATCTGCCTTCTTAAAGGATTAAAGCCCACTGTGATGTAGGAGGACTGGTGGCAGAACTGTGAATGTTATGATAGTAGACAAAGCAGACAGGGTATCTAGACTAGGTTGTAAACTTTCTTAGGGATGCCTTTCCCTAATTATATGTGAGGTCAAAGGGATGGAATAGCTCATGGGCATTGATTATCAAACCAAAAAATGGCCTAAAAGCAGACTTCTAATAGTAATTATACCAGATGTTAAGTTCTTGCTCCAATGGATTCAGACCCAAAATTGATGTCAACCAACCTTCCTAATGTGTGACCCTTTAAAACAATTCCTCATGTCGTAGTGACCCCCAGCAATAAATTATTTTCATTGGTACTTCATAACTGTAATTTTGATATTGTTATGAATTATAATGTAAATATCTAATATATAGATCATCTTAGTGACCCCTGTGAAGGGGTCTCAAAGGTGTCTCAACCCACAAGCAAATAATTACTGTTGTAAAATGTAAAATGAGTCATTAATATGTCCTTACATAACCTTTAATATGGATAAAGATCTATCTAGGTTTTAGGCAGATTCTGACAGCAGACCCTCAAATACCCATAAGTCCTGACTTCTTTTTTCCTTTAGTGCAGTGTTGAATATGCTGAGAGTTTAATGTTCTTTGTTCTATCATGAATATATTATCTATACCTCTAAGTAAACTTTAGGTCCCAAATGTATACCCTAGTGCATTAAGTAGTTAGCATAAATTTTAGATTAATTTTGGGGCTCGTTCTTAAGGGTGGGCCCTAATGTATTTTGTTGACAGATTCTATTGAGATCACAATTGTACCATGTGTGACTCCAGCACCTTTGTTCACTCCAGCACCTTATCCCCCCACTGCTGATAGGCCTAAGAGATCCATGTGGATGATTCTTTGGCCTCTGGATCCTTGAAGGAATGTGTGGTTATGGAAGTCCACAGGGGAGACAGCATGGATCACAGATTAAGAATTTGCTAGTGTGTTAAACTACAGGAAAATATGAACTTGGAACACACAACAGGGAAAAGTTTATTCTCCACCTTGTCATTTTTGTAAAAACTATAATAATAACTTTCTTAGTGATAGGAATCATTGTTCATATCATGAGGCTAGATCCTACAAAATTACAAATTAATATTAATTCATAATTCAAGATCTCAGAATACAAAACTGATCTATATACATATTAATATAAGCAAAATTTTACTCAGTGGTAACACATGCATCACCCTTCTGAGGTCTTGGACATTTTTCTCTTAGGTTTTCCTCATTATTGAATTTATTCTATTTTGTTTGCCAGTTGAACCCATGTATATCATTATTGACTCTTTTGCTTTGATTTTTTAGTTTATTGAGGACTCCATAGATCTAACATACGGACTAGCTAAGCCACTGTTGGGTATTGACAAAAAAGGACGCTAAGTATACATGTTACAGATGCACAACACATATTCATAATACTTAAGTTATGGAATCAACCTACATGTTCAGTGGAAACAAATCAAGAGAATGTGGTATGTAAACACAATGCTTTTTCTTCTAGCCATAAAGATCTAAGTTATGCCATTCATAGAAAAATTGACATAAATAGGATAATCACATTAAGTAAATTTAACTCCCACAGGAGAAATAATAAGTGTTCTGTCAATTATGTTTTCTAGATCTTATAAGATACATAAAATCATGTGTGTTTATACAGTACTAAAGTAGACTTAAAATGTATAAAGAAACAAAAGGAACTAATAGGAGACAGAAGGGAAGAGTAGGGGACGTGAGGGAACATGTTCAACATAAAAGCATAACTATATGAAATGTAGCTATGTACAGTATACATTCCATGAACAATGCATGTAAACTAAGAAGATTAAAAATAACATGGTGGACTTTCAATGACAGAAAATTGAAAAGGCATAGCATTTAGAAAACAAAATTTTAAAAGACTATATTGACACTTGCATATCATTTAGCTTAAATTCATTATATATCTTTGTGAAAGACATGTTAAAATAAAATGAGAAAATATTTGCCAGAATTTGCAAATCTCTACTTTAAAAACAGGCGAATTATGCTTTATCTGTAATATATACATGGTAATTGAGTATCATGTGGTATAGTATGATGTTTCAACATAGATACACACTACATAATGATCAGATCAAAACAATTAACGTACCCATTATGACAAATATTCATAGACTATTCCTCCTAGTCATCATTATTGAAGGCCAAGCTTGATGAACATGCCTGCCTCACAACAGGTGTTCAATGGCACTAGACCACCCTCCTAGTTCCCTCTCATGTTGTCCTTGAGGCAATATCATTCTTGACATACCATCTTGAAAATACTGCCTCATTTGACAAGTAGAAAAATTATCATTTACTCCTCTGAATATTTGCTTGCATTTATTTTAAAGTCCTTCATTTATTTCTTTTCCACTGCTAAATTGTTTTTCACTCCAGGCTTCTGAATTTGCTCATTCTTTTTCTTTATCATGGTATCATTTGCTTCTCCACTTCACCTATAATTTACCCTTTCATCAGAGGTACAGACTGTGCACAGCCCATTCCTAAAGGGCTCGTTTACCTAGAACTTTGTATCTGAAGATTCTGAACCTGTGAATCCTATCAGCAGTGGGTATAAAGTGTTTTCAAAAGAATGTGTTCTATGAGGCCTGCAAGGTTACTGAGCAAAAGCACTTCCTACACAAGCCTGATGGACTGAAAGAACTGAGTTTGACCCCTGAAACCCATTTAAAGATTAAAGAAAAGAACTGATTCTACCAAACCATTTTCTGACCTTTATGTGTACTCTATTATGCATGACCTTACTCCCCCACAATAGCAATTCAAAATTTGTCTAAAGAATGTGTTTTATACACGTAGCAGATAGCTACTGTGTAGCTTTGCAAGAAAGACAGGAGGGCATTTTCATAGGTGCAAACCCTGGCAAACCTCAGCAGAGGGAACCACCTGTAATTGCAAACACCATACTGGACAGTGGAACCTTGATTGACTGATCTTAGGGGTTTTTATTGACACAAAAGGTTCTCTAGTATTTCACTGATACAAAAACTCTGCCAGAGTTTGGCTCTGCCAGAGTAAAGTGAACGTGTGCTCATCATGAAAAATCAAACATCTTTTACATAAAGCCAACACCTGCAGACATACCAAATGCCAAGGCCTAGGCAGCCATTCCCCCAACAATGCACAAAACAACCATTTTAAACATAACTGGAAATAAACTTCTGCAACCTATAGTGAAACATTTATAGATATTCTTTGTCAGTATTTCCTCAAAATACAGAGGAATCAATGGGTTTATGGAATTTACATTGTGGTAGGTATTATAAATAACCTACATATGACCTAAGTAAACAGGATGATATGTGTAGTTACAAACACTGGCTATGCATTTAACCTTAAAGACTGAATCATCTGGAACATCTGTGGGTTCTGGTATGTGTAGGAATGTTCTGGAATTGAATTCCCAAAGATGCCAAAGGAGTTTATCACATGTCTATGCTTTGAGATACTTACAGTAAAAATTATTTTCTGTCTCTAAATAATTTCTGACTAATATCATTGCTGACTATCTTCAAAAACTACTTGTGTAATGAATAGAACAACAGATAATTTTGTTATGACTTCATTTTAGTTGGAGCAAAATTGTAAATTTTGAATTCCTGCCAATTGTCATTTCAAGACACACATTTTTGAATATTTCTGATGACCCACCAAAGTGTAGCCTAACATAGACCTTTAAAAGATAGCCATGACTTCTGTTGGGAAATCACCACTCTCCCTCTAGTATTCAGAAAATGGAACCACATTTAAATTTCTTTCCACATATGGACCTGCTCTTCTCTTTACTTCTCCTTCTCTCAAAGGAAACTCCACCCAAATTTAAACGTACTATTCTAATCCTCTTTGCCCAGAGATAGAGCCTGAAAACCCACAGGTACACATAGTTCTTCCTTCTTTTCTTGAACCACAGAATTTTTTCTATTTGCAAACTATAAGATATCTATCAACTATTAAATAATGTGTTGCACATTGTCTGTTTCTCATGCAAGCTATAGACTTCACCTGAGTAGACAAACCATGCTCTATTCTCACTTATAGTTTCAGCTGCAGCACAGTGCTTTGTACACTGGGTAGCAGGCAACAGGGAGTATCCTCCATGAGGAGCTGGTAGGTGCTTTGAAAACATATAGCTATATGGATTGTATTCTGCTCAAAGTATTTGATTTTCCTTTGGCTTGAAGAAACTAAAAATTAGTATGGGATTTTCCAGAAACTACTTCCAGGAAAAAAAATATATATTTTGCTTTGTTAATTAATATGAAAATTAAAGTTACTTATTGCATTGTATGTACTGTAAGTAGTTTTAACTCTATTCTAAAAGTGCATAGATTTTCTTATGCATTTGTTTAAGCAGATACAGTTTTGAAGTAGAGTGATATTTTGAGGAAAATCAATGCAATCATGGGTTCAGTGATTCAAGTTGTTTGAGTAGATTCTTACCTAATAAGGGAGATTGTATAATCGCACCTTCTTGAATGTTTCCGGAAAACAGCATTTTTAATATGAAGTCAAATAAGTTGGCTTATTGTCTTCTTACATAAGTCATTCAAAATCCCAGGTTGAGAGAAAGCAGAAAAACATTTTCTCATTTTAAAATAATATCAGTATTGCACAAATTAGTCACCATCCTCCCTTCAGTATTTTCCTAGTATTTTGTCAAGTAATATTTAATATTATGATTTCATAAAACTTTCTCACCAAATATCTGATGTTTAATGGAAAGTTAATGAATGCATAAAGAAAGGAACCATTATACATAAAATTATTTCTGTAATGATGCGTGTTATTCGGCACCTGATTCTGACGGTAGGAAAGATACACAGGCAAGACATAGAGAATTTACCAAAGGATTGTTTTCTCTGGAAATGTGTTTGTCAATTAAGATAAACTTAATTAAATGACTGCGGATGCCTATAGCATTTATCTACTAGTATTGGATAAAGGCAAGTTGTGAATTTAGATGGGAAAGAATTAGCTACTTCAGAGTTTAGATAAAGGCTTTTTTATTTTGGCTTTTGTTTCTTTATTTACAAGCAATAGAGTAAAGCATAAGTTCCTTTTCCTCTGATGCCTATGCTGTCTGTCAGTCAAACCTTAGTTCTGGACTTAAGACCAGATGATGTGGAAATCGAGGCTCCTTCAACAAACCCCCAACTTTATTCCCTGTCTTCATCATCTGCCTCTCACACTTCTCTACCTCTCACTCATTGCTTGTATTGGCTCCAGTTACACAGGGCCAGTTTTATTACAGTGAACCTGTGATCTGAGTACTCCATTTACAAATATTCACACTGTAATCTTTGATAGGTCTCCCATCTGACTAAGATATCCCCCAACCATCATTCAGTTTCAGACACTCTCCTACTTCGGGTTTATCTTCAGTTAAACATCAAATATATTTTCTAACTTAAGATGAATATAGTAAAAGTTAATTAGTCTTCTCTTCAACACACTTGTTCCACAAGTCACCTTTTCTATATCAACTGTTTTGTTTTGTTTTCCTTTTCCTTTATTGTCACTACAAATATTAAACATTCATGAACTCTCTCCAACATTATCTATTAAACATGTGCATTATTTTACTACTGTCCACCACTTGCAAAACTACCCTCATCCGGCATCTCTTCCCATCCACATTTCCAAATTTAACTACTATGTGTTGTTGTCCCTTTTACTCAGAACTTTTAATTTATAGTCAACTTTTACAAAAATAGCTGAATAAAAACTTGCAGAATGGATCAGTGGTAACAAGGCACTTGCTACCCTACATTGCAAGCCAGATGACCTGATTTTATCTTGGAACCCATTTATAGATGTAATGAGAAAATAGTCCACACAAATATTTTCTAACATGCACACATTCACCTAGGCATATTTGCCCACAAAGGGACACAAAGGCACACAATATTAATAATTAATGAAATTAATGTATTTATCTGAATAATTATTCAGAATAAATGCTAGAGGTCCCTCCTCAACTCCAAACATACAATGCCCCATTTCATGTACAGTTTCAGTGAAGCTTTGTTTGCTCTAAACACTTATACTACACAAATAGTACGCAGTTCTTTGTGCATTTTGATCCTGTTGACTGCAGTGATTGGTCTCCTAGTGTGGCTTCTCATTCTGCATTTGTCACTGCGAGAGCCATTTGTGCCTAGAAATCCACATGGAGAATTCCTATGGTAACTGCTGTTTTTGCTTAGATGAACCCCTTTCTCATAAGAATTCAATAAGATACAAGCTAATTTCTATTTTTTTCAAAAGTTCTCCCCAAATTTTAAAATATTGTGAATTGACCATTTTGTTTCCTGAGATTGCAATAACAGTATTTTAAAGTTAAAATTACAATATTTTGAAATACATTATAAATATGCCTCATTTATGAAGGTATATTGAAAATCCCAAAATGTCACTTCATAGAACATTATAACTTGAAAAATACAATGTTTACTTCAGAGACATGAGAAATGATTCCACACACAGATACCTAAAGTTAATGTTGTCATATGTAAAGCAAATGATAAGGAAGGAGCATTTGATGAGCATAACTCAGCCCTCAGGAGGAAGATACAAGCATCCTCGTTGTCATAGTATTAGAAATTCAGCGTTAGCAGAACAGATAGCAGCAATGTTACAGGGGAATGATAATGAGGCATTGGTGGAAAAGTGGACAGACAGATTGATGCAACAACATGAAGGGATGAAAACCAGACTCCAGTATTTACAGAAGTGTATAGTGATAGCAGTAACATGAAAAAAAAAAAAAACAGTTCTGTATTGTTTCTTGGTTAATTCTGGAAATATTAGCTGTTTCAAGGTAGTACCATAGCCCTCACGCCAGATTTGTTCTTAATACCTGTTATCATAGCTCTTAGGAAGCTAATAAAGGATGATCTCTTAGGTCAAGGTAAGCCTGGGATGCATTGCTAAGTTCCAGGACAGACTCTGTTGAAGTGAAATTCTGTTGCAAGACAAAACAACAGCAAGAAAATAGATCCTTGTCCACTGCCTACTTAACATCAATCTCCTCACCTGAGAAGAAGAAAACATATTTAAAGAGCTGATTCAGTTAGATTGGCCTGTGGTCTTGTCTGTTGGGCATCTTCTTAATTGCCAATTGTGGTAGGAGGGTATTGCCAACTCTGGGTTGCTAGACAAATATGCCTCAGCTGCATATGAAATCTAGGTGATCAAGCCAGAGATGGAGCAAGCAGTAAACAGAATTCCTCCATGGTTTCTACCTTTGCTCCTGTGTATGTTCCTGCCTTGACGTCCTCAGTGATGGACTGAACATGGAGTATAAGATGAAATAGATCTTTCCCTCCTCAAGTTGCTTTTAGTACAGTGCTTATTCACAGCAACAGAAAACAAACTAGGGCTATCCTTTTCAGCATAGTATCCGAGGATGGATAACAGTGTACTTTTTGATATTTGTAACACTTTTGGAAGAAGTCTGGAGGGAGAGAGGGAGTTATAGTGGGAGAAAGGAAAAGAGGGAGAGTAATGAGAGAGTAAGTGAAAGAATGACTCTACCATGAGAATGAGGATGGAAAAAGCCTTAAACAAAACTATAGAGTCCATAACATAATGTCGATGTGGTTACTTCAGAAAACTTAAGAAAAAAAAAATATATATATATATAACAAATATATAAAACAAAACAAGTCAAGCTAGTAGATATATTAAAGTATGAAGACATATGAAGGAAATAGCGATCCAATTGAATTTTTGACAAGAATATGAGGTCACTTTAGAGTTGTTAACATATCAAATCAAGCATAGGATAATGCTCAAAATCATCAGTAATTAGGAAATGAAAACTAAAGGAAACTTCACTGGCTAATAATTCTCTTAATTAGACTTCAGGACAGGAATGTACAGACATTGTGATCCTTACAGCAATGATGTGCAGTGGAGCACAGCTCAGGAGAATGACACAAGTGTCATTCACACATGTTCAACAAACTGCAAATTTCACTTCTGAACATGTATCACAAGTTTCTTATAAAATGAACTTATAAAATGACATACAGCATTTCTGTGCTTATTTGTATGTGTTTGTGTGTGTGAGTGTGTTTGCGTGTGTGTGTGTGTCTGTGTGTGTATGTGTGTCTGTGTGTACAGACATGTGCATGTGAAAGCCAGATTTCAACTTAATTTTCTCAGGCACTGACCAGTTGTTGAATTAAGACAGAGTTTATCACTGACCTGAAACTTGGTAAACTGGACAGGCTGGTTAACCTGTCAGAGCTGCTTTCCTTGTCTTCTCATCTCTAGAATCACAGGTCAGCTCCACCAAGACTGGCTTCTACTTGATATGGGTTCTGAGATCAAACTTGTGCCCTGGTGTTTGGAAGACAAATATTTTAATAAAAGCTGTCACCATCTCACATTTTTATGAATTAAAGTAAAATTTCTACTACTTATAGTTGACCAAAAATCTATCATCCTGCTGAAAAATAAATGAAGATATTCTAGAGTTTTCACTCCTTCCCTTCTATATATATCAGGAAAAATATATACAGAAGTTAAAATATATTTACAGAAGTAAACTGTAGAATAGAGTTTATATGAAAAAAAGTTAAAGGCAATGAACAAGATAACAGCCATTGCTGTTTTCAAACATACAATTGACACATAATTTGAAATTCAAAAGAAATATAACAGTAAGAATAGTGAATTTAGAAATAAATGAATAAATAAACACAATAACACATTAAGTACAATAGAATGGTAACACTACAGTGAGGGTAGAGACTTCTGAAGAACTGAAGTGGTAAAGGGGATATTGAAGTTAATATATCAACTAATGAATAAGGAAATTTTTAGAGGTCAGAGATTTTCATTATTTTCATTGACCTTCAAAGGAAGAATAGATGTTAACACACTATTATTGCTGAAAAGTTCTCTAGAGAAGAGCCATTTCATCTTTGAGTCTCCTGACAAGCAAACATGTGCGATGATATATATAAGACTTTTTAAAGGTGAAAATCCTATGAAAAAATAAGAGAATATAGCCAATGAGGCATCCCCTGGGTCATTCTGACTTGAGGAGGCAGGCAAGGATGATACATAGATAGATACATCCTATACTAATAGACCAGGGAAGTCACATGCTCCTGGATCCAGCCTCAGAACCCGAGCTCTGCTCAGTCACTGGCTGTAAGCAGCCTGTGGCACATGGGGGTCTGGTTTGAGCGTAATTATAAGCTTCTGAATATGATTGTCCTGGTGCTGAATAGTCTAGCAACCTGTTTTTCTAAACAAGAAGGAAATAGAAAATAAAACACAGAACACATTCTTTAAGTCACCCTGCTTTTGCTGCCATTCTTGTGATTTCTCATATCAGATACCAGTAATCCTTTACAGATGTTCCAGACAGAAAGTCTTTCCTGAAACACATTGTCAACTATGAACTCAATACAACTTAGAATAACTTCAACAAGAGTCTTGATTGAGTGTCTTTACCAGCTTGGTCTGGGGGCATATCTGTGAAGGGTTGTCTTGATTGTTAATTGATGTAGAAGAAGCCAGCCCACTATGGGTGGAACCATTCATTTGGCAGGTGGTGTGGGATGCTAACATACAAAAGTCCTAGCTAAACACTAGCTGGAGACAAGAAGGAGTGTTTCTCCATGATTTCTACTTCAGGTTCCTACTGATTTCTATTAAGATGATCTGTGACTGCAATGGCAAAACAAACATTTTCCTACCGTACATTGCTTTGGGCCACACTATTTGTCACAGCTGTGGCCAAAATAATAAATAAATAAATAAATAAATAAATAAATAAATAAATAAATAAATAAAAACAAAAATCATGTGTACAATGCTATTCTCTCAGTTTAAGTCCTGTAAGGGTCTTTAATGTGTAGAATTACAAAGGCAGATAGAAGGAGACTTGGAAGTAGAGAAACTGTCCATCATTACACCTTGATCACAAAGATCTTGCTTAAGCATCCCACGACGAAGCCCTTGTCAAATCCATTCCCTGAAATTCTCCTGAGATATTGTAACGTCATATTCCTTTGTTCCGGATTTAAGCACTAGCCACCATCAACCCCAACATGGTAGTGGAGACTGTTTTCTTACAGGGTTCCAGATTAGATCACAATTTTTTCACTCCATTGCATGTGAAGTATCTCATGGTGTGGTACACCTTTTATTTTTAACCTGAAAGTCAGTTTTGCTCTTTGCCAAGCATCTGGTTTTGATCTATTTCCTGTTTTCTTGTCATGATGGCCAATCTCCATTGTCAATTTGCAGGGATTTAAATCCTCTGGATGTGTCTAACAGGAACCTTCCAGTAATGCTTAATTGAGGAGGAGAGACTCACCCACTCTGTGGATGGCTCAGTCCCATTTTCTGAGATCCTGGCTAAATGAAACTAAAAAACAAATTGAGCTTAACATCCTTTTCTCTACTTCCTGACCATAGATTCAATGTGACCACCACCTCAGCTACCGTGCCTTCCCCTCCCGTGGTTGTCTGAACTCTCAAACTGTGAACCAAATAATCCTGTCTGTCCTTAAATTGCTTTTGTTAGGAATTTTTTTTTACAGCAATAAGGGAAATATCTAGTGCACATACTCAGAGAAACAGGTTATATAGGGGACAGGTTGGTACATGTAAGCAAATCTGAGGTTGCCTCCTGATTATTTCTGAAAGAAGACCATATTTTCAATCCAGCTATATCATAGTCTTTACTGTGGTTTGATCAGCATGTGTGGGAGTTCCTTGTCTGGTCTACTCTTAACTACTTATAATGTATGTGTTCTCAAGAAACACATTTACACAATGTACTGACTACTTACCATAAGGTAACTATGAAAGTCTTAAGTGTGGGTAACCCATTTTGTGGAACCTCTAAAACACTGATTTTGTTATTTTGTTATAGTAGCCAAAGGGAGCTAATTATAATTGTCATGATAATTAAATAAATGAAATAAAAATCAATCAATGATTGGGAGCCTGGATTTTTCTGAAACTAAAGCAGCCAACCTAAGGGCAAAGTCTATTGAGTCAGTCAAGGGAGAAGAGTGTCTCCTCTAATTAATTGATCCTTCAGTTATGAAAACGTTGGCATAGAATGTTTGAATGTTGAAGACCAAATTCCAAAACAAAGCTGTCTCCATTCCCAATATCATGTGCCTAAGCAATAGCTTTAGAGTACATTTTGCCTACTGAAAAGGACAAAGCATAAAATATCTATGAATTTATATTTTCAGCATTATTACAGCATACTGAGACTCCTCTCCCACTATGAATAAGGTTTCCTGGGGAGAGAGTATTGCTGTCTTCTGGAAAAACTGATCTGCTAATATATGGACTTTCACTTGGAGAATTTACATACTAATTAAAATTTGACTATCTTCATTTATTAAGCTTTACCATCAGAACACTATTGTGATTTTACAAATGTCTGTACTACATATGTCTGCAGGAAGAGATTATTCATGTTTCTGAATTAAAGAAATCTGAGAAGTAGTTATTCAACCTCCAAAACAAATTCTTCTGTCCAATTTAAGGTTTTACATGCCATTTGGTAGATTGATTTCACCTGAATTTAAGTATGGCTTTCCATATTATATTGAAATTCTCACTTTCACAATGAAAGTATTGATGCAATCTAAATTTCACACGATCTAAAATATGGACATTAGATTCTGATGGGTATAAACGTCAGTTACTTGCACTAGCTATAGAAGACTTAATAGTAACACAAGGATATGGACAGAGATCCCATTTTTCAACTTTTCAAAAGAGTATTTTTTGGTGTATGAGATTGTGTGTGTGTGTGTGTGTGTGTTTATGAGATGGGGGACAGTATACAGGCACATGGAGAGCACCCACATATTCATGTGGCGGGGCAGAATACGACCTTGTGAGTCTTCACTTAGTTATCATTCACTTTTTGTTGAGATGGAGTCTCTCACTAATGTAGAACTCACAAGGTAGACTAGGATAGCATGTCAGAGAGCCTCCAAACAACAGCCTTCCTGGGAGTACAAGCTTGTATTACCATGCTTAAACATTTTTAAACATGGATTCTGAAGATCAAAATCAAGTCCTCAGTAAGCACTTTACCCTCTAAACTATCTTGCCAGCTCACTAGCAGCAACTTAAAGTAATGTTATAAACAGTTATAGTAATGGAAAACAAACTTTCATTTATATTTCACATCCTAACTATTATTTAATTCAATAAATATCCAAGAATGCTACCTTTGTATTAGAAATTATACTAAAATAATGAAAAGTATACTTCAAATGGAATAAGATGTTATTAATAGATGATAAGTTCAATGGGTGCTAAGAATGTGATAGAATGATGAAACTGAATTTAAATTTTTGGAGAGTCTCCTTGGTACTAAAACACCAATGAATAGTTTATCTTCCTATTTCTGAGAATGAATGTTATCCTAAACTTGATCAATCTTAAAGACCAAATTACTTGGTCTATCCCAGAGTAAATATTTTTGAAACAGTTACTCTATTTTAATATCTCTCTTTCTCCTTCTCTCCCTCTCTCCCTCTCTTTTTCCCTCTCTCCCTTTCTCCCTCCCTCCCTCCTCTCTTCCCCCTCTCTCTTCCTCTCTCTCCATCTCTTTTCAGAAATCTGCAATATTCCAAGTGCTCATGGGGGTCAGAAGAGGGAATTGAATTACCTTGAGCTGGAATCAAACACCATTGTAGCCACCTGACATGATTAATGGAAATTTCACTTGGATGATCTACAAAAGCTTCTTACCTGCTGAGCCATCTCTCCATCCCAGAGATGAACATCTTAAAATGTTAAATAAAAGTCACAATAACTTTATATTATTAGCTGCTGAATATAACAAATAACTCTATAAGAAGAGTCATCAAGATCATGCTGTCACAAGAGATAGTCAACAATGTCAGCAGCTGAGATGTAAATGGCAGGTGTATATTACATGATATTTAGGTCTTTGCATATATATAAGAGAAACTCCAGAAAACTAAAAATATAATCCATTATCTGAAAAAAATTGTAAATATGCTTTTGAAAATGATCACTGTTGTGTGGTCTTCTAAGTGAATGATAGACAAAATACCAATAATGAACACTGGTTTTTGTCTATCTTTGTTCAGTTAGAAAGCAAAATCAAAAAATATTTTGAAACCTATCCTAGTTTTTTCTATTTAACATGGAAATGAGATTTTTCAAAGAATATAATTGTGTCTTGATGAAGTCAAAAGAATACACAGAGCCTGTATTAATCTTAATTGCCCAGAATTATGCAGCTATTTGTAGTATACCTGACTTTGATCTTTAAATAAACATACCCTATATGAAAATTAAAATGTGTTCAACACATAAATATTGCATCTTTTACTTTATGTGGTACCAACTTCTTATGTGGACCTCATTATAGGCATGGTTAAAAATACTTGATATTATACCAGGTTGAGTGTTCTCTATTTTACCACTAGAATTTATCTGTTATTTTTAAAAAGAAAGTGAAGAGTTTCAAAATTAGCACGAAGTTACATCAATGAGTCATAGAATCTCTTATTTTCAAATAAAATAAATAAATAATGTATAAAATATGTGAATTTAAATGGCTGCACCATACACATATAATTAATATTGAATTATTCTCTTGGCTTTAACAAAGCAAATGTGAATAACACTGCAATATAATATTTCTAGCTCAAATAGTCCTCTTATTATTATAGAAACACAATTTAGTCAGATATTAAATACATAAAATAATGCATCTATCAATTTGTGAATATTGGTTGAATACAATTTTGCTTAAAAATATAAAATAATTAACAGGAAAGTAAATTAATCTTGATGTTATTTCCCATAGTTCATTGATATGAATCTATAAACCTCGAAGTAAATCTCTAGGTGGCTATCAAAACTCTCTCTATTTTATCTAAGATGGAATTTGAACACAGCAGGAGACTGTCCCTTCATTGAAACACTAACCAGCACATGGCCCATCACACAGCAAGGCCATTCTGTCAGAAATGTCCCCATTTACTTTCTCTTTTAGTCCATGCAGTCTCTGACATCTGTGTTCTCTGCTTTAGAAATTAGTGGGCATGTCTACGTGAAGATACTGACTTGACATTCATTAGACAATACAAAAAGAAGGCAAAGGGAAAGAGAAACTCACAAAAGTCACACTCCTGATCTCTCACAAATAACACAAGAAGCAACCAGAAGACATTAAGAACATCTCTGAAACTGCATAACAGACAGCATTCAAGGGACAAGGTTTCTAGTGGTTCAGAGGAGAAAAAACAGCTAAAATGTAAAAAGTGTAAATTATTGGCAAAAAGTATGTACTTAACAGATTTAAACTTACTAAGCTTAGTTCATTATCTTCTATGGTTCTTCATATATTTACATGAATTATCATGGAAATATTTCTTCTAAAGGGAAATTTCCAGGATTTTTTTCCGCCAATTGAGTCTGATAAATTCATTAGTACCTTTCTACATAAAAATAAGTCATGGCAAGAAAAACAAAATTCAAATGGAAAATAAGTAAAAATTTCATGAGAACGAAAGGTACAGCCAAAGCTCAATTTGCATACATCAGTGGGGTAATGCTGCTTTTTGCCACCACTTACAGCTCTTCACATCTCCAGTGCAAATTATATGAATTGACAGATTATCAGCTCCCACCAGCCTTAATGCTGTCTTGGCATATTCTGTGGCAGGGGATGCAAGCACTGAGTAGCTTAAAAAGATGTCTGCTGCCTGCTTAAGTCCTATTTCCATGCTTCTAACACTGTCTTCCAGATTTGACTGAATACTGAAGTGGTCATGATTTAAGTGAATAGAATAAGAAATCACCCTTGTGCATTTAGACTGGAAAAGACAACATTGCAGCTTAAAAAGCATTGCAGATGCAATATGGTGTTTTTTGAGTTGCATTTTATCAATTTATGTGGCTTGGAATACAGCGATATATAAATGTTAGTAGTCACTAAGCACATGGCAAGCAGGTGCAGTGTGCTTTGCCAGAGGAGTGCTGACATATTTATGAGATCTCTCAGCTGGAGTGGCAAAGGAGCATGGGAGGAGAAAGAGAGAAACACCTGTCACCCACTCATTTTATTTTCAATCATAGTATCTTGAAGGGAAAGAAATTGCATTAAAATGAAATACCTACCACAATTGAGACAGAGGCATTATATCCATGCTGTTTGCATCCATTACTTTCACACTGAGAGAATTCTAAATGCACAGTAACATGTCTTACAAAGATGTATTCAGAGGAGTGTGTGTTTAGTGAATGCAAATGCTTTATATATTGTATGTTTTAAACCAAAATCTAACATTATGTTTTATATTTTGGGTGAGAGAATGAGAACACTTTAATTGAATCTTATTCACTTTTTCAGTATACGTTTCAACAAGTTTAAGACATGGTGACAGCAATGTAGTAGAAGAAGAAAACATATTTATGATCCCTGAACCAATAATCATGCAAATGACTGAATTAACAGATATGTCAAGTTAGGCAAAAATAAACAAGGAAATAGGAAATCTAGGAGTTGCTCAAAAAAGATTATTAACTGTGATAATAAATTTTTAAGATTTCAGAAAGGACAAATGTCTTGGAGTTTGGAGGATCTGATAAAATAATAGTGTGAGATGAGAAAGAAAAATATTCTTAAGAAATTGGGTTTGGAAGCATGTACAAAATTTCACACATTAGCTTTATACTGCAAGTGGGATCTAGGAGAAAGTCCCTCTGAGAATACTAAAGGATGTGATTGCTGGTGGCAGTCAAAGAGATTTAGAATTGTTGGAGATGAGCAAGAAAATCACAACTCAACTTTATTCCCATTTAATACATCCAAACATGTGACAAAACCAAGATTAGTAAGGACTTATTGAGTATGTTACTTTAATTATTAGGTACGGATAAGACTTGGTAATTTCATTCAGTACCTATGATGGAATTGATGATTTTCATCAGAGAAGAAAAAAAAATACCACTTCTAAGTGAAAATAACTCCATGAAGTTGAAAATACATGTTATTTTTAGATAAAATGAGAAAAAGTAATCTCTACCCACATACTTTCCTTGAATTCCACATTCCATCTCTTTTGAGTTATTTCTTATCGAGAGCATTGTGCTTGAAAGTGGGTGAACACCCTTAATGTGCTTCCCATTCCTGTTCTTAAGCCACAGATAGTGCCTTGATGGAAGCAGAGCAAAAGCAGAAAGGCAAAATCAAGAGGAAAAGAGAGAAGGCAATAGTTCCAAGATGAAGAGCTGCTTCCTCATCATCCCTAGGAGGACTTTGGTGGAGTGAATACAAATGAGAGATGCAGCTAAACTAGACATCACTCCAACTCATTTTAAGCCTGGTGTGCTCAGTCAGGTCTTGATATTAACAATTTATTTGATCAATGTATATACATTTATGAATGAAAAATCTTTCCCCCATATCTTATTATGATCTATAAAGAAATATCACTCTTTATGAGTCAATAATAAAGCCATGTGTGTAATTGATATTGTTCACTTTGGCTTCTATGTGTCACAAGTTAAAATAGAGATAAAATTTTGAATTAAATAGTTTAATAATTAATAAGTATATAATAAAATGGAGAGTTAATGAAAAAAAAGAGGCCACAATTTTTAAGAAGTTTAGGGAGGATTAACTGGGAGGATTTGGAAGGAGGAAAGGGGAGAAATGCTGTAATAATAGTATAATTTCAAGAAACTGTATATACATACACACACACACATATACATATATATATATATAATAAGTAATAAAAGAAGAAAGTGTCATGGTGGGGAGATTGTAGCTGCTATGAGTGACAATGGAAGAAAGAGAAGAGAGAGAGGAGGAAAAATAAATAAAAAAGAAAGAAAAAGAAAGAACTGTCCATGAATGGACTTTCAACAGTTCCCTGAACACTCACACGTTGAGTATATGCCCCATGATACAGGGCCCTCAAACTTAGAAGAATTCCATGAATTTGTTACAGCAGAAACAGATGCACTACTACGAATTGCCAAACTATGCAAGCCTATTGGCTTAAAAGTGAAATTATATACATTGATTCATAATGTATAGAAAAGGCTATCACCCCCTATCTGCACAAAGACTATATAGTATACAACATATTCTGTTCTGTATATTCATTGCACATAGTATTTGTTTTTATAAAAATATTTAATGTAAGCATATAATGTGCTTAGACTACCCATACTCACATAGATCTTCATCTCTTCCCTTCCTGTGCCATCAGTTCCCTTTGCTCTCCTGCACAGTTCCATTTCTATTTCTGTACCATATAGACATGAATAATTTTTTTACCTATATAATATCTAGGGTACAAAAATGAGAGAAGGCATGCATGTGTGTCTTTATGGGACTCCTTAATTCATGTGACATGATTACTCATAGTTACATTCAGCTTTGGGTAGATGATATCATTCTTCATGTCTGAATAGAAGTATTTCATTTTCATTATCCATTAGTCAGTTCACTGACAGCTAGGTTGATTCCATAACTTAGTTTTTGTGAATGTCTTTAACATGCAAACATTTATGCTAACATGTTGTATAAGAATCTTAGTAAAGTATTTCAGCTTATTCCAACTTTTATTTTATTGTCGTCAAGTATTTTACTGTTACATAAAAATTTCATTCTACATTGATATTAACACTTTTGTTTTGTCAATACCCTTTTAAATGATGATGTAAATTTGTCATTTGTTTATTCTGTTTGCTCTGCTGTCTTCTCCCGTTGCTGTAGTGAAATACTCAGATAAAAGCACCTTAAGAGGGAAAGGGTTTATGTTAGCTCATAGTTTCAAGACATGATCCATCATTGTAGAGATTTTAAGATGGTAGGACCTTAAAGGAACTAATTAAATGCATAGTCATGAGCAGCAAGAGAATGAATAGATGAGTGCTTACAGGTGTTCAACTCACGTTTACTGTTGTATAACACTCAGAACACAAACCTAGGGAATGGTATCACCTGTAGTAAGCAGTCTTCCAGCCTCAATTACTGTAATCAAGATGTAACCCACAGACATGCACATAGGAAGACCTGATCTATATAATCTTTCACTAATACATATTTAAGATTCAAGGTTGTTTCATGTTGACAGAACCAACCACCAAAATGTTCTTCCTCATTTGAAAAACATGTTTGAATGTGGTATAATTTCACCTTTACCCTGTAGAGTGATAGGTCTGTGTGAAAGCTAGGAAAGGTCTATATTCCAGATTTCTACATTCAGAGGCATGTGTCGTCTGGAGGTAATATAGACATACCTTTTATCCCAGTATTTGGAAGGCAATGGTGGTCCTCACATTTAATCCGTAAGAAGAACAGAATCTGCCAGAAACAGACACAGGAAGCAGAGCCCAGGAGTTGGTGTCAGGTTGGAAGTAACATCTAAGATAGTCAGAGTGAAGGACAGGCAAAGTGATTAATCATAGGAAGAGTTATCTTAGTGAATCAGAGTGAGGGTATGCCCCACTCTCATGATATATATATAAGGTAGGCTTATAACAGAGAGAGTGAGTTACAGAATCAGTTACAGAAGAGTCAGTTACAGAGGTAGGATGGAGCAGTGAGAGCTCACAGTGAGAGACTCAGAGACACAGCAGAGGTTGGCAGAAGTCAGCATCAGACAGGAAGAGTGAGTTTAACCAGAAGAGTCAGAGTTCAGAAGGAGCTAGACAGGGTGGCTCAGTCAGCAGTAGTCTCAGAGGCTAATGCTGAAGCTTTCTAGGTCCAGGCTAGCAGTTTAAGAGCCTGAAACACTCTAGGGCTCCAAGACCAGAACAGGTGATTGAATTAGACAAAGAATAAAAATAAAAAGCCTTTGCACCTATCCAATGAGTATATCTGGTGAATCAACTTCTCCATTACCTAAAAGGCTGTACTGAGCATTTCTCATGAAGCTGTCTTCTTGTGTTGAATTTTTTTCGTTACATTTGGAAAAAGTATTTAATGTTTACTTAAAGAAAGATTTCAATGGGCATGTAAATGTGGTTCATCTTCCTTTCAATGATTAAAACACATCATTTCATACTTATCACCATGTTTTGTACAAAAAATTAAAACTGGATTATGTATCTTTGCTTCTCAGATAAGTTCTCCTCTGTAAATTTATTAGAATAAACTTGATTATGATATACCTTTGTATTATATTTTTACATTGTACATTTTTGTTTACATTTCTTATATTTAAGCTGCACTTTACTGAGCTTTGTTAATATCCAAATTTATACTTTTCTCTGCTGTTCTGTTGCTGAAGCTATCACTCCTTGCCCATTAGCCCTCTCAGTGCTGTTCTAAAGTGTATTGATGCAATGGCCATTTTCACACCTGTTCCTGGTGTTTCATTTGGAAATATCTACTGCTGCCCAGTGAAGTCTCTTTGACATTTTTTTTCCTCACACATCTAGCACAGCATCAATTTCATGTTCATCCGGTGTACTATTCCACAAGCAGTTGTAGTTTTGTTCTCTGAACATTCACTTTTTAAAATCTTCCACGTCTCTGTTCATATTTTGAATATAGATAATCTAACAAAACTTTTAATGGACTTGTCCTCACATATAACATGTGTCAAGCCTAGCTCAGAGTCAAATGATTTATAAATGTCTTATGGGCCATGCTCTACTTCTTTTCATGCTTGCTAATTTTTGATTGAAGGCCAGGAATTTAAATATCACCTTGTTGGGTCATAGATATTTTTATCACTATAAACATCTGAACTTTGTTCTAGCAGCTAGGTAATTAAGAGCCACGTGACTATGACAGAGTATTAATCAACAGAGAGCTAGATTGTGATAGTTTCCTCTGTATTCTAACAATCTTTCCTAGACGGAAGTGGGAATCTCATGAGAGTTAAGAAGTAAATACACCTCACAATTCCAGAATAGCTGGAATTTGCAAGACTCATTTTGCTCCTCTTTAAGGTTACAGGAACAGTAAACAATTGCTTAGGGGAGAAAAATCTACCAGCTCACTCTTTATAAGTCATTCAGATTACTTCAGTCATATAGCTTTCATGGTTTATCACCTGTGATGCTCTGGGCGTTTTGAAGATGTGACTACATTTGATTCTTTCATGTTTCACAAGTAATCCTTCATCCACATTCCTATAAACAATCCCAAGGATTTTGTCAATTCATTAAGCTTGATTTTATAGGAATCCTTAGTTTGGTCTATCCTCAAATAAATAGATGCTTCTTCATGTCTCCTCTGGAAACTTTGTTTTTACTGACTGATCAAAGACTTTTCTGTATTTGTTATCAGATTCTCTTAAGTGTTCTAAACTACTGAATTTTTGGTATTCTAACTAGGCAGTCTTCTACTCATGTGTCCTGAAGGGCATTGAACCATACCACAATGACCACTAATCATTTTGAGCCCTTTTTTCTAGTACCCTTCAGTTTTCTGATGTTCTTTATGCAGCCCACTGGCAAGCAGATCCCCTGTGGACACCAATGATCCTGTCTGTGTAACACCTGGCTATATGTTGTCTATCCTAAGAACTCTAAAACAATTCTCTCTTAGAGTCTCAGCTCTGTCTCCTCAATTTACAGAGACATGAGGCTCTCATGATGCTTCTTCTTTTCTATCAGCGTATAATGAACACACAGAGATTCCCATGCATTTTCTAGAAAATCCATGGCTGTGCTAATAAAATCAAAAATAAAAAGCCAATAAAATCAATAGTTGTTTTGTTCCTATACAACCACTATTATATTTATGTGATTATTTCATGTGTGGGGAAAAGTCTATCATAGGAGTCCTTGAAAGCAGGGGAAGGGATTGTTGGAGGGATGTCATGTGAAAGATGTCTGTGGCGCTAAAGGAAATGTAGTAGACACAAGGAGCAAGAACTGTCTCTGGAAGTTGCCTAACTAGGCACTCAGAAAAAAAGGGAAATCTGCTGGCACCTTGCCTCTAAGGCCCAAACTGAACTTTGAGTAGTCTGAAGTGACAGGCAGTTTGGTAACTTGCTTACACATATAAATCATCTGGTAAGATTTATAACACCTCTAAAAGACAAACATTTCTTTGTGCCTGTACCCTAGAAGTTCTCAACTTGTCTTGTTTGTGGTACGATTTGAAGGGCTTACCATGTCTAATGTGTTGCAACTGTCAAGATGCACAGTTCTCATGTTTTCTCATTTTGTCTTATTTCAGGCATTACAGCAAATATAATTCCCAGTACTCTGTCTTGCACAGAAGCATAATTGGCCAATATGTTTCTAAATGATAAAAAAATATTAGTGGACTCGAGGCTATTTTCTTTCCAGTGGAGCAATTAATTTATGAAATTAATCAAGTTGGTTAACCTCATTTCCTTTTAAATACTCTCCAAATGATATTGGCTGCAATATCTAGGTAATTTTAGGAGAATAGCCTATTTAGGTGAAATGTTTGCTCCATAATCAGCACCTTGTAATTGGGTGTTGTAAGAGCTCATGGAGAGAGGAAATTGTGCTATGTGTCCCAGAGCCAGTGATGTCACCTTAGAAGAATGCCCAGAAAGTGGTGGCTACTTCCCAGGAGCAGTGCCACTAGGCAATTACCTAAATTTATTTGCTGGGAGCCACAGTTTGGCCTCATTCTGGAGGGCTGTGGAACTTGATTGAGTCAGCGTCTGCACTGTAGCCCTGTCTCCTAAAGAGTCACATTACCCAAAGCTTAAGATTGATGTCTAAATTGAAAATGCCTTTCAACTTGTTACAAAGACAAATTACCTAACAATAAAACAGTTATACTATTTATTCAGAACATTCTCTCCCTGACATCTCTATACACAGACAAATTATCAGAGACTTATTTAATAATATTAAACAAAAGAAGGTGTAGGAATGGGCAGGTATGCAATTCAAATATTTATTAGCACCACACTAAAACATCCAAATGTTTGACTCCAAGGAATGAATTTACATCTACCAGTGTATAGATATAATTTTTACGTCTCAACGTTTAGCCCATAGATGCTGTCGATCCTGGGGCTGTTAATTTCAATTCCTCTTTTAATTTCTTTTTTTAGGAAAAAATGTATTTATTTGCATTCTTTAGATAAAATGATGTTTCAGATAAATTACAATGAAGTGTTCTGGGATTTGAGTATATTATTATCTTAGGTTTCTTTCCACACATTTGTTTAGGTCCATGTTATAGCAGCTACATTTCTAAATGAATGTTTTCTGTTTTATTTGTACATGGCAAGAATTTAACTATAACTCTTATGTACTGATAGTTGTCACAATGTTTCCAAAAATTAAGGCTAATCATGAGTGAAGACCAAAAGAAAATACATCTGTTATAATAATGATAAAATATTATAGAAGAGGGGTAAAGTTCCTACTAGACACTACAGGCTCACAAACAAAAAGCCAAATTCTAGGAATGGGTTCCCTCTTTTAGAATTATTGGTCAGTTATGTCACATATACTCTCAAACATGGCATTACATTATCAGTGTTCTCGGATACCTTCTACAACTTGGTAGCAATGACCTATTGCTGAAGATTTCATATACTTAAGTCAGACTTCATGGAGAAATCAAACTAGCAGACATGGAAATCACCTCATCCCTTTGTCTAGCTTGCATCCTGCTTGAAGATGCTATGCACGTTACCTGAGGACAAAAGGAATTATCACTCTTATCCAGCAACGAACCATGTGAGATGGAACAATGTCTAGACTGGCAAGATATACCCACTCGTGCAATAGTGGTACAAGAGAATAACAAAACATGGCATGATCAGACGTAAGTCATGATCTACAAAATGAAAACAATTCCTGACACCATTATTGAGCCCAAGAACCTTGGCTAGACAAATCACAGACCACAGGGAGAATATACTATTATTCTGCTAATGGTTTATAGTAATTAAAACAACTGCTAATAACTTATGGTTATATCCATAAATCATTGGATCTACTCACTTTCTCGAGATAAATTTTTCTCTTGTAATATTTGGTAACTAACTTTGTGGCTCACTTATCTCTTCTCCCCTTCATACCACTATGGTGCTCTGTTTCAGATACTGCTTTTTTCTTCTTCAGAAAGAGCATTTCCTTAAGATATCAATTGTTCCACTTCCCACTTGTTTGTCTTTTCATTATCTTTACCATTAAGATCTTTGCTGAAAGCACGACAGAAATTCAAATAGCAGGCATATTTACCACTTATGTAACTTGCTTGCTTCTCCACTCATGTTCACATCATCCCAGTCATGGGAAAAGATCCTAAAATCATAGAAGCTGATTTTGCTAAGTTAACCCACAGGCTTTAAGTTCATACAGTCTAGAGATTCCAAGCTATGACATCCCAAGTAATTGAGCAACAAAATTTACTAATGGACATTCTCCACATTAAAAATATATCTTGTAGGGTTTTTTTTTTTTTTTTTACTTCAAGGATATTTGCTTATAATAAGCACCTACAATTTGAGATTTCTGATTGCAACAAATGATGGATTTTTCTCATCTGTTGAATTTTATTTGCTTTTCTACTCCAATTTTTTAAAGTAATGCTTACAATGGTTAGTAGAGCCTTATTCTCTCCAAACATTATAAAATTCGCTTAATTGAAATGAAAACTTGATCATAGAAATAACAGACATGCAAACTTTCCCAGCTGTATTCAGTTTTAAGCTCTTTCCTATTGCCTGGAACAGAAATAACCTACTACAGACACTGAAAATGTCTTCATGCTTTTAAGTCCAGTCTGCTTCCCGTTTGTTAAGGCTGTGTCTTCATTTCTCAAATCTGTTGCTCCAAACCTCAGTGAGTGATTAACACTACTAGTATCCATTCTCGATGCTGTGTGGTGATGCCATCTCAGTCTTCTACCTAAACGTCTGTACATCATTTATGGCCACTAACAAACGCTTTAGTCACTCTACTGTGCAGACGCCCATTAACAGGTCTTTTCATTTCCTGTGTATACTTACAAAACCCCTTTAGACATTTGTGAACCACCATGTAGCTTCCAAGAATTGATATTAGGTCATCAGGCTTGGCAGCAAGTGTCCCTACCAGCTGAGCCATCATGCCATCCCTGTTTTAAGTTCTTTAACAAACTTTGCCAAAGGTATGTAAACCCTCTTGCATAACAATTAGTTAAAATGAGTGACATTACTAATACATAAACTGTACCCATTCAGGAACAAAATATCTCTATTCACCTATTCTTATTTTAAAACTTCAGAAAATGTTTGACAGTATTTATAAAACAATTATTAGATATTTTGTTTTACATAATTAAAATAGCCATCACTCTACGACCTACTCAACATAGGTATAAACAGACAGCAATGCATGTAAACTAGTAGTCATTTAATGATTAATGGAAAACTACACAATTTTATTTCCTTTTAGTTAATAGGCTTTGTCTGATTAGCTATATTAGAACTTTGACACTGCATTAATATTTTTTATTAAGATCCATTAATATTTCTGATACCCACAGTCCAGTCAAACACACTGTATAAAACAATATAAAGAATATTTGTGCATCTGACCAACATAGATATAAATTCTGGCTTCACTGATTTGACTATTAGGTATTGGAGAAATTGTGTATTTATTACTCCATATCTGATTATAATATGAATATATATAAATTTATATAAAATATGTGAAAACAAGAACAACTGATAGAAAGTTAGTGACTGCCCTTCTGCTTTTGGTGCTGTAACATTCAACACAGGTCATTATTTTTATTAATTATGGTGCTATCTTTATTGATGTTATCCTACACTGTGCACATAATCTGTATAAAACAAAGTGTTCTTTGCTATAATAGAATTTCAAAAATTGTGTTTTTCACACTGGTGTTTTTCACAAAGGCACAGTCCACTGGAATTGCCAACACTGTGCGAATTCCTTTAAAACAGTTTTACCCCCCCCCCCAAATAATAAACCCATGACATTTTGCAGATCCTAGTATGCTGTGTTATCTTCCAAAGCTCTTTACACAGAAATCAATAGTTGGGAATAAGTTATGCTGTATTTTACTTCAGATTCTTGGTGTTTAAAACTAATTAACATTCAAATATTTGTTTAATAGGCTGCTCTAAACATGATTTTTCTTACATATGCTTGTGAAACATTTTTAATGCAATTTAATTGTCTGCAAAAAAGGTCTTTGGCTTTAAGATTTCTAGTGTAACCTTTTCTGCTTGAGCTATTCTTGGGAGATGCAGCTTCTTCTATACCAGGCATAGCTGTAACGATGCTTTGATGCCATGTGTCAAATCTCATCACTGGCTGTGAGGAGTGACATTTCTCTTGAAAGCCCCTAGCAATGCAGGGGGGGAATTTGGTGGTCATTTCACACAGTACAAACAGCTCCTGCAGCAGTACAGTTATTTTCTTGCTCATACAAGGCTGACCAGAACCTTTAGTATTTTCAGTATGTCACCTCTGAAAGAGGAGTTCTTTCCCTCAAAGAGCCTGAGTCAGATTTTCCTTAGCCATTATTTTGTAATTGCTTTGTAAAAGTTGGGGTCATTTGCTTTTTGAATAAGCATTACAAATATGTGTGTATGTTTCCATGTATGTATCAAATAGAATAATCTTAATCCCTGACTTATAAAAATAAAGGTTTTGTAACAAATACCCCTTTCTAATTCCATAATGCTCTTACCACAATTTTACTTGTAATTTCCTTGGGTATCATTATTAGTTAGTGTTAAAATAGTTTAAAATTTTATCTAGCCAAACTTGTAGCTTTCTGGGTGGTATAGTGGAAATATTTACAAGAAATTATCTAGAATTAGATCATTAATTTGATTTTGCTTAAGCATACTGAGAAGCAATTTGAGAGTCCAGTACTTTTCCACTTTTGTATCAAAACTGGATTGGGACTAGAAAGCCAGGAAAGATATTGTGAATTAGAGTGCATAAGTCCCCAGGCAAAAACATCATTTCCTTATTGCCTCAGGACACTTGCTCAGAATAGTGAGGGACATATGACTAAGTATTACTATTTATATAGAGGGTGAATTTGCTTGCATTAAGAGTTTGCTATATAAAACAAGACTCTCTTTTGTCTCTGAAACAGTCACTAAAGGATCTCTAGTTTACTTGGGACTATTGGGTGCTAAATAATGTTAAAGAGGGTTGCATAATGTCACTTACTTATACAATTTCATTAAAACGTGCTCCATGTCTTCTAAGAAATCTATACAAAGGCAATGAATTGTTATTCCTTACATATAATATTTCAAATATTTCTGGTGTTTCATTAAATAAACCTTTGAAGCAATCATTTGCTGAATACTGATGTAAATGTAACAAAGTTTCAACATCTCTGTTTTTTTTATTTCGTAAATAATTCTCTACCCATTTACTCATCCATTATGCTCTTATAATGTGATAGTTACCTGTAAAAACTTTTATTTATGTATATTAAGATGCAGTACAATGTTGTATGTGAAACATTAACACTGCATAAAACAGGAGTTCCAGTGGGAAGGTAATACTTACCAGTTCAATGTATCACGATTAACACATGATCCAAAATAAAGTAGCAAATCAACTATATCAAAAATTTAAAAAATACTACCATTTATTCAAGATAATTCATCTCAGGCAAGTAATAAAATGATTGTAGAAAATGTATGTTGGGGAAGTTTGTTTCTAATTATGTTTATGATAATTGTTTTGTTCATTGTTGGGGAAGTGCTACCTAATCCTTGGTAGCTTGTATTATTTGCAGGTGTACATATGTACACATGTACATATGTGATTAAGATGTTTGCTTCCTAATGACCTGCACCTGCTCACTGCTTTCTGGCAGAGTTGTGGTTCACTGATATGTCCTTGTGAAAAGCAAAGGGTGACATAAAGGTGACATAGCTTGGCTGCTGAAGGATTGTGGGATGAGACTAGGTTATAGGTTTCCTTCATTATACAAATAGGCCTTTGAATGAGAGGGTAGAGTTTTATAATACCTGTATCAATAAAAACATCTGAGATCAGACCATCAGGGTTCTGCTGTCCAGGACGACAGTGGCCATGATGTATGGATCCCTCAGCTGAGGTCTAGCAGGGTTTGTGTCTATGAAAGTGTGTCTTTGTCACCTTTATGGTGGGGGAACTCAAGACCCAAGGAAATGTTCTCCTCCAGCTTTGCCTGAGACTATGGGCAAGGGATTATAATTCTTCCAAAGAAATTTTGTCTTTCACGTACAGATCTCAGTAAACCACAGTGGCTCTGTTAGAGAGCAGTGAGCAGGTATAGGTCATTAGGAAGCAAACAACTTAATCAGAGAATTGCATAAAGCCAACAACTACACATAATGCAAATTGCCAAGTCTTAGGCAGCCCTTCCCCCAACAATGTACAAAACAATTATTATAAACATTATTAGAAATAAACTTCCCCAACAAAAGGAAAAGAAGATTTTCTTGTCATTGGTTTAAATACACAATATAGGTAAAATCAATCACTCCTATATACTTGAAAATAAAGTTTACCCTGTCTCAAAAGTATCAATATTTGCCTACCTTTTCCTTTCAGCCTTATGAACATAAAGCAGGAAAGACTGAGTTCCTCTCTCACTGCTCTGTATATCAAAGATATAATTTCTTCCTTTTGAAAACTGTTTTGAGATATCTACCTCTTTGTGGGGTAGTAGGGTTGGAGTTAAATCTAATTAAAGACTATTAGTGACTGTTATTTGTATGCTTTTATTGTACGAATTTCATTTTATAATTATCTTACCTTTAAATAAACTGAGATGTTGGGGGCTGTAGCAGGAAGACCTGCAAATCACTGTGAGTACTGCCAGCATTTCTGAAGTTCCTCAAACAAAGAACTTTGTGGTTTGCCTTTTGCAGAAGGCCTGGGCTTTCTCTTATTGAATTGAATAATCTGTTCTGTTCCTTTTTCTGCATGAGTTGCCAAGCTCTAAACCAACCACCCCCCTTGCTTGCTCAAAAGAACAATCACAGAATGTAGAGCCCATGGTAGAGAGACATATCCCTTGGTAACAGCAGGTAGCCTATTGAATTCCCTCTTTCCATCCCTTACTCCTCCTCCCTAAGTAGGGTATATAATTGTATGGCAAACTTTGAATAAACGAACTTGATTAGCTATGAGTTGACTTGTTCCTTTCTCTCTCGTTCGCCTGACTTTTTCCCTTCAGGAACCAGTTCAGAAGTGCTGCGGGCCAGCACAGGGGGCTGTGATGAATGGCTCCCAAATGGACAGTTGGTATACTCTTCTCCAATAATCTGGCTGCTATCAATGAGGTTTATGAGCAAACCAGCCACGTAGACTACTCTCATATCAGTCCCACTATTCTGAATGTTCCATAGATACATATGGAAGCATTATTGCAATTGTAGATGCTATGCCAAATCACAACAATTTTGGAGAATTCTTGATGATCCTATAGCCATTTCCACCAGAAGAGTAGGGACCATTTCTCTTGCCACTTCTGCGAATCACCTGTGATTGATGTAAACACATCTTAGGGTAGTAGTAGATGTAGATGTTGATGTGGATTCACCAGATATAGACTTTGATTCAGGGCAGGTTATAGTATATTCATTAAAAATTAAATCACTGGTTCTGGCCCTGAGCCCTGGAACCCTAGAATGTTTTGTCCTTTTTACAATCTATACTTAATCCTTGAACTGGAAGACTTCAGCTTTCCTACAATCTAGAATATTTAACCAGCTAGCCTGTACCTTGAAAGCTTTCAGTCTTAGTTTTCTGAGACCTACTGCTAACTAATCCACTCTTGACTAGCTCCTTCTGAACTCTTCTGGTTCAACTCACTCTTTGTCCTGGGATTCATTTGCAGAGTTCTGCTGTGTCTCTGTGTCTCTCATGGTGCTCTCACTGTTCCATCTGTCTTCATAACTGCTTACTTCAACTTACTCTGCTCTGTAACTCATTCCAGTCTCAGCTTCTGTAACTCCTCTGTAACTCACTCTTCAACTTGCGCTGTAACTGCTCCTCAACTGACTCTTCAGCCTGCTTCTCAACTCACTTCTCAACTCAACTCGCTTCAGCTGCCTCCTCTGTTAACTTAATCTATCAACTGAATGCCTCTCATTCCTACATAACTCTCTTTTACTGAGCTGAGAACCCAAACTTTTGTGAGAGTTGGGTGTATGTCCACATTCCGCTAAGTCTTCCTCTGATTAGTCACCTTGTCTACCATTCACTCTGATTCATCTCAGAAGTGAGTCACTTTCTGTATGACACTGAGTTCTACTTACTGTGTGGGCTTCCACTGTTTTTCTAGGGTTAAAGGCATGGGCCAGCATTGCTTTCTGAATATGAGTATTAAAGGTGTTTGCTACCACTGATTTCGGAATACTGGATTAAAAGTGTGACTACATTCCATCCAGGCCACACAGGCCTCTGAATGTAGCCCCCGGAGTGTAGACCCTAGCTTTCACACAAGGCTATTCCTCTACACCTTAGGACTGTTACAATTGATTCAAATGTGGTCTTTCACTTGCATTAAAGACTATTGCAAAAGTTTGGCAACAAAGACATTCATTTGCATGTATTGTATGATAGGTCTTGACACTCCCTTTTCCTGGTTATACAATAAATATACTGCTAAGTTTGCTTTTTGATTTAGCTGGGAAAACAGTCTCTTATATGGTTCTTTGCATTGGTTTAGATATATTAATAATAAATTCAGAATTACCAATGACATATTGCATAAAGGAAAGAAATCAAAGTACTTCCCCTTGGGGTCATTTGGCCAGGACAAACCCAGATTTAAATCCTCTATTTCACTCTTTCTGTATTTTCCATCATTGTCTTTCTGTGGTATGAGTCTGAATCTGTGCCTGATTGAATTTGCCTCTCTAACTATATATGTGTATCAGAGTATATATCTCTAACAAAGGTATTTGATATTTCTTTTACTGAAGAGGCCAGGAAGCAAGGGGAAGGAATGAGGGATACTTTACAGAAATCTTCAACAGAGTTTTACAAGAGATTAAATCATTGACTTCAACTAACTTCAACATGACCCAGGTAACAAACAAATAACTGCTAACAAACAGTATATATTTTTACATTCAATATTTATGGATATCATTTCATAGGATTGCTTTCAACCTATATTTTCTAATTTCAGAAAATGATTATTCAAAACACACATGAATTTGCTCATGGGTAAGGGACATGGAAGAGTACATAATTCAAGATCACAACTATGTATTAGCTCAGATTTTAAATGCTGATTACATGGAAAATCTAGGCAAGTAAGGTTGGTTATTAGATTGTTCTCTTAAAAGCAGCTTCAGTCAACTGAGAACTTTTCTCATCTAGACTGTCAATGCTTCTTCTAAGAGCCAAAGTTTACTTAACAAAAACCCCAACACCAGGTATGGAATGCCCTCTTGAGTTGTTGGTTAGTCAAGGTTGTCCAGAAGACTCTCCATGCATACAGCCCATTGTTATTATTCTGGGTTACACCAAGAGGCTGAAAGCAAGACCCTGTTGCAGAAGATACCACGCACTTCAGACACAGGTCCCAGAGTTCCTTGTGCTGCATCTGACTTGAATACCTTCCGGATGGGGACTGGCTTTCATGGTACTGGAAGGCACTATGCCAGCTTCTAAAATAAGTAACCAGCCATGGCTGTGGTGGCCCACACCTTTAATCCTAGCACTCGGGAGTCAGAGGTAGGCAGATCTCTGTGAGTTTGAGGACAGTCTCATCTACAGAGTGAGTTCCAGGACAGCCAGAGAAATCACAGAGAAACCCAGTCTTGAAAAACAAAAACAAACAAACAAAAAGTAACCAAAACTGTAATTTAGCTATAACACATGAACCATAACATTCACACCTTGGATGTAACCAACTGCTCACTAATTGGATTTAAGGTCCACTCAACAAGAGGAAAATTATGCCTGCTCCTAGAAACCTAACTAACTATCTGGGTTAGTATAATCATGGCTCTTAAAGAAGAACCTACAACCACCACTTTACTAAACCAACATAATCCCCAAATATACTTAAAATATTTGGCATTTTATCTATAGATAAGTGTAATCCTAACCCCTCAACAAGGCTGTTTCTCTTTGTATCAGATAAAACCACTTAAGAAAACTACAAGTAAATAAAACGCAGATATGTGGAGCTCAGTCACAATGGATATATCTATATCTTTAAAACACTACTGCATTAAAGGTCTGAGGAATATTTCTGAAGAGGGTTTGGAAAGATTGCAATAGCCAGAGGATTATGAATTAGCTGTGAGATTGGGTCTTCTAGTAATCTCCAGAGCTACAGATATATAATCTTACCAACATGACTGTCCAAACATGAGCTGAACAAGGATAAGCAGACATGTCAAACTGGATGGTATAAAGCACACTAGTCCTCAAACTACACAGAGAACTACTGGAAACTCAGGACTGCTGAGAGTGGGAGAAATAGTCTTCTCCAGAGAAGAGCACATCAATTGGTAATCCAATACCAAATGGTCAGTACTGAAAACATCAAATAACATTATACAGACTGAGCAGGTTAGTTTTAGGAATATATATGTATGTACATATATACATGCAATAACAATTAATGAAAAATAGAGATGATGAATTTGAAAGAGACCAAGGGGATACGGGGAAGGGTTGTAAAGAGGAAAGGTAAGGGAGAAATGTAAGTGTATTATGATCTAAAAAATAAAATTTTAAAAAGCAGTTTACCCAAACAGAGAATGCAGTATGATAGTTGTTTAATTCTTAAGTGACCTCAGAGTATATTATTAACTCTGGCTGTGAGGTCCAGCAAAAGTACCAATCTCATAGAATGTAAGGGATATTTTTATCACAATGCATTGCTGAAGCCCTTGGGTCCTGAAACAATAAGAATGGTGTTGATGGGAATGATGAAGTTTGTGAATGGCTGAAGACAAGAAATTGTCGGCCTGTTCAGGGAACTTCCAAAGGACCAGAGCTCTCATGCGATCTCATAGGACCAGAACCTGTAACACTGTCTGCATCAAAGGCTGGGGAAGTCTAACATCATAGGCATGAACTTTTAACAATTCCCACTCTGGGACTGAGTGTCCCAGAACTTTTCCTAGATGCTAATTAGAGTAATGGAAGGTACAACCTCCTGCTGCTAGCTATTGTATGCTGATACCAATTTAGCTGCCAGAATCAATGGATTACACCAGCTGCCAAGGTCAAGGCCCCCTGTTGGTTGAAGTTAGCAGTATTATGCTTCCAACTGAAGTACATAGTATACCAAAACCTAGAACAATAAACCCCAACTAGGAATTTGGAGATGTAGATTATTGAACCAGAGTCTACCAACAGGGCTCAAGAACTCAAGAGGGCTGCAAAGAAAGTGTTTCTTCCCACTCTTTTGTAATTCCTTTCTGGGTAGAGCAAAGGGACCCAAGCCAGGTGAGTGGGAGTAATTTATCCAGTACTAGGGGAATATGTGAACAATAATTTGTCAGGAAAAGGGAAATGGAAAGTAACAAACATGATTTGAGGCTATTCTGAATGTCAGTTTCATCAGTTTTATCAAATAAGCGAAGTAAAATAAACCTCTGAAACTTTTCTATTACACATTCATCACAAACCTCAAATACCCAAATTCCTCACCACAGATGCATGGAAACCACTGACTCGACTCTGTCCCTTGCTTTATTAACGTCCTTGAGGAAAATTGAAACAGCACAAAAACAACTTGATGCAATTCTTGTCTTAAAATTGCAGCATCTTATGTAAATGACTCGGACCAGTTGTAACCTGTTCTTGAGATTCTTCTCTCTAAGTTCTGCTTCTCTAATCTCCACATGAAAGTCTTTAGTCACTGTTACTCTGTCTCCGGGCCCTACTTAGAATATTTCTTTTGTGTTTTACACTCTATTTAGGCTATTGTTTCATAATGTAAAGAATATATGTATATATATATTTCTGCATGTAAAAGTAGCAAAAAACAAGGCTGGCCTCCTCAGTAGGGAGCAGAACACCTGGCAAGATTTGTGCCTGAGGCAGAAGCCAGGGGAAGCAAACAGAATTCCAGTCATCCTGTTCAACGGATTTGAATGAGTAAGTCTATCAATAATTCAACCTCTCCTTCTTCATGAGCAGTATCTTTTTAAAAAAAAAAATGCTTCCTTTGTCTTTTTTGAAACATGTTACCAGCATACTTGAAGGGTATTTGTCTGCATTCTAACCAGATACCTTAAAAAGCACGCAAACAACCACAAAGAAAAACCAGATAAGAGAAAATCTGCTTTTCATGAAGTTTAAGGTGAAAAGGATACATCTAAAAGCCCCTCTTTGTCTTTTAAATTAAATCCCAGATAAAACAAGTAAAAAATATACACCTTTGTGGAGAGAGTGAAATAAAGAGTTTTTAATATGAAAAGCCAGCATAATTTTTAGTTATCTTTTATGCATGCTTTAGGCTATAAATTGATATGGCTTTATCTATGATTTAAAAAATTCATGATTCAATTTTGAAGGAACTGAATATCTAGTATCTATAAAATGATACTCGTCACTATTCAGAGATATTTTTTATAACATTTTGATCCCAAATCTAAAGTATGAAAATCTTACTTCTTAATTCCATAATTTTGGTTGTCTCTGTGATACATTGATGTTGAGCTTCCTGTCAAAGTTTCATAAAAATACATCTGAATGCTATTCAGAATAGGATTAAAGTCATAAAATACAAGCCATAGAGAATATGAGTTAGCTAACAGCAAAATAGAAGGGAAGGAAGAGTTCACAATAGAGAAAATACAGAGTGACAGCTTGACGAATGACAGTCTTATGAAAGGGAACTATCTTCTCAGTGTCAGTGTTCAGGCACGGTCAACAAGGCCTTTCACATCTCCTCCCCAGGACAGCCAACTTTGGGGACTCCTCTCTGCTTGCTTACACTCATCTGGACTGAAAGACAACAAAATACCTGAAGTTGCTGAGGGTGCTCTTCATTCCCTGGCCTTTAACCAGGCCTCTTGAGAGTATGAGGAAGCACAAGTATCAAGTTTCAAAATCAAAACAACACAGATGAATGCCATGATGAAACAGGAAGGATGTGATATTTCTATCAATAACAGTGTAGAAATTGAGTTTAGAATTCACATTCCCAGGAGAAAACATATTTTATTACAAATATTAGGGGAGGAAGTTGGAAAATAATCATCTCATAGAGTTAAGAAACTTTTGGTAGAAGACTGGATAAACAACACCTTATTGTAAAGATATAGTTGTAACAGCAGCCTGAGCTGAGTAGGTGAACTCGTTAATTCAGTCATGGGTTTGAACATGAATAGCAATAAACCTGTGACTGAGACAGTCATGTGAACCCATGTGTGAACCCATGATCTAGAACTGAAAAGTAGCTGCCGGTGTTTTATGGTTCTCCTTTTTTCCTGTGGAATCCTTAATCAGTACTGATGTTTTCACTTTCAAAGTACAGTGCTGGATCTCATGTTAAGATGCTGCCATATGACTTCTAGCAAGCACGTCATCCTAAAATCTGAGTCTCAGAACACTTGAAAGAGCTGCCCAAAGCTAAAATTAAAGGTGTTATCCAGTATTCATTAAGATGTCTGTGACCAGTATGCTTCAAGACACAGTGTTGGATGGGGATCCTGCTCTATACTACCATGGTAACTTCTTTGGCAGTTACAACTTTAGTTTCAATTGAATTTTATCTGAATCACACTCAATACAGCTATACACTGGGCTTATGTATGTGATCAGTGGGATATACTGTTTTGGAACCTGATACCATGCACTTTTTCATGCAAATTTAGAGTGATTATTGGAAGACTGTATGTTTTGGCCAGTAACATTATTTATGTGCATGGATTTAGATATTCTCTTCCAACTCTTGTCTTAATTGTTCTTTTAACCGTGGAACTTAATGAACAGAATATATTGGTTTTAAAATAATCAAAAAAAACAATGGCTTCATTTATTTCTACATAATATATTATGTAATTATAATATATATTATATATACATTATATAATATAATTAAATATAATACATAACAATATAGTATAATTATATAATATATGCATAATATATTATGTAATTATTATATATTAATTATATATTAATAACAAAAATCTTACACTAAGAATAATGAGTTTTCATTCCATATTTTCTACAGAAAAAAGTAGTCTAAAATTAACATGGAACTAATTTTGTATATAGTACATAAGAATATCAACAGTTATATCTCTAACTATTTTTATTTTTGTGATTATAATATAATTACACCATGTATCCCTTCAAGTTTATCCCTACAAACCCTCCTATAAAAGCCCACTTTATACTTTTTTTTCATGTCCCCTTTCTTCATTATCTGTTGTTATATCCATATATGTATGTGTATAGAAATATATATTCCTAAGTATAACCTGCTCAATCTGTATGTTTCTCTCATGTATGTTTTCAGGGCTGACATTTGGTATCAGATAACTGTGGGCTTTACTCTATGGAAGACAATTTCTCCCCTTCTCAGCATTCCTGAGTTCTTTGTGTAGGGTGATGCCTCCTGGGCTTTCCCCATCCATTGTGGTACATCTATTGCTGTCCCTGTCCACCTCATGTTTAAGTAGCCATATTGGTGAAATTTTATGGGAGAAGCTCTGACATCATTAATAGACACAGTGTTATAGGAAAATCTAATGTTGTGGTTCTTAAAATCTTTCTGACTTCCCTTCTTCAATGTGTTCTGAGCTTCAAGTGGGCAATGTTTCATAGATATATTTATTTGACACAAGGCTCCACAACTCTGTATTTTGTCTGATTGAATTTTTCAGTGACAGTCTCTGTTTGATGTTAAGAGACATTTCCTTGATGAGAACTGAGGACTACACTTATCCATGGAGACAGTCTGTAGTTAGAGGTGATGCTGACTTAGTACAGTGGTGACTGTAGGTTCTCCTTCAAGATCCATGACTTCACCAGGACTGAGTAGTTGGCTAACTTTCTAGTACCAGGAATAGTTCTCTCTTTTAAAGTAAGTCCTAAATCTAATTACAGAACTACTGATTACCTCCAAGATATGAGTGCCACTACTGCAACCTTAGGATTAACATGCCGTGCTTTCTGGTACCCTGAAAGCTGGTAGTCATGCAGAATGTAATCATATCAGTTCTAATTCAGTGACCTCTGGACCCTAAGTCTGAATTACATTGTCTCTTTTGATTTGGGCATTACCTTCCACTTCTGTGGGATAACAAAAGGCAATAGTTGTATGTTTTGGGATTATCTAAAAATATTCATCTAAAAAGAATTCTTCCCACAAATAAGTGTAGTCTTGACCACTCATCAGGGCAATTCCTCTTTGCAACAGATGGAGACCACTACAGGAAATCATAGCCAATCAATACACAGAGTTGTGAAGTCCAGTTCTGATAGATACATCTAAAAACACTGCTACATCAGAGGCTCAGGAGACATTGAGGAAGAGGGAACAGAAAGTGTTTAAGAGTAAGAGGTTTAGAGATTTGCTACAAGCTTGTGTCTCATAGTAATGTCAGAAGCTATAATATAAAGTCTCACCAGCACGACTGCATAAATGTGAAGTGAAAAAAGAGGACATCAATGAACTTTGCAAAATTCATTCATGGAGAAAAATTTCATGAGTCCCTAACTTTACACAAAGAACTGTATTCAACTGTGTAAAGCTGGGAATGAGGAGGGATTCCTTCCTAGAGAAGAGCACAATAATTGATTGTCCAATGTCAAACAGTCAGTCTTGAAAACATCCATACATGTGACATTATATGGAATCAATGAGCTATATTTGGATATATGTATGTATACACAAATATATATGTATAAGCAAATAAATAGAGAGAGCATATATATACATAAAATAACAATTGATAGCTATGAGGTCATGGATTTGAAAGAAATCAGGAAGGCATATATGTAAGGATTTAGAAGAAAGAAAAAGAAGGCAAAAATGTTGAAATTAAAAAATCTATAGTATATATAATTCTAGTACAAATACATATATGTAGTTTAAATTAACTTTTCTCATCTGGACTGACAATGCTCCCCACAAAACCCCTATATCCCACATGGTAAGCCTTCTTTTGAGATGATGGCCAGGGATGTCCTAGATATTCCTAAAGCATATATCTTAACATTAATAAAAAGAACATTCTATTTTCAGTACTGTAGTTGGTCTTGTCAAGTTGTATATGTTCATCTTCTCTGAAATGGCTGTTCTTTATTCTCATCCCCAAGTGTTGCATTAATTCAACACATTCAATCATGACAGTTTCATCTAGATTCTTCGTACCTGGGAAACAATTCCTCCCACTTTCCTGAAAGCACATCTAGTCAACTGTTGCCTCTTCTCACGGTCAAGTCCAAGTTATATTATGCTAGTAGATTAAAATTAAGTGTCTTATGATTATGTTTATTGAGTTTAATGATGAAAAGCATTATATTTCTATGGTAATTATGGGGGTAGCAATGCCTGCCACGATTGACTTTGTTTCTGTATACAGAGTTCAGTGTGAAACAATACCTTAAAAAATAATGCAATCAATAAAGAAAGATACTATTCATTGTCCTCCAACCATTCATGCATGTGAACACACATGCGTATACCACACACATATATGATAAATTAAATATAAAAATAATAAATATTCTCTATTGACAATTTGATAACTCTATGCAGAATGTAATTAATTAGCAAGTATATGATTTTTCAGGTACTGAATAAAGTTGACTAAAATTATCTGTAGAAAGAAACAGTGAATCCTTGAATTTTATTATGCTGTATATATTTAACAGGGTTGCAGTTATGACTAGTTTAGGTGCTTAAACTACCTCATCTCTTTCCTAGGAAACATATTAAAGATACAATTATCTCCCTTTCCTTCCCTTTCCACAGCGATGGTGATTTGTGGCTGGTTCTTTGCCCTCTCCCTTCAATCTTCAATAAACTGATGTGTTTTTGTACTTTCACAGTTTCATTGGGTTGATTTCTTGCAATTTCATTATTAAGTGAAAGTGCCTGTGCACATGCAAGCTAAGTAGATGCTATTTAATTCCCTCCATTGGAGCTACATGATTTACATTCACAAGGAACTTAATTTTGTAAATTATTGCTTATCAACACTCGGAGATATTGTGAAACTTAGTTTCATGCAAGTTCATAAGATAGTAGTTTTGAAGCAGAGAAGCTTAAATTCGAATATATTATGGAGAAATTGAAAAAAAATGCCACTTTTATGTACTTTCTGATGTTTATATGCTTTGCAAGTTTTTGGTTATTCTTATATCTATTTTAAAATGTGATAGTGTTTACTTCCAAAATAGAAAATCTTGACTCATTTTTATATTAATAATTTTATATGTTCCAAATTTATTTTAACATCTTGTAATTTTTATTATTTATAGCAATTTGTCTTTGCAAGTACTTTTTAATCTGCAATTAAAAGCATTATATTATATCCAGTATGTGAATGATCATTTGGAAAGTTTCAACACTGAAGAAGTACAGAAGAGTCTCATTGATTTTTGTTATATAGCAGTGTCTGATAAGTTGCTGAACTTGCAATAGTGATGGCTATTTTTCTCAAAACCAATTCAGTTCAATTCCATTTAATAATTGGTGAGTGCCTGCATTAAACCATGAGTCAGCCTGTGTTGTTCACCACTTCAAAAGTCCTGGGTATTTCTCAGTTTCCATGAGGTCAAAGTTAACCATTACAAGGCCTGGGAGCCCTTTGGTTTCCACTTTGCTTATTTTTTCAGGCTGCTGGCTCATTCACCAATTACCTTCCACCTTTGAGGGGAGGTTGTTGTATTATTCTCTGAACAACTAATCTGAACCTTCTTGCTTCTTTCAGTTTATGAACCAAATATCCTCATTTTTATGATGCCTATTGTATTTAAAAATATAGCTCTATACATTAAACATTCAAAGTAAACAGGAGAATGAAGATCTTTGCAATCTTGGTTTCTTTGACCTCTGGTAATGTGGAGGAAGTATGACATGGATAACTAAATATTGTTAGTAAGGAAATGATCAATAAAGTAGTAAGAAACATGTATAGAATGTTTATAGAAAACATGTCAAATGAAGAAGAATGATTATTCTCCATTGGGAGCCAAAGCATTCTGAAGTTAAGACTAGCAAAGAGCAGATAATTGTTTCCAATAATGCAGTTAAAAGAGTGAGAAATTCTCATCATTTCTTTTATAAGCATAAGATACTTAGTATGTTGCATATTATTAAAGATATTGTATCTATTAATTATACCTCTATAATATTTAAATTTTTATTTGTGTATGATACATGCTTATATGTGCAAATGTGTGGGCAGCCATGTATGCCTATGGATATAACTGCAGGAACGGGAAGTCAATATCGATGTCTTCCTCTATTACTTTTCTGTAGTTGTATGTTGCTGTGGCAGCTCACCAAGGATGAAAAGGAGGCATTTTTCATAGATGCAAACTCAGCAAGACCTCAGCAGAGGGAACCACTATAATGGCAGCAGCATACTGGACAGTGGATCCCTGAGTATCTGAGCTCAGGTGTTTTTATTGATACAGAAGTCCATAGGTGTTTTACTGATAGTATGTGCAGATAATTAGCAACCCATCACATAAATACCCCACATAAATCCAATACCTTCAGGAAATACAAAATGCCAAGACCTAAGCAGTCTCTCGCCGAACAGTATACAAAATAATTATTTTATACATAACTAAGAATAAATATCTGCAGCATTTTTCAACTTACTTTCTGAGTCAGGATGTTTCACTAAACATGGAGGTTAGAGTTTGACTAGCCTGCTTGGCTAGTGGCACCTGGGATCTCTCTGTCTCTGCCCTGATAACAGTAGAGTAATAGATGTGTTCTACTAGCTTTTTACATTTTTTATTCAACTCAGCTTGTCATGGTTTTGTAGAAAGTGCTCTACCCACTGACCAATCTCCTCAGTCTCCAACATCATAATTTAAATGCATAGTTCCATAACTGTATTTATGTGGAAATATGTGTTATAACTAAGGTACAATATTACATAGTTACTTTAAGTGTCTTTCTGGCTCTTGCAGCGTAGAGGTCAGGTGAACTGACTGGAGATAAGGCAGAGAAGCATAGAGACACAGAGGTAGCTTGGCCAAAGAAGTCAGTATCAGACTGGAAGAGTGAATCAGTTTAAAGCCGAGCAGAGCAGTTCAGTCTGAGGCAGTCAGAGAGTCAGCCAGAATCTGCAGAGTCAGAAGAGTTTGGTCAGAAACAGTAGGCCTGCTCAGAAGATCAGTTTAAACTAGACAGCTTGGATAAGAGTTTGAGCCAGAACAATGAATGAGTTGAACCAGAAGAGTAAAAGTTCAGAAGGAGCTAGTAAGAATGGCTCAGTCAGCAGTAAGTCATGCCAATTGGTTTGATTGTATGGAAGTTTAAATACTCTAGATTGTATGAAGGCTGAAGCCTTCCAGGCCTAGACTGAAGAGTAAATTGTAAGGAGGTCAAAGTACTCTGGGGCTCTAGGACTAAGATGGTGATTGAATTAGGCAACAAATAAAAAGCTTTTTTCCATTAATCAATGTCTACATCTGGTGAATATATGGCTACAGTTGACCATTTGATACTAGAAAATCAACTGGAGTGCTCTCAGTTGCCTGTAATTATTTTGTGTAGGGTTGAGGCCTTCTGGGCTTTCCCCCATCCAGCTTGACATGATCATGGATGTCATCCTTATTCCTGACACATTCCAGTAGTCATGTCGGTATGAGCGTAGCTTTTGATATCGCTAGTAGATATGATCTCATAGCAACTGTCCACAATCTCTTCACATCACTGCAGTAAGTATTAAGTTCTAACACATGAGTCCTTGGGGAACATACGTAGTAGACCAAGGTTCTCTTTGCTCGTTTCATATTTAGGCTATATTTTGTCTCATTTTATCTTATTTTATTTTATTAAAATGAAGACAGTTTTACTTTTTTAACTGCAATATATTTTGAAGAACAGTATGGCATTGTAAAAGGACTAAACATAGTAAGCCAGATGTGGTGGTGTAGTCGTCCAATCACATCGGGTGCCAGATGTAGTGTCAGCCCTGCCCACTTCAGCAGGTAGTTCCCCAGCTCCACCCTATGCCACAGGCCCTGAAACTTTGGCATGGCAGCAACAAATCTCTCAGCTGGAGGCAGGCTGCAGCACTGGTAACCTACTTTCCCCAACCACCCTGGCCACCTCAGATGCTGCCCCACACTGTTCACCACTGTTGCTAGTCACCTCATTGCTGGAGATGGTCTTCTCAACCATCATCACAAGCAGATGTGAGACAGCAGCATAGGACAGATCATCTCCAGAACCCTGAAATCCCTGGGACTCCATCTTTCTAGAAACTGCGTCCTTTCCTTCAGAAAGGAATAAGCACTGAGCTCCTCAATAAGTTCTTCAAGTCTACCTAATGTTAGTAAACTTAAAATTTAAGTTGTTCATTTACCTCAGAATTAGAGTTTATTTTACAGAACCTAAAGTCAGTTCAAGTCACAAGTAGCTAGGTCTCCCTTTCCCCAGATCATTCAAAACCCAAAAACCTTTAAGCTCAAACCCTTTCTAGCCCCAAAGGCAGAAAAGTAGACATTTCGAGATAAAAAATGTGGACTCAAACCCACCAATCACCAAGCAGCCTCTAAGCCTGAAAATCCACCAGTTCCTGAGCTCAGAAATCCCACCAATCACTGAGATAGAAGCCCATCAATCACAGGCCTTGTGGTTAGCTCTGCCCCCTCCCCAGAAACCCTATATATTGGCTGAGCTTTGATCAGGCTTTCACTACTACTACTCGGAGTGGAAGTAGAAACTCTCCTGGATTCCTCCCTCCAATAAATCTCTGTGGTAAGATTTGTGGCCTACTGAGACTCTTTCATCAGACTCAAGCAAAGAAGTGAAGAGATGAGAAGAGGTGAGGAAAAGCAATTCTGGTAGGTTGAATACTTCAGTCCTGTTAGGATATTCTCCCTTCAGGGCTTCTTCGCCTCTACAAGAAAGATTTCGCCCCATGATGCTGTGTAATCCCTGGGCTCCTGACTGCCAGGGTATCCTTCCATCTCTGTCCCAGTTGGAAAAGAAACTAACATATAGTCATAGATTCAGGGAAAACTGCATAGATGCAGTTTTTTTCTTTGACTAATTCAATCCTGATGCTAGTCCTGGAGCCTGGGAGCATTAAGCCTCTATATCTTAAGCCTAGAACTGGAAGATTTTAGCTTCCATACAATCTGGAATGTTAAAGTCTCTAAGACTTACTGCTGACTGAGCCACTCAGACTTGCTCCTTCTGAACTCAGAGCTGTACTAAACTCAAACTCTTCTCCAAGCTTCTGGTTCAAACTGACCTTCTAAGCCAACTGACTGTTTCTGACAGCACGCTTCTGACTCTGATTGCCTCTGTCGACTTCTCTGACTGAACTTTTCTGCTTGGCTTCAAACTGACTTACTCTCCAAGTTTGAAACTGTTTTTTTCTGCTGAACTGCCTCTGTGTCTCTGCCTCAGACTCTTCAGCTGTCTCAGACTTCTTCATACTGCCTCTGTGTCTTATGTCCCTTCTGTCTCTGTCTCTGTCATGTTACCTCAGTCAGCCTCTCTTTCTCTGCAGACCACTTTGTTGTCACTGTGTCTTGTCCTCAGACTGCCCTTGTGTTTTATCCTCCAAGCCTGCCTGCTTCTCTGAACAGAAAGCCTGCTTTCCTATCATGTGCATTGAGCATGTTGTCACTCTGACTCACTCTGCCAACTCTTCCTCTGGTTTGTCACTTTGTTTGTCAGAAGAGACAAGTGGATTCTGAGTCCTGGGCTGGCTTAGTCTACATAGTGAGTTCCAGGCTAGCTAGAGTAAAAATGTGAGGTTTGAACTCACAAACAAAGAAAAAATAAATATGTCAGGAGCGAGGCAGAGACCACTGTAATTACCAAGAAGCTCATGAGGAGTCTTAACAGTTTATCTTTCAGAAAACAGATTCTCATGGTTCACTCTCCAATCATGCAGATTCACTTCCACATAGGGTTCAAAGCAGAATGAGTAGATAAATGCAGTATAATTTGTCACATAAAATGTAGTCTACAGTAACTACTTACTATTCTGGGGCAGGCATGTTCTCTTCCTTGTGTATTGAAAAATCTTCGTCAGGACAAATAACAGGACAAATCTCCTATTTAGACACATGCTCACACCATTCTAGTGTACATGGGTTTCTTAGCTCATAATTCATTAAATTTGCCTCAAGTACAGAATATTTGTAAAAATATGACAAAAAAAAGAGGTTGTATGTGAGGTCTTGCATCATCCCTTTTTTCCTTTTGAAAATACCCCCAAGGTCCTCCTTCCATCCCTCCTGACTCCAACACCCTGCTTGTGTTCCCCCTCAAAAAAAAAAAAAAAAAAAGAAAAGAAAACCAAATCCATCCAGTATGGCAGGAACATGGACCACGGGCACCATCATGTTTCCTGGAGGCAGCAGGCTGCTGTGATGATGGACATTCCCCTGACCCACTCCAGCCAGAGACTAAGCATGAGGATGTTTGACCTCAAACTGGGCCTTATCTAAGCCCATAGACATGTCACCCAGGTGCTGGGATAAAGGGTACTCATTGTCAAAGTATTTATTGATTTACTAACTAGAAGATATGTGGTTTATACATCAAATGTTAGCCATTAATCAATTAATTAACATGAAGAAAAGTTCTAGACTCAGGTCACTCAACAATCAGTACAAAGTTTTACTCATGCTGATAAAATGGGATATGATAAAGAACTTTGGCCTTTTCAGGTAGTACAATTGTATATGTGATACATGGTTTCCCTTATTTTCTCACCTTCAAATATGTATATTCTAGATGTCAATCTCAAATGTTCAGGCTTTACAGCAATTGTCCTTAACTGATAAATCATCCAAACAGACCATAAATAATATTTTCATAAGCATCATAGAGACTTAAAATAGTCAACAAGAAATAGTTACGTTTTCCTGAATGAGAATCAAGAATAATTAGTGCAAATTTTGAAGAAAACAAACTAGGTCTCATCATTATCAATATAGTCTGGTACGTTTAGAATAACTAACAGTGTGAGTAAACCACATAGCAATAGATAAAACTAAGGAATTCTAGAAGCTGGAACATGGGCACAGTAATGTACTCTGTTATATTTATATATCTCAGAGAATGTAGAGAATAGGATCTCATCATTAAGAGGGCAGGATGAAAACAGCAGGAAAAAGTCATCTTTACTGCATGTGGATAATGTAAGACAATTTGCTAAATTATTATCCAGATAATTTAAAGATATAATCAATGATTTACCCATAAACTTAATGGAAGATAAATAAGACTACAGTAAATTGAACTGTTAGTTCATCAGTATTTAAAGAGTGAAAAATCAGGCCACATATTGGGAGGTGTCATCTGCAGTGCATATAACTTTATCTTCATTCTAGTATATTTACAGAATATATAACAGTAAGAGAAATAAATAGCCTCCTCCAAATAAATAGCCAAGAAATGCAGACACATAGTTAAGAAAACATTTTTTTCAAGTGGAAAGTAAATGGGTAAAACTTTTAGGTTCATGAGGTGTTGTGAAACCACATATGAAGGATTAGGAGATATGGTCTTAATTGGAGGAGCTATGCCACTGGTGCTTGATTTTGAGGTTTCAGAATGCCATTCCAGGCCAAATGCTTTATCTCTTTCTGTCTGCTGTTTGTGGATAAAGTCTAAACTCTCATCTTCTTTTCCAATGACATGTTTGCCTTGCCTGTTGCCATGCTCCCATCCCGGAAGATCATGAACTCACTCTCTGAAACTGTAAGCTATCCCCAATAAAATACTTTCATTTATTAGTTGTCTTGGTCATGTGTCCATAAAAGAACAGTAACTACTGAACTAAGGCAGGTGTTTAGCTAATGGACTCTACATCCTACTCCAGAGAGATTCTCACTCATCCATTTTTATTGCTGCTCTATTCATAATAACCCTGAAATCAGCATCAACTGATGAATGGATAATGGAAATGTGGTACATTTACACAGTGGAGCATCATTCAGTTTTTAAGAAAAATGGAATTATCAAATTCACAGGCAAATGGATGAAGCTAGAAAAAAATCATCTTGATTTTTTTAATACATCCTGATGTAACCCATACCTCAAAAGGTGAATACTGTATAATTCCTCTTATATGTGGATGTTAGCTTTTAAACTTTCAAAATGTATGCTACAATCTGATAACCACAGAGATTAGCTTCCTATAAGGGACCAGGGTAGAATACATCCTAGTGGAAAAAAATTGAATATGGTGTTATGGAAAGACAAAGGAGAAACTAAAATAGAAGAATTTACTAGGGACAAGGATGGGCAAGATGGGAAAATGAGGGAATCTGTGGAAGAACAATTAAAACTAAAGTCCATTTGAAAAGCCATATTGAAACCTACTGCTGTGGAGTCACCAATAATATGAGAGAGAATGCTCCAACTGAATAGCTTATGCCACCAAGTAGAACTTGTAAATACCAGAACAGGGTTACATCTCATTGGATAGTTGGCCCAAAGGACCCCAAGGAAATTGCCAGTCACACTGTTATCAACACTGTTGGAGGCTGTTCACAACTTACTGGAAAGTCCCCACTTCTAAAGGACAACACTTAATTACGTCATTGAACACAGACAAGTTGATATGGTGCCTAAGTGGGAGCTCCACCCTTATTCACTAGTGTTCTAGTACTGGAAGATATTCTGCAATGCTTCTAAAGTAAAAAGATAATCATCAGTATTGCATTGAAAAACCATGTGATCTAAAGTCAGGGACCTGACTTTAAGATATAGTGATACAAGCTGGGTGGTTGGGACACACCTTTAATCCCAGCACTTGGGAGGTAGAGGCAGTTGGATCTCCATGAGTTCGAGGCCAGCCTGGTCTGAGTTCCAGGACAACAAGAGTTACATCAGAAAAACCCTGTCTCAGAAATAAATTAAAAAAAAAAATATATATATATATATATATATATATATATATATATATATGTTGATACAATACTAGTATAAATTTTATGGAGTAATCAACCACCTTTTGATTGACTTTAATTCTCACTCCTAGGAGGAAACCATATCTAACATTATTACTGCTGCCAAGAACCTGACACTAGATAGGTCACAGACCTAGGGAAGTGGATATGGGATTCCAACCCTAACTAAGAAACAATCTGCAATTATTACCTGCTGGCAAATGAAAATAAGCTTTCCCCAATAGATTCTCCTTAAGTGTATCAACCACATACCAGGACAGACACTGTGCCCATCAGTAGATGGCCAACACAAAATAAATTCAATGGTATTTTTGTAAACATTTTTTTACTTCATTTTGCTTTGTTTGGGATATTTTCACTTGGTTGTTTTTGCTTTTGTGTTTATTGTTTTTGTTGTTGTGTTGTGTTGTGTTTTGTGTGTTTTTAAAGAAAGAGAAAAACAATATAACCCATAGTCTTGCATATGGTAGTTGGGAGAATCTGGGAAGAATTAGAGGAAGCTAAAAACATGATTAAATACATTGTTTGAAAAAAAACTTCTTCAATACAAAGGAAGACAAATATTGGCTTCAAAAGCATACACGGCAGATACTACAAGCAAAACAGCATAGATTTGTATAAAAGATTGTCACATAATCAATAGAAGAGACTAGAGACGACAGTTATAAATCAGGACATCTATATACAACTAATGCTTTTTAAGGTAATAACAAAGATAGGGAAATTAAATTCTCCAATAAACAGAGTTGAGGAATTTGTATATATACATGCAGAAAACTTAAACTATAATTCTCTCTCTCACTAGTTACAAAACTAAATTAAAAACAGATGAAAGAATTAAATTTAGGACACAAAGTTGTGAAAGTACTAGAAAAAATATGGAGTATTTGGGTGAAAAAAGAAAAACCAAAACAAAATGTTACCTAAGGTATTTGGCATCAGAAGAAAAATAGGCTAATGGGCTTGTGTCATGTTTGAGTCTCCACTGCATAGAAAATGGTGTGGGTGACAGAGAAACTGGGATCCCAGAGCTTGCTGGGAAGCTAGCTAGTTCTGTTGAATGAGGTGGTACAGGTTCAGTCAAAGACCTTGTCTATGAGAAATGTGGAGAGATTTAGAGATGGGCAATCAGCATTAACCTTTGCTCTCCACATGCATATATGTTTCTACATGTGCAATATATAAATACATATAAAATACACACATATGCACACACATACACACAATTTTTAAAAGGAAAAGCAATCAAAGTGCAGAGTTGAGTACATTTCTCCTGGACTTTCGTTTGAGTAGTCTTTTTCCCCTTCCAAAATCTGGAACAAAATTGATAGAGTCATAGTTGATTATAAAGCTCCTCACACCATTTGGAAGCACTTCTATTATTTAATTCATTAGGAAATTGCAATGGCAGAGCCAATGTACTCAGCATTAGGACAGAACACGGTGTGCACCAGGGGAAGAGAGATGGCCTTTGCATGACTCATTCTTACCTGACAGCTTTGCTAGAAATAAAGGAATAAGAGCCACACAGATTCATAGCAGACCACATCAAAGACTTTCAAAGTATCCAGATAGATCTTCAAAACTCTCTCTGGGCCCACTTCCATTCATGTCTTCCCAATGTACCCAGCAAAATTTTCTATAGTCTCCTTGCCAATCTTTTCCCTTAGAGACTGACCAGATCCCAACCAGTTTGACCTAGGTAAAGAACTCAGATCCTTCTTTCAGTCCTATCGTATTCAGTTAACGCCAAAGCCCCAAATCTGCCTGACCCGGATTTCCACCTTCTCGTACTGGTACCCCACCACCACCATCCCATGCTTGGCAAATCCCAGATAGCTGCCTGAAAGGTACTTTCTAGCCACTCTATTTGTCAGAAGGGCCAGCAAGCTGCATTTGTCTTTATGGGTCTGAGTAACATCAGTCAATATAATCTTTTTAAATTTCATCCATTTACCTGCAATTTTCATTATTTCTTTTTGTTTAAAGCTAAGTAACATTCTATTGTGAATGAATATCACATTTTCATTACTTTATCTGTTGAAGAAACTTAGGTTGTTTAGAGTACCTTTTCCTACCCTTTTACCTCTAGATTGTGTCTGTTATTGATGTTGAAATGTGTTACTTGGAGGCAACAAAACAGTGGACACTGTATTGTAATCCAATCTGCTAGACTCTGTATTTTAGTGGAAGGATCAAGACAGTTAATATGCAGTTATTATTGAATATATGTAGTAAGTGCTGTCATTTGATGGCTTTATTTCCAATCCCTGGCTATTGTAAATAGGGAAGCTATGAACAAAATTGAGCAAGAACCTCTGGAGTACAATTTCAAGTCCTTTGGGCATGTGCCAAGGAGTTGTAAAATGGCTCATATGATAGACTTAATTTTAGGGTTTTTTTTTCCTTTTTGTATTATATATCAGTAAAAATAGTAGATCAAAGTAAGAGCCTATTACACACACACACACACACTCACACACACACACACACTGCTTCTATGAATAAACATAGTCAAGGAAACAAAGGACCACTACTATACAAGTTTCTAAGACACTGACAAAAAAAATTGAGGAAGATTCCAGAAGATAAAATAAAAACCTCGAAAGGGTTGTCAGAATTAATATTGAAAATGACCATCCTACCGAGTGCATCTGTAGATTCAGTGAAATTCCAACCCAAGTATCATGACATTTATCTATTTAGATAGAGATAAACAACCACAAAATTTAAATGGAGGCGCCATGCTTTGCTGCTGGCAGGACATGGCCTGAATGTACACTCTCACTCTTCGTGTGACTACTGGTAATGCTTCAGTGGAGAAGCTACTCTTTCTCCATTACCTGTGAGAATTAAGTCAGACAGGTGGTGATTTAGCTACATACAGGGGAAGCACTTTCAGCCTAAGCTCTGGATCGAGGAGAGTTAGAAGGTTTCTTGATAAAATACAACTGATGCCTGTGGTTTCCAGCAGCATAAAAATAGTTTGATTTCAGGTTTGAAATGCTACTGAAGTGATTCTCTTGGAGGATTTAATATTGATTTAGCCTGAAGTGGTTGCTATTCCGAACATTGTTTTATTAAAACTGAATGCTTCCCCTGTCAGACTCAATAATTTTAGTCAAAACTTTTCTTCTTCCTAATCATATATGTGTATATGTGAATGTGTGTATATTTTTGAAAACTTAAAGTATTATTACGTAAAATAGCAACAATAATATGCTCAAAAATTCCCTCTACTTAGATTATATTGTTACGAAAGAGACATTAAATATTAACGATAAATTATATAAAGTCTATTTTTAAAGTCACAATTCTTTTTACAAGTGAGATTTGCTTTGACTTAAATTAGATGATATCAAAATGTTTTATTTTAGAATCTTCTAGAAATTGTTTCAAGTATTCAATGATAAGGAAGAGAAATATTTGCCTGTCAGTAAAAGTGTTAGTATGATATCATTCTACCCATTTTATTAACTATAACACTATATGCCAACAGAAACAAAAAAATAGTAAATTAAATCTGAGTAAATAATATTTAAAAAATAAATTCAGACATTCATAAATAAAAATGTTTTATTTGGCATTTCGATTACACTTTCAAAAATATTTTTAAAAATCAGTTAATTTAAGATTTTATATTTTATTAACTTGGACTTTGAAAGCATGAAGTATATAAAGGCATACGATACAGGTAAAACAAATGCATCTGAAAATCATAGCATGTTGGTACATGCCTGATACCAAGCACGTGGGTAGATGATCACTGTTTGATCATGGTGTGAATAATAAGCTTCATGCTAAACTTTGATATGTATAACTAGCCTGTCTCAAAAAATAAGAAGTAATAAATGAAAAAAGAAAGAAGCTATAAATTATGGGAGGTGGACTTGGAGGGACTTGAGGGAGGGAAGTGGTTTAATTCTATTTCAATTTAAAATATATTTAAATTTTTAAAGGAAAAGTTAGGAAAAATCGAGAATGTCATTTTGTCTTCATTCTACCTTTCCTTTTTGAGTTATAGTACTGGATACATTCCTAAGTTAGGGTTTTCATTTTGGAATTCTTCACTTCATTACAAAGTAAGTAGTAATATTTAACAGCGAACAGGTTTTCTAGCAGTTGTGTATGTTACATCACAGAAATTCTAACATTTAGGTTAAGTGAAGGACACTTTAGATTTACTGACTCTCTTAAAAAGTTTAATTGCTTCTCTTTGATGAAAAAAATGGTAGAAATTCAAAATGAAAAATGAAAATTTCTCTTGAATGCAGACTTCATTTTTCCTTGATCCTTAAACTTAAAAAAAAAAAAAGTATGTTGTGTGTTCCTGCTTGTATGGGTGGTATCTGTGTATACACGTTCCTGTGTACCCGTATGTACAGATGCATGGGGAGCTCGAAGATCAATATTGGGTACTTTACTCAGTTACTTTCCAGTTACTCAGTTAACTTTCGAAGCAGAATCATTCAGAAACTGAAAATAGAACTCACTTGGCATGCCCATGGGAGAGTCCTCTGATTAGGTTAATTTAGGAGATAACCCCACCCACTGTTAGTGGTACAATTCCCTGGGCTGAACTCTTAAACCATCTAAGAGGAGCTAAGGAAATACATCCTTCTCTCTCTGCTTCAAGACTGCAGCAGCAATATAACCAGGTATTTCAAATTCCTTCCACCATGGTTTTCCCACAATCATGGACTGTACCTGGATCTTGAGCTGAAATAAATCTTTCCTTCCTAAATTAACTCAGTCAGGATGTTTTCACACATCAACAGGAAAGTAACCATGACATTAGGAATCTCAGATTTCTATTTCTTTTATTACTTTCCATCTTCAGTATCCAACTGATATAATATGGTATCAGATGCCTGTCCCAGAGGGCATAGGGTTTGTTAGGTTCCCTTAGGTGAAGATGAGAAAGATGGCTATGATAACTGTCCAGACAGGGACATTTCAGAGAGATCTGCTTTCCTAGAGCACACATTCTAGTTCCTTATCTCCTTAAACTCTCAGTAAGACATGTATTCATCAGGACAGTAGATTAAATAATAAACACCAAGGTGTGTGGCCATCTTTCTAAAAGCTCTCCTGGCTGGGTCTGCATTGAGAAAGGGATTGAGAAATTGCTCCAACTATAAATGCTGATGTCTGTCATCGTGTAGATAGCACTTGGGAATTTATAAGCACATTTATTCATACACCATCAAAGAGCAGCAGACACAAGTCAGAGCCTGATGCACCTTTGGCTGGGCCACTATTTTGTGTTGAAAAGCAGTTTTATGTCTAGAATATTCCTAAGGGAGCTTGGACCACAGCATCATGCCTGACATACAACTTTATTGTACATTTTCAGTACATTCATTTCTAATATCCACTTCCTACCTCTCTTCTCACCTATCCAAGGAAGTGAAACATATCTTCTATGTTCAGGGTAAAAGGGGACAAATTTATAGTCAGGAAACCAGCTGTTTAATTATATCTCTGACACAATCTGATGGTGTCCTGTGTTAGAAAGTTTCCTTCCATTTTCTGTACTTGACAGAACCATGAAACATTTTAATCCTTGCAGTATGATAGTGACTACAGTCAGCCATGAGAGTCATGAGAGAGAATTAATGATGAATATAACCTTCCAGAAAAAGCTGATTGATGGTAGAAGTCCATGCATCTAGCTTGTTGCACCGTGAGCCTGTTGATATTCCTCTTATCTTGTGATATTGTCAAAATGCTAAAAATTATCCTCCATATCACCATCTAAAGTAAGAAGATGTAGTTCATGAGCAAAGAACTTCTCACAGAGTACTTTATACCTTCTATGCTACCCTTTGTGCAAATTTACCTGTTATCTTGTGCAGTTTATTTTCATGCATTAACTTTAGCTTATTCATAGGGACTGAGGATGTTCCTTGCTGGTGGAGTGCTACTCTCACATGCAAAGGACCCAAGTTTAATATACAGCAAGACTACCACTACTATCAACAACAGAAAAGTGTAATTTTGTATTGGCACACTGTCTCTAGCCTGTAATCCCAACACATGGGAGACTAAGGCCAGGTCGCTATGAGTTCCATGCTAGTCTGGGCAAGGTAGTGAGTGTTAATATATCCTAGGCTACATAGGGAGACCACCTCTCAATGTATTAACAATATAATGATTGAAAATAAATGAAATAAAATGGAAAAATAGAATATTCTGTGGTTACCAGTCTCCTCAGGCCCTTTGAACTTCAAGCTCCAAGTAAATATCTGCAGTTTTATTTTTCTGGCATCTACTTATTATTGATTTACCTTTTTTCCTATCTATAAGAATGTAACTTCTGGATTAATTTATATCTTTTCATTCTAATTTAAATTTTTAATCCTAATTACTTTTCATCAGTACACTTGAATACAGAAATCTGCCTTATTCTTCTGACTTAGGCTTTCATTTCATTATTTTTCTATATACAGCTACTTACCTAGTGGAACACTGATGAATTACCTTGTCTAGAGATTGCCTTCATTATTATTTTGACATACTTATATGCACATATGCATATTTGGAAATATGTAGAAAAATAACACCTGGATTAATATTGTGGGCATCTTCATTATTCTCTCTCAATATGGTATGCAATAAGACTTCTAAAAATTTCAAAAGCCTTGCCAGGTGGCTGGAAATTATAGTTACAGCAGAGGTGTAGAGTGCCTCATTGGTTAAACGCTGTAGCTTTAGTTTCAGAATAACTACATTTAAATTCCAATTTTGCAATTCAATGGTTGAATGTTTCCAGGCAAGAAATCTAAACATCCTTGTCACTGTTGTCTCGCTCATTAAATAGATGCTTGTAATAATGTCTCTCTGGTAGATTATTTTAGGCATTTAATGAGATCATCTTTGTGAGAAATGTTTAGAACATTGTTCAAAATGTAATGAGTCTTCAGTTAATGTTAACAGCAACCAGGACACTGTCATAGCCCACTATTGATCCATATCTTACTATAATAGACTATTCTATCATGCCAAACAGCTTTGTCTGAGTTATGAATGTACCTTCATATTGTTAAGTAATAGTTTTGGTTTACAGCCTGGAGATTTAGCAGATTTTATATGAAGTTGTATATCCATGGTGTGTGAACCCTGGGAGCATATGGCTCCTAATTAGGCTTGATAAGGATAAAAGATGACCATTTGAGACGTCAGTTTGAACTCTCTGAAGGTTATACTACTTCATAAAAACAAGAAAAGCATGACTCGCTGAGACATGGCAGTCAGCTGCCATGCTGTAAGGTTGGCTTGTTTCTGCTCACAATATCAAACATGCTGGCTTTACTCCTAAGCCACAGTTGTAGAACTGTCGCAGTGATTCCATCACTGACAACACAGTGAAATATTGACACAGTAATTAGTTTTCTGCACCATATGTTCTGATTTTTACATATAGTTATTTTGCAGCCAGGATTCCTGGGCAGATGATTAGGAGAGCAGTGATCGCAGCATGATATGATGTTTCTGCTGAATGAGCTTCAGTCTTCTCCAACATGAACCAAAGAGATGCAGGCTGATTTCAGATAGTATTAGTAGTCACCTTTGAGATAATAGATGTGTTCACAAAGAAGATAAAGACCAGGGAGGGAAAAATCAAATAGAACAGCCTTTAATCATCCCTGGGCATTCCTTCATGTCCAGTCTTATTTTCAGCTTACTTAATGGCAATGACCACCAACTATCTACAGTAAGGCACGGTTACAGAGCAAGTATAAAGACAGCCATGAACCATTCCTGCCATCTGTGTTACAGCAATGATTTTCATTTTTATCAATACTTGATGACGTGCAATTGTGTGATAAATTATAAAATACCATGAATCCCCAAAACTGTTGCTTTTACAATGTTTTTTGTCCTGTATTACTTGACTAGAAAGACAGGAGCTCAAGAATTCACAGCCAGAAGATTCCACAACATCACTCCCAGGAGGGAGTAAAGAAATGGAACATAATAAACTGAGCAGTGACTTAACAAAAGAAGGGAGATATCACTTAATAGGGGGGAGAGGTGGACACTTTAATCTCCAGTATTAATACTTAATCTCCAGTATTAAGATGGGTTGCATTGGTCATTACTGAGTATTTCATTTGCAATATATTATTATCTAGAAAAATGAAGGGCAGATTATACACTGTGAGGGTGACTCTTTTGTGTTAACTCACAGTTGCAGTGTGAGTGCTGTTTAATTTGTGATAGGAAGCACTACAGTGGCCTTCATGTCTTCAGAGGACGCTCAGTAACTCAACACAGGACTTGCCTTTATGGATTATATGTGATCCTATTTTATTGTGTTCATAATTTATTAACAAGTTATTATAAAGAATTTGCAAATAAATGACACCACAGAGAAATTAAACAGATTTCATATCTATATATCTCAATTGAAGTTCTACAGTTAGAATATATTTATTTATATCTATAATGCTAGCTAATGCCTAAATGCTGTGTGAGGGTGTTCTCCAGAGTGTACTCCTATGTGATGGTGTGTTGCAGAGGATCCTCCATTGTGATGGTGTTCTGCAGAGAATTCTCCTGTGTGATGGTGTCTACAGAGGGTCTTCCTATGTGATGGTGTTCTGAGGAGGGTCCTACTATGTGATGGTCTTCTGCAGAGAGTCCTCCTGTGTGAGGGTGTTCTCCAGAGGGTCCTCCTATGTTATGGTGTTGTGCAGAGGGTCCTCCTATGTGATGATGTTTTGCAGAGGGTCTTCCTATGTGAGGTTGTTTTGCAGAGGGTCCTCCTATATGATGGTGTACTGCAGAGGGTCCTCCTGTGTGAGGGTGTTCTGGAGAGAGTCCTCCTATGTGATAGTGTTCTGCAGAGGGTCCTCATATGTGATAGTGTGTTGCAAAGGATCCTCCATTATGATGGCATTCTGCAGAGTGTTCTCCTGTGTGATGATGTTCTGCAGAGGGTACCCCTATGTGAAGGTGTTCTGAGGAGGGTCCTCCTATATGAGGTTGTTTTGCAGAGTGTCCCCTTACGTGATGGTGTTCTGCAGAGGGTCCCCCTGTGTTATGGTGTTCTGCAGAGATTCCTCCTATGTGATGGTGTTCTGCAGAGGGTTCTCCTGTATGATGGTGTCTGCAGAGGGTCCCCCTATGTGATGGTCTTCTGTAGAGGATTCTCCTGTGTGATGGTGTTCTCCAGAGGGTCCTCCTGTATGATGGTGTCTGCAGAGGGTCTTCCTATGTGAGGGTTCTACAGAGGGTCCTCCTATGTGATGGTGTTCTGCAGAGGGTCCTCCTATGATGTCATGATGTTCTGCATTGTTTCCTTTAGAAAGGAAGAATTATCCTTTTCAGAGGAGGAACATAGAAAAGAGACTCTGAGCTGTGTAGACACAGCAGGGAGACTGGGTATAAGGCAGGAAGAGAGCCATCTAAATTACCAAATCTGCTGGACCCTTGGTCTTTGACCTAAAATTCCAATGCTCCAAAAATAAGTGTCACTTGATTTATATATTTATATATCCTGAGCTCACTAATTCATTGTCTTGTGCCTACCAATGCATTGCAATAAAAATTGAGGTTAAAATTTCTTTACAGTTTTTGCATAAACTGCTAAACTAAAGTTTATTCGTCAGGTAATATAAAGCTATAGATTTAAACAATTTAGGGAATCGGTCCTTCTAAAAGTTTTCTTTCTAATTAAGAAAAACTTATGCTTTGTAGAACAATTTACATTGAACATATTTTCCCCTGAATGCATCAAAATGTGAAAGTGAATGAGTAGACTTAATTTCCCTCCAGAAGGCTGGATTCAGTAGAGTTTTAAAGGAGACATGTGTGCTGCATATAAAAATGTCTCATCTGCATAGCTATGTCAGCTGCAGATTTAAATGACAAAAAAGACTGGTAAACAAACTATGAGTAATTGGAATCAAAGGAAGAGGAACCAGGGCACAGAAGACTACTCAACAAGATTTACGGAGATGAGTGCAAACAAGACCCTCTCAGAAAAAAGCATTTATTTTCAGGATATACAACTCAAATGGAGTCAATAATTATTTAGGGAAACAACTAGCATTAACGGATGTATTATGTGCTAAAACGTAAAGTAAGAACTGATTTATATAGCTACTGGCTCGGCCTCATTTGTGTGTGTATCCATTTATTTACTTTTTCTCACTTGCATTAAATGAATGCCCACTGCCTTCAAGCTGTGGGAAAGAGTTGGGAGTATGTACAGAAATGAATACCATCTGGTTTATAATAACCAGGCAGTAGGGCTTGTTAAGACATTCATATAAACAAATGTGTTTGGAGCTCACTTTCATTAAATAAAAGAGGACAAACTGTAGACAGTAGATGTGGAGACAGCCTGGAAATGTCTGTTATAGATAGTCTTGGCTACTTGCCAATCACATCTGAAGATTGTAATTAATATTATTGAGCAACTGTCAAAATTCTCTCTCTCTCTGTCTCTCTCTCTCTCTCTGGTTTAAATTTTTATGAGGGATGTAGAAGGTTGTATGTACGTACCATGTGATGTGTCTTCCTCAATCACTCCTTGCTTTGTTAAGACAGGTTTTCTCACTTAAGCTGAACCACAGTGAGTTGGCTAAGACCTGGTGATCTGCTGGCTCTGCCCTTCCCTTCACAGTGCTGGGATTACTAGTGCAGTTCATGTGTGGATTAGGCATCAGAATTCAGGCCCTTGTGCTTCTGCTGCCAGCACTTTATACTGAGTCATCTTTTTAGCCCTGTGTTCTAATTTTCATACTTGGAAAAATACCCATTTTTAACCAGAAACCTTGGCCAGGATGGAAATTAGGGAATACACATACACACATTCATGACAATATGAAGACACCCACTGGTCAGTTCCTTGTCCTTCCTGCTCTGGGATGACTTTCCTGTTTGTTATACATAGTGTAAGCTTGTGGAGTTTTCTAAGCATTGTACTCATTAGTCTCAGGAGAAGCAAAGAAAAACTACATTTATTTAGAGAAAAATTGATTTCATCACATCAGACTGTATTCATGAAGTTCAAAGGATATTTTCAGCAAAATATAAAGGAAATTGGTGCTCCCTGTGAGGCAGCTTCCTGTCAATCACAAGCAATTTATCTAGATCCATGAATCTTTATCTCTGTCTGTTTCAGAAATATTAATGAAAATGAACATTTTTCCTAAAATAAAAAGGATAAATCTATCTTAAATGTCTACTATACAAATTCAAAGGAGCCTAAAAGTTGAAGTTGAGAATGGATAGTTCAGACAAGGTAACCTAAAATCTACAAGGCTCAGAGCCTGTGATGTGATACTGCAGATAAGTACTGTGCCCCACCATAACACACCAGTGTGAAACATACAGAAAAAGAAAAACAAAATATAAAATCCTTCAAATTAACCAAGTTAGACTTCCATGTTGCTTCTGAAATCAGTAAGAGCTGTATTGTACAATCTTCTTCATAAGATTATTTAGATATGGTCAGGTATTTGAGAATTCATAGCAATGTAGAATTAGAATTGTATTAGGGGAATGGCAGGAGTATTTCTTATTAGGTACAGCAAAAATCATTTCTAAAAGAAATGTTTCCATGACCAAAGGCTGGTAATACAAAGAGCTTTTAGGAAATTAAAATAAATATTCATTTAATAATAATATAAAGGTTAAAATAAGGAAAGAACAAATTATATATGCAAAAAATAAAGCATATATGTGCAAATTATTAGAGCTATCATTGATATAAGTGGATAGAGTTCTAAGATTTTTGACTTAAATTTAGAGAAGGGAGCCAATAATCACTTTGCCCAGATAGGGAAGTTGTAGTAGACACACTATCTTCAGACTCTTCAGATCTTAGCCAACATAATTACCACCCAACTATGACCAGCTCATCCACAGAGGAGACAGATTAGTTTGTGTGGTGTTTTCAGCTTTCAAAAATTATAAATATCAACCTCCTATGCGACATACAGTTGATGATGATTTTCTTCTTTTATATAAACTCTCTCTTCATTCTGGGATTATTTCTTTTCCTTTATTGTTCAGAGAAGCTTTTTAATGTAATGTAAACATAAAGAAATGCATTAAATACACACAAGGGTATTTTATTCATCTATAAAGAAAAACTAAATCACCATTTACAAGTAAATAGACAGAACTACAAATCATTGTTAAGTAAAATAATCCAAACTCAGCAAAGCAGAAAATTGCCAAAGCAGCATGTTTTCTGTCTATTCAGATCCTAAATTTCAAATTTGACACTGAGTGTATGTGTGTATGTGTGCATGTGGGGCATGGTTGGTTGTGTAGGTCATAAGAGTAAAATGAGAAACCAAAGCAAACAATATTTTAAAGGAGAAGAGGTGATAGAGTACAAGTATAAAGTATGTGTACAAATAATTTACAAAGGGGGTATGGGAGGATTGTCAGGAGTAACAGACATGGCAGGGATCAGTATGTCATAGAAATGAATAAAACTAAATATATATATGCCACAGAGACACTCATTATTCTGTATAATGATTTTAAAGAAGCTAGTAAAACATTTACCAATATAAGCATAAACTTCAGACAATACAATAAATAACATATATCTGTAGCAGCTAGTTACCGTGCTTTTACCCTCAATTTCAGGAAAGAGAAAGGAAGGATAGAAAGAAAGAAAGAAATCTTCACTGCTTTTGTATGTGGCCTTGATAGAAAGAGAGAAAGGAAGAAATATAATATTCACAATTCTTTTTGGGTGTCCCAAGCTTGGAGAGTAGAAGCTAATAGTGATCTAGATTAGCATCTCAGCTCAATAACCTTGAACCCAATTTCTCCAACCTATGTTCCTTTAAGTAGTAACCAACCAACCAAAAAACCAACCCTCCAATGACCAACTAACCAACGACCAACCAAATCCTGCTCAAGCTTCAATGCTTATACACTCTACGAAAAGTCCAAGAAGTTCAAGAGGCACGCAATCACAAGGACAAGCTACATGTGGCACAACAGCTGCACGTAACCAAATTATAGCTAAGGCAATAAACAGTACAAATCAAACTCATCATCACCCACCACACCTGGGATGGGAGGAAAACACAGCCCAAATGCTTTTTGAATTTTTAGAGAAACCAAAATAACAAAACTTCCAAGCATCTTGCTACATACCTCAAATTACTGTTGAACTCATTTTAAGTTCTAAATATGATAAACTTGCACACAATCAGACACACAGGTACACATGTTCGGACATACACAGATGTATGCAAACACACATCTGATATTTGGGTCAAATATCAGGTGCAATCTTTTATAATTGGCCATATTGCAATGGTAATAGTTTATCCAATCAAATGAATTTTGTCTGATACTTTTCTAATCTCCTATACTTTTTCTGACATGCTTCCAGTAAATGTAAATTTCTTTCTACATTAAAAAGTATCTCCATATGTGACTCTAAGCAAAATAAATTGATTCCTATCATTTTCATGGGCATTTTAACAACCATGAGATCACTACATGAATGACAGGAATTGATGCCCAAGCCGTTTCTGAAATTCTTCCACATCATTATTCCTCGTGATTGCCAGACAGCTGTCACAGTTGTGTTAAATGTGAAAGGACATCTTCATACTTCCAGACACCAACTTTCTGGTAAATCATACTCTCTCAACATTATAGGACTGAAACAGAAAATCAGAAAAAAATCAGAAAATTATAACTCTCTTAAACCTTAAGCAATGATGAAGTTCCTGAATGTATTAATTTTAAAGTCTATTTTAGAGTGGATCTTTCTCTTATAGTATCTCTAATAGACTGTTATATTTAAAAATGCAGTTGACTAGTAGAGAAATTAATTTTATTGGTAATTTTTATTTTACTGAATAAAAAACAATAGTTAATATTGAGATGTTTTACTAATACAATTATATTTTAAAATAAATCACACTGAAACTTTCTCCTCAATGGGAATGTGACAATAAAAAGAATGTACTATTTCTTTACTGTAGTGTGATCTGCAACATGACCAGGAGCAAATTAGTTGCATATTTCTAGAGTGTTCTTAATTCTGAATAATGAGCCCCTGGACTTCCAGCCTCTTGGCTCTTGATATGAATATGGTAAACAGTGCTGGGAGCTTTCTTTCTATTTTTTTCCCTTTCTTCTTTCTTTCTTTCTTTCTTTCTTTCTTTCTTTCTTTCTTTCTTTCTTTCTTTCTTTCTTTCTTTCTTTCTTTCTTTCTTTCTTTCTTTCTTTCTTTCTTTCTTTCTTTCTTTCTTCTTTCTTTCCTTTCCTTCCTTCCTTCCTTCCTTCCTTCCTTCCTTCCTTCCTTCTTTCTTTCTTTCTTTCTTTCTTTCTTACTTTTCTTTCTTTCCTTTTTTCTTTCTTTCTTTTCTTTCTTTTTTTTCCTTCTTTCTTTCCTTTTTGTTAGTAGCAATAAACTAATTTAGGACTGAGGAGCATCAGCTTTAGTGTAAAATATTCCCCAATACTCCCCCATTCACTTGTATGCTGAGGTTGTCAGGTCCTAGCTGCTAGAAAACAACTAAAGTTACCAAAAAAATTTACTATCTTCATATGCTATACTAAAATAGTAAGAGTACATAGCAGCCACAGGGCTGCCTAGAGATTCTGCTTGTACACACACACAAGCACACACACACACACACACACACACCACTATTTTTATGAATGACGTGTGTGTGTGTGGTGTGTGTGTGTGTGTGTGTGTGTGTGTGTTTACTGATCTTTGATGATTACACACCACTGTTTTCATGAATGATGTGTGTGTGTGTGTGTGGTTACTGATCTTCTTTGATGATTTCCCGAATGTGTATAATATACTGTAGCTTCTCTTATCTCCTACCCTATGTTATATCCCTCCCACCACTGTCAACCTGCCCTGGTCTTAGAAGTCCCTTCCTTTCTCACATCCACATTTTTAAATTTTGAGTTATGAATTTGACCCATCATTCATTTTCATTGTTGCTCTATTTAGAATTTCTAGGAAATGAATATTTATCAAATAAAGGGTAGATAATGAAAATATGGTACATAAACAATGGAATTTTATTCAGATGCATAGAAAAACAAAATTATGAAATCTGAAAGTAAATGGATGGAACTGGAAAATTACACTTAGTTAGGTAATCAAGGCATGAAAGGAAACCACCTCATCTTCTTTCTCATATGTGGACCCTCACTTCTAATCTTTAGATTTTAATGTTTAACTTGATGCATTTGTAGAAATCAGGAAGCAAGAAAGGGGTCCCTGGGTTGGAGAAATAAGAGAATATGGATAATAGAACATAGGTGATACTACGGGAGAGGGCAGGAATATTCTGGATACATATGGAAAGGTTTAATCAATTCATGAGCAGAGATAGAGCTGCCATATGGAAACCTACAACTTTGTGAGCCAATTAAAATACATATAAGCTAAAAAGAAAAAAGGAGATAATCATGCATGAGAAAATAACACTGCATTAAAATGCATAGGTCACTAAACAAAGATCCAAGTGACAAATGTAGGACGGTCCACAATGTACCAGACACTGTCCAACTAATGCTGGTTCTCATTATTCTTAATTGTTCATCGAAGTAGTTTATTGGACACTATGGCTGAGTACACCACATACTTTGATTGCAAAGACAAAGAGAGATTAAGGTAGGACTCCATCAGAATCTTCATCCTTGCTAGGTGGCTTTCATAGCATTGAAAGGGGATATGCAAGGCTGCTAGGAATTAAACAGCATCAAAAACCTTAGGAAGCTGTGAACCCTACAAACTACAACACTAAACTGTTCACCAAGATGTGCCTGCTGGTTTAGTAGTGGCAGGACTGTTATGGTGGTAAGCAACCATTCTCCGATTGGATTTGAGTTCTGCTCAACAAAAGGGAATCTGAGGAGAAAGGCATGACTGAGAAGATCTTTACACTTCATTGGGGAAACTCACTATACTTGTTTAACTGAAGTGGCATGGAGCCATGATGCCCTCTAAATATTTGTACTTACACCCATACACAAATACTACACTCAGCTTTTCCAAAGAAGTTTTCTTTGTAATAAACTATAGTAAGTGAGGAGACACTTAGTGTTCAATGTGCAGAGGAAAAGTGACAGCTGAATGCTCAACCCTTAACAAAAATCTACTGGTTTGAGTTTTGTGTTACTTCTCAGTCTGAGCAGCCTCAGTGGATATACACTAATTGAGCATCATGCAGGAACTTGAAGACCTGAACAGGGTGTACACTGCATAGTGAAAACTCATTTTTCTCCTGAGTGCCACTGTGAGATCTGGAGTTCCAATCACTTGTCAGATAGAATGAAATCATACCTAGGAGACCTTGCTAAAGGCTCTGAGGATACCAAAGGTGCTCTATACACATTCTTGTCTTGCTAAGCAAAAACCTGTATAGGAGAAGGACTCTCTGCTCCTGGTTATTATGTATTGCAATCTGAGTTAATTGTCTATGTACACCCTTTGACCTAAGAACATATACATATTTTACAAAGTATTTTTGTGTGATTTTCCAAAATTTTACCTAAATAACTCTCTGTATTTGTAGTTATATCCATTCAGATCCACATGAAAGTGCCATTCTATGTCCTATGTGAACTTTAATTTTATGAGAAGAATCCAGGAAAAGTATTAGTAGGAAGATATTTTTAAACATGCATTGCTAAAAGAACATTTCTTAAAAATAATATTTCCTTTAGATAATCATGGATCTCTAATAGGAGAACTAGCTTGGTCAACAGTTGCGTTAGTGGGTGAGAGTCCGTCCACTTTATAAAATTTGTGTAACATAAAACATTTGTTCTCTATATTTGTAAAATTTAAAACATGAGTAAAATTTGTAGTTAATTCAAAAAACTGATTAACTTATTCTAAGCAAAGCACATTTGATTGTTAATCTTCCCAAAGTCTGCATTCTTAACAGCAAGATTTCCTTGATCCTCTATATTTTAAATAAGACAGAGTGACAGTTTTATAGATTTTCATTCACTACATGTTATCATTTCCATGCAAAATAGATAGTATTTTAAATTGCATGCAATTTTGAACTTAAAAAGTAATTTTCTCAAAATGTATATCTAAGAATTTCTGAAAAAGGTTAACAAAAATAAAAATATACTCTTTCATAATGAACACCCTGTTTTGTTCTTCTTAAGTAAATAAATCTATGAATATGGGAATTCTATACTAGTATATAAGTTTTTATTGATTTTTAAACATATACATCAACATACTTTGAGTCCTTATGAGTACCTAGCCATTTGTAATACAAATAACTGACATGCTTTGTGGACATTTGAATTATAAAGATATCAGGAAATTTTATTAGAAATAGCTAAATGTATATTTCCAATGGATTCTTTTGATATACTGGAAAATTTCCAAAACCAAATCTGTCAGTTTAGGCAAATGCAACATCAATTTCTGATATCTTCCTAATATATACTAAACTTAAATAAAGAGTAATATAATTGGAGATCTTCTGAATTCCTATACAGTTCTGTCATTTAGCTAAATAGTAAAGGCACAGTATAATCTACAGAAGAATAATTATCGTGGGCATCTACACAAAACATAAGTTTTATAGTCCATTATCCTTATTGTACTTTTTCAAACCTTATTATCATTCCTCATTGTCTCCCCAGGGAAAAAAGGCATACCAAGACACACACACACACACACACACACACACACACACACACGCACGAGTGTACACATGCACAAACACACACACCCATACTTGTTCATTCACCAAATCAGATAAATTAACAGCTGTAACAGAGGAGTGAATAACCCTTGATATCTCCATTATTGTTAAGTAAGATTGGTAAATAGAACTCTTTCAGACAGTCTTAGAAGATGCAAATAGCAGTGCATTCAGCTATGTTCAGACCTGTAGTAGTACACTTACTGTGGCTCACCGAGAGGCAAGGAGGCATACTCATATATGCAAACTCTGCAAGACCTCAGTAGAGGGAACTGCTATCATGGCAAGCGCCATACTGAACAGTGGAACTCTGAGTGTCTGAGCTCAGGTGTTTTTATTGATCCAGAAATCTTCAGGTGTTCTACAGATAGCAAGTGCAGATCATTAGCAATCAAATATCCCCCACATAAATCCAATACCTGCAGACAATACAAAATGCCAAGACTTCGACAGCTCCTCACCCAACACTGCGCAAAATCATTTTAAACATAACTAAAAATAAACTTCCACAACACAGTCCTGAATCTGAAAGCATTAAGTAGCCTCTCAAAGCTTGGGCCACCTGGCTATGAAACAGAAGCATGAGGACTATAATCCTCATACTCTCTCTGTGAGCACACAACAGAAATAGACTAGTCACTTCTCAATAGAGTGATTTTTTTTCTTTGAGTTGGGATAGGATTAACTGTTGTGCTTATTAAATGCTTTTTGTGTTCCTTGTGTGTACCAGCCCTGGGTTCAATATCTTGCAGCCACCAGACAAAGAATTCCTTCATAACAATATTATTCTGTTCCTTTCCTTTTTTTATAATAATCTTGTAACAAAGCAACAATACACTTTGTGATCAGATGAGCTGGCCTGAATATATTTATTCCTATGCAGTCTGACAAACCTAACTGTAATCCATCAAAAAATCCAAGGGTGAGGAAGAGGGATCTGTACAGAGGCAAAGGGATACAAGTTGTTATCCTATGTCTGGAGAAAAAGAACAGTGTCTGGATATCTCTCTTCCCTCACATGAACTCATGAAGTAGAAATTAGATGGGCCATTAGAATTCAACACAGTCCCTGACAGAATATATCCCAGAGATGTGACTTCCTACATTAACAGAAATGGAAAGTTGGAGGGAACCTTAAGAGATCAGGCCAAGCAAAAATGTCTCCAAATATGTGTCTCACTCAATGCTTTTCTCATCCAAAGACCTTTGCACAAACAGCTTCATGTTCCAAGCAGCTAGGACTCAACCTAAAACAGTGTGGAAATAATTTTAGTTTCTACTCTTGCCAATACCAAAGACAGAAAATTCTAAACTAGCCTTTGAGACACAAATTATGAATAGTATATCTGCTAAAATTTTAAGCTGTAACTACTAAAAAAACCTGACAGAGAATTGATCACCCATCTTCCTCGTCTATTTATACATTTGAACTTGCATTAATCAAATTTTATATGTAGGCAAACACAAGATTTCAAGGACAATAATTCATAAATTATGGCAGTATAAATTGAATATAATGAAATAGATGATAGATAAATAGGTAGATAGATAGATGACATATACATAATATGTAGATGATAGATAGTAGAAACATGCTAGATGTATGAATACAGAGATATATGAGAAATAGATGATAGATAAGTGGATATATATATATATACATATATGTGTATACGTACACACACACACACACACACGTATACAAATAAAGGTAGAAATAGGTAAAATAGAAACAGATAAACAGATAAAAAATAAAGAGATGCTCCTATAGATGACAGAAAAAATAGCTCATAAAAAGAATGGAATTTAGACTTGACATTATGTAAATGTAACATTTAGAAAAGTAAACAGCTAAAGGATTGAATATAGAAAATATTATTAAAGATGGTATGTCTGAGAAGACAATTTTTAATGTCAAACTATCATTACAATAAGGAAAATAATAAAGAAAACCTAATAATTACTGAGGATGCACTTTGAGATTCCCTGGAAGATGTAACCCACCTTACTATTAACTGATATACTGAAAAAGCAACATTTCATCTATCTTTTTTAATTCTTTAATGTAGTTATGAAACTAAATAAATCATTTTCTTAATTTTATCATTTAAATAATTAACGATTGCATCTTTATGTCTCTAAAGCCAAGGAGAGATTATATCTGATGTAAGATATTCTCTTTGTGAGAAATGATTCAGATTGACTGAGGTTATGAAAATGTTGAAAATTCTGTCATTTAAATTTGCAGTGTTCATTTTTATAATCACACAAATATTCACTATACCTATAGCTGTTTTCTGTGGAATATTTAGATAAGAATGATAGTGAAATTAGGAATTTTAAATCAGGTCATGTGTGGTGTTTAGAGAATTATTTAATCTCTTAATCCATCAGTGTGGCTGCTATAGTGTAGAAAGGACGTTGCTACAAACCTTTGCAGTATTCAGAAGGAGTGACGGTGCATGCATTTAATACCAGCACTTGGAAGATAAGAATCAGAGCTTGTAGACTGGACACAGAGCTCAGAAGGCGTCAGTATCAGACAATAAGTGACATCTGAGATGAGTCAGAGTGAAGGGCAGGAAAAGTGATGAATCAGAGGAAGAGTTAGCAGAGTTAATCCCAGGGAGGACCTGCCTAACTCTCATGATATAAAAGCAGGCTCTCAGCTCAAAGAGTCAGGCAGTCTGAGGACGAGAGACAGAAAGCAGTCTGAAACAGTCAGTTAAGGAGGCAGTGTGAGGCAAGCAGTCTAACTAAGGATAAAGCAGAGACATAGAGGCAGTTGGCAGAAGTCAATATCAGAAGAGAAAAATGAGTCAGTTTGAAACTCATCATTGAAGTTCCTTCTCTCCTTCTCCACTCCCAAACAACCTCTCCCCCAAGAAAAAGCAGTGTTCCCAGAGTTATTGCTCAAACATGGCAGAATAAGGTGTAACAGGGTCAAGTACAATTCCATACTTCAAGGTTGGACTAGGCAACCTAGCAGGGAGACAAGGTACTCAAGGACAAATAAGAGGTTCAGAGACATACACCCCTATTCCAGCAAAAACCTTTAATCACTGTATTCAGAAAGCAGTGATAGTCCAAACTTTTAATCCCTAATACAGAAACAGACTGTAGAAGCAGACGCAGGAGATGGAACTCAGAAAGAGTCAGTGTCACACAGGAAGTGAAACTTGAAATGAATCATAGTGAAGGACAGGAAAAGTGATTAACCAGAGGAAGAATTAGCAGAGTGAATCAGAAGACATGCCCAACCCTGGAGTGAAAAGGGCAGGCTCTAAGCTCAGAGCAGAGTCAGTTACAGAGGTAGTACGAAGCTGGCAGTCTGAGGAAGAGACACAGAGGCATAGAGGCAGAGCTTGACAAAAAGAAGTCAGTATCAGACCAGAAAAGTGAGTCAGTTTGAAGCTGAGCTGAAGAGTTCAATCTAAGGCAGTCAGAGAATCAGCCAGAGTAAGGCAGAATCAGAAGAGTTTGGTCAGAAACTATAATCCAGCACAGAAGGTCAGTTTGAGTCAGGCAACATGGAGAAGAATTTGAGCCAGAGCAGTGAGTGAGTTGAACCAGAAGAGTCAGAGTTCAGAAGGTACAAGTCTGGATAGCCCAGTCAGTAGTAATTCACAGAGGTTTACTAGATTGCAAAGAGGTTTAAATGTTCTAGAAACCCTCCAGTTAAGGATTAAGACTAGATTATTGTTCAGAAGTGGAAATTCTCTAAGACTCCAGGCTAGAACTAGTGATTGAAATAGGCAAAGAATAAAAAGCCTTTTGAACCTGAATCTATGTCTACAGGTCACTAAAAAAATGCAACAGAAGTCACAGAAGAAAATGTCCCTCATCTAGGGAAAGAGATGTCTATTAAGGTCAAAGAGGCATAGAGAACACCAAAGAGACAGGATTATAAAGGAAACTCTTCATTTCATATAAATGTGAAAATACTGTGTAGAGCAAAGACAGGGTGTAGAATGTGATAAGAGAGAAAGTTAAACTCACAAATAAATGAAGAACCAGAAAAATTACAGCTGATTTTTGTTTGTTGCTTGGTTTTTTGGTTTTTTGTTATCCCATGGAGGCTATGAAAGCCACAATGGACTATACCAATGTTCTACAAGTTATAAAAGACCAGATTTCATCCCAGACTACTATATCCAGCAAAACTACCATTCATAACCAAAGGGCAAGAGAAAGATTCTTTGATAAAAACAGATTGAAGAAATTTACAATTACTAAGAGAGCTCTAAAGAAAATATGGGGATGAATACCCAAGTCTAAAAAGAGAGTAAAACATGTTCAAAAAGGAGCAAGGAAAAAATAACCAATTCCAGAACACTGACTCATAGACACCACAAAAGCAACAAAATGAGGCCTGGTATCATGGCACACGCCTTTAATCCCAGCTCTCAGGATGCAGTCAGGAAAATCTCTGTGAATCCCATGCCAGCCTAATCTACATAGTGAGTTCCAGGACAGCTAGAGCTATGTAAAGGGAGCAATAAAATGATAGAAATAAATATAAATTGTTCAATTATAACTTTATATTCTACATCTTAAAATATACGAATATTTGTTATCCAAGATCTATACCTGTAATCTGGATATTTGAAAAGGCAAGAAAGAAGAATCATGAATTTAAGGTCAGTGAGGCCTACATAGTGTGAATTCCAGGCATGTTTAAACTACTCATAAACTCTGTTCTTAAAAAACAAATAAATAAACACACACTCACTCACACACACATATGCATACACACATGTGTACATGTATCTGGAGCATTTCAGAAGTGATTGGATTATGAGGACTCTGTCCTCATTAATGTACAAATCCAATGGTTATTTTATAATCTGAAGACATCAAAAGTGTCAGAAAATTTCATTGGTCGGACCCAGTTGGAAGAAATACTTTGTTGGAGGCATGTTCTTGGGAGCTCTGTCTTGCACAGATCCCCTTCCTTGCTTTATCTCTGCCTTGTGTTCTGCTTGTCTGTGCTATTTCCTTCTGCCATGATGTTCTGGATTAGTACAGATGTAGACATCGAGCTAACTGACCATTGTTGGAAGTTGTAAAATTGTGAGTTAAAATAATTCTTTCCACTCTGTATTTTTTCCCCAGCCATTACTCACTTTTATGAAAAGTTGATTAGTATATATTATAAATAAAATGTTGGGAATAAATTAATAGTGAAATAATATCAGAAAGGCACTACATAACCAACTTAATTTTAAAATTTGCTATTTTGTCTACATTAATATCAATTAAGTCTATTACAGAGAAAAAATATTGCCAAGAATAAAGATGATCACGTCTCTACGACAAAGGGGCAAATTCATCATAGAAATGTTCAACATACAACATTTTATGATTGATGTTTCCAATATACATCAAGTTATGTGACCTAATTTTCACATATAGAACATTCTGTTTAATAGCAAAATGCACATTATTTTCAAACATGTGAGGAAAAGACACCAGAATCTCAATAATGTTGAAAGGATTTTTGATAGGCAAAGTTTGTTCTTTGACAATAAGACTAAACTAAAAACTAACAACAGAAAAGGCATCCGGAAAATATCCAAATGCTCAAAATAAAATAAAATTCTTCTGAATACCAAAATGTGTCAAATAAAAAAATGAATTAAAAACATATTAGTTCTGCAAATGAAGGATTTAATTTCAAAAATAATTTTCAAAATAATCATTGAGGAAATCTTGAATGCCTAATAACTGTGAAAAGTTGCTTAGTGTAAAAACAGTAAATAGGCTGTTCTGTGACACACCAGTGTCACTGCTGTACATGGGTTATTGTGTACTTAGCACAACTCAATCTCATTCAGCTCACATATAAGCTTTCTCCTGGTGGAATGCTATTCATTTACCTTCAAAGTACTCCTTAAACAAACAGCATTAATGTCTCAGTTTTAAACAAGGATCTGACATGTTTGCCAATACCCAAATGATAAAATAGTATTTAAATTTATTTCAGAGAAAATAGATTGGCTCAGTTTAGCATTAGAGAGGTTTTCTTACAAAGATTTAAGCACAAAAGGAAATATCAAATAACACTTTTTTACATCAAAGTACATTTTTAGAACCATTACCTGGTTCTGTTTCGTTAGTTTTATTGTACAACAATGCAGGCAATGAGTAAATGGAACTCTTGGGGCAGTAGAGAAAAATTAAAAGCCTGCCAACATCCAGAGATTCCAAGAGCCTTACACTGGTTTCCTATAAAGAGGGATCAATGTTACTCTCTAGGAGTTGCTGTGTTGTTGAGAAGTCAAAAGCTGAGCTCCCTGTACCTTACCATTCCATCTGTAATTTGAGATTAAAAGAAATAAGCCTCAAAATACACAGATATTAATAAAAATATCCCTCATGGAAAATTGTTATTGCATTTTAAATTTTTATTTTTCCCTTTAATTGATTTTTATTTTTAAATTATTTTATGTATTTTCTTCTTAGCAGACTTAAGCTTTCAATGTTCTGAAATGTACACGTATTACCAGGTGAGGTTATACGAAATTAACTAAATTCAGTCACTTGTAGATACATTACTGTTTTTGTATTTGAATCTTTATGTTGAAAACAGTATTAGTTTTATTTTGTAAATGCAATGAACACTGATAAAAATTACAATTGCATTTTTTTCTGAGACTTACGTTCCCAAGCTATCATAAAGTGATTGGGATTTGTGCTTTGTATTGTAGGAAGGATGAAACCTTCCAGTGCAAAGATTCAAACCAGATTGTAAGGAGGCCGTAAGAATCCAACACTCAAGGGCTTCAAGGATCCAGGGGTCTGGGCTAGAAATGGAGACTTAATTAGACAAAAGAATACACTACCCTTTGCCAATGACTACATCTGGAGAATCAACATCCACACTGACATTCTTTGTAAGGTTTCTTTTTGTGTCAATTAACTACAATATTTCTCTTTTCAGAATTAATCATATAACAGGTCAGTAAATTCATTAATTTGAACAGTCTTAATGTACTATGCTATATTACATAGAAACATTCAATATTAAACATTTAAAATGTTAATCTAGATTTCTTAAAAAAATTTAAAAAAAAAATAACAAAATATGGGGTAGAAGAGAAAGCTCATAAGTTAGGGGAATTTGCTGGTTATGTTAATAACTGTCTATAACTGTCATTCCTGGAGATCTGATGTCCTCCTTTGGTGTCTACAGTCATCAGGAACATACGTACGTATGTACATATACACAGATAAAATGCTCCTAAATAAAAGATAAAGAAATTAATGTTTTTCTAGAAGCAACACTAACTTGGCTATCAAAAAGAGTAAACAGTAAATACACTGAGATGATGACAGGGAAATAGAATTCCAGATACAGGAAAAATTCAAACAAGAAACACATTATAAACAATGTAGCCCATCAAATAGTCAGCTTCTAAAACCTTATCCACCACTCAATTATGCCTTCATTTAATAAAATATTTTTGAACTAATATGAAATGGGGGCTCAAAGCACTAATTTTAAAACATTGCCTACAGGTGCAAAGGCACATCTCTGGATTTCCCGTGGTCTCTTCACTTATATGTTAAATATGAAAGGCATTTTCTGTGAAACTGTGGGAGAAAGTATTCGCTTGCTGTTCCCAACTGCTCATTCCATTTGTAGGCTGAAGACATTTCCAGCAGTGCTTCCACCTTTGACAGTGTGGGGCACTGATAGATTGGAATTAAAAAAAAAAAGAACAAAGAATTCAACTTGTGAAATATTTGTGTGCATGTATTTTTGATTTATGCCACATTCGCTTATCCTGTAACTAAATATAGTTACAATATATAGACTAAATATAGTCCACAATAATGGATTATTCTCTTAAGAAAAACATCACTGTAGAGGTACTATGATGGCCTGACATTCTATAAATGCTTCAGAGGAAAAAGTAAATGGGCTTGCTGTTGTATAGAAGGCATGTCCTGAGTGCACTGACAGAAACAAACAAATTTCCAAATTCTCTTCGATTCACACACACACACACACACACACACACACACACACATGCACCCACCATATTGCATAAGTAAAGTAGATTGTACACTGAAATGATGTCACTCAAGGACACAAGGGAAATCAGAATCTGTAGCTCTCAGTAACATTGGTTAATTGAATCTTTATGTTTCCTGTCTTATTTACTTTTCAATTACTGTGACAAAACACCGTGAGCAAAGCAACTTATAAAAGAAAGCCTTTATTGGGAGGTTACAGTTCCAGAGGGTTGGATTCCATGACCATCATGGCAGGGAACATGGCAGCTTGGCAGCAGGCAGGCTTTGGAGCAGAACTGAGATCTTGCATCCTTATTCCCAAGTAGGAGGCAGAGAAAGGGAAAGGGAATGATATGCCATTTTGAAACCTCATAATTCTTCCAAAGCAGGTCCACCAACTGGGAGCCAATTACTCAGGTAAATGGTCTACGGGACTCGTTCCCATTAAAACCAACCACACTTCCTTTAATAGTACTGCCCCATCTGTTACCAAAATAAATCAGTCTTAACAGTGAGCTTTACCTTGAACCACATGCAATAATGTTTGCTTACCAGATTTTTCCATAACAAACTTTCAATGTTCTTCATTTCTCTCCTTGAGCCTTTGGATGTTTTATATTAATAACTAATAGAATCACACAAAAGAAGGTTCAAAAATAAAATATCATATAATCATTGAATTTTACAAATTACTAAAAGAACATCACAATATATTTGTTGACAATCTTCATCCAAAAAATCAAATTTAAAAAAAGCTATTGCTAATAATACATAGAGACATACTCCTATACTAACTATACATAAGCTTCAGCATTAATGATCGGAATGAGCAATATTTACATATAGAAGACCAATGTGAACCTACAGATAATTCATCTACCTATGTGTGATTTTGAAGACCAGAAGTATACACATTAAAAGAGAAGTATTAAGTACTAGAGTGGGGAAGTTTCACCTATTTAGAGGGAGGAATACTGGGTCTGAAAATTGCTAGCTAAGCAATATACTTGGGCCTCAGTTTGCCCATTTGTAAAACATACCAATTTTATAGAACTTTATGAATATTCTTAAAGTAACATAGGACACAAAGTTACACAGCAAAAGTGTTTATTAAATCACACACTGTGTTGGGAAACATAAAATATTAACACTATTGAAGTTCTAGCACATTCCTAACATTCCCTTTAGGACTTTCAACATGTTCAAATTTTAGAAAATTATACCTTATTATACACAACTGATATTAAACTTGAAAGTATTCCAAATAGATGTACAAAATTATTAATAGTTTTCCCTGGATCTAAACGAATCATAATAAGAGTACCACGAGACATCATACGTATCCAAGGAACTGTTGAAAAACAGAGGATAATGTGAAGTGTGAGTGAACTGGTTTGCAGAGAAACTCTTTTTTCATGTATGAACATGAATACTTTGAATCCAATGTCATTCTGCAAGAAGGCAGGAGAAACAGTGCCTTCCATATGCTGAAAGGTGAAGCACAAGTACCAGAACTATTGATTAGTAAGGAAGTGTGGGAGGGTGAAACATAATCCTCAATATTTTTAAACTGATCTACAGTTTTTTTATCCTGGCACTAGCGTCTCTCCTTTGATATCCCTATGCAAACAGGATGAAGGTCATATATATGAAATTAAAGCAATGTGAGATTACAAAGATTCAATCCCATGATTGGTTCTCATGAGTTCTGAGAACTTCAAATCATGTAGTCATTGAATCTAAATGTGACAATATTATCAGATCCCCTCTGAAATAAAAAGTGGATACAAAGATAGCCATGTGTGGTCAGGTAAAAACCACTCTGATGCTTTGGTGGGTTTCTACATTAGGTCAACTCACCCTTATTGAATATCAGGACTTGACCAACTAATAACTGTAATAGTGTTATCATGAGAATAGGAATAGTCATTTCATTTTTATTGCTAATTTACCAAGAATGAATAAAATCAATCTTTAACAACACAAATAAATAGTACTCTAATATCCTTTAATGTATATTTTCATGAAACTATGAAATATTGTCAAATATATCTAAAAAGATTCAAAGAAGTAATGAGATAGAAGGTACATATTTGAATGAGAATTTAAAAATACCAATACCAATTAATCTTAAGTTAATCTGTGAAAATTGCACAATTATAGAAAAAAAATCTGAATGCTTTTTTTAGAGACATGATTACTTTAAATTCCATGTAGAAATGTAAAAGTAATCTACTGAGGTCAGTGATTTTTATAAAATAACAAATAAAGAATAGAATAGTTAATATCTGTTGTATTATGCTAAAAATATATAACATGAAATATCTTAACTAATTTTAGGTGCATTCATGTCACCACCATCATGCTAGGACCAGTCTATACACTTCCAAAATGTTTTAGATTTCATGGCTGAGCATAATGATACATTAGTCTACTTGTGACTGGTTTTTAATTTACCAGAGTCTCTTAGGGAGCCTTGACACCATGTAGGACTATTTTACTTTAGTGCTCAGTATGTCTACACCACATTTCTTCACTCAATCATCAGTTGACTTGTATAGGAGAAAACTGGACAAGGCCTGAGACCCCAGTGGACATACACAAAAACGGTCCTGCTTGGGCATGCCCAGAGACAGACCTACCCCGACACGCCCAGAGAACAGCAGCTACAGTCTGGCAGTCTATGGAACACTGGGCCGAGTGAGGGGTATAAGAGGCTTTCCCCACCTGTAATAAACTGAGTCTGCCTTTTGCCATTCATGTGACTCCTGGAGCCTGTGCGCCCTGATTCCTCGCCAACTCTACACACACACACACACACACACACACACACACACACACACACACGCCTGTGCCTGAAGGTCTAGCACTGGAAGATGCTTGTACCTCTTGGTTACTGTGAATTATGTTGTAAAGGCCTAGAGGTGTATATGAATTTTCCTTCTATTTCCATTTTTAAATATACCTAGGATTATGATGGCTGGATCATATAGTGTATCTATTTTTATTAGTCTGAGAAGCAGTCTTCTTATTTTCTAATCAGTTTTGTCATTTTTGTCAACAGTATACATGAATTTCAAAATTTCTATATTCTTGCATATTGTTCTTTTCTAGTTTTTACTCTTTTGTTCATAGCCACTCTACCAGAAATGACATGGTACGCATTCCTGGTTTTGATTGGCATTAATGAGCATGGCTCTTTATCTTAATTGTTTTTATATCTTCTTGTAGAAGTGTTTATTCAAGTTTTCTCCTGATTGTGTATATGCACATGTCATATATATTGCATTTCTAACTACATGAGGTCATTGTAATATCCATATATTCTAAATATTAACCTGTCATTTGTTATATGTTCTGTAAATATTTCTTTGATTTTATAAGTTTCCTTTTTACTTATTCTATTTTATTCAAAATGTTTTCAATAAGGTACAGTTATGTTTGTTTTTCTGTTTTGCAGAGGATTGTACTTGGTATTTTCATTTAATAATGTAATAAGTCATGGAAGTCCAGTTTTCTCCTTTCTGGAGACTTCTGGGCTTTGTTTGTTTTCTCTTCACTTGGTTATTTAGATTGCAGTGGTATGTTTCTGCAATAACAATAAGCCTGAGCTACAATGCTGAGGTTGTCTGAAGGTCTTTCTTGAGCTTAAAATATTCTCTTGGTAAGTACCATGAAATCTGATATTCATATGCATGCAATTTCTGTTGAATGTCCTAGTATTTAATGTTTGTCTTTCAAAAAAGAAAATAAGAAAAGTGAAATAGTCAGAAATAAGATTCTACCTGCCTTTTTACATTTCTTGGCAGTAATTTAACTAGGTGTTATAGATATGAAATAATGAGGACCAGTAAAAAACACCACGGTCTGAACAATTTAACTTTTGTTTTTTGTACATTCAATTACTTTAACATATGAATCAATTATGAATCTTTAACAGACAACTTCCTGTACCTCACAGGTAGACAACTACGAATATCAACAATCTAACAAAGAATTTTTGGTAATTCTATAAGGAAAGGGGATTTTAATACAACTTTCACTTAACATTGTGCTCAAGGTTCTACCCAGAAAAATCAAGCAAGATGGGGGGAAAAAACGTCACTAAATGTAAACTAATTAGATAGGTATATATTTACAGTCTAATGATTAGACATTAAACCAACTGCTAGAAATAATACACAGATTCTGCATTGATGAGAGTTTCAAGGACAACATAAACTCCAATTATATTTTATTTCCTGTTAAGAAAAAATCTTTAAGATATAAATATTTCTGTCTGGTTGTATCAATATGCTTAAGAATGTATTTAGCAAGTCATTTGTTATACCTGCCTTTGAACACTTCACATATTGAGAAAGAATATTTAACTTTAAATAAAGAAATACAACATTTTCATAAAGTGAAGACTCGATTTGTTTTAGCCAAAATCTTCCCCAAATACATTTATAGATTCAAATAAACATCACTCAATATTTAGAAAGCATTTTCATTAAGAAATTAACACTACAGTTCTTAAAAAAAAAGAAGATTTATTATGGATAAATAATTCTCAAAATGTAGAAAGTAACCTAAGACCTTATGTCAATTAAATTCAAATTTAATGTAAAACACAAAATCAACGTTGCATATGTAGCATTATAAATACATAAATCAATGAAACATGAAAGGTATTTTACAAAACAACACATAAGTGTATACATGGTGAGTTAGAAATATTTTCAAATTAACTGAGTTAGGATAGCAACGCTCTGATCAAATGTTCCTGGAATGATTGTGTATCTGTGAATGATGCCAAAATATCACCTTCACACTATTGCTTACAATCTTAAAAATAAAATTATGCCATGTTCGGTTGATATCCCTGGGAGGCTTGCTCTTTCCTGAAGGGAAATGGAGGAGACATGAATCTGGGGGAAAGGGAGAGTGGAGAGTGGAACTGGGAGGAGTGGTGGGAGGAGAATCTGTAGACAGGATGTATTATATGAGAGAAGAGTAAAAAATTACTAAAACAGGTCCTAAAATTAAATATAGGCACTAATGCATTTAACTTTACCTAATATTTGGTAGGCAAAGTGCCTAAACAAGATGCGAAAAGTATAATAATTTTTTCAAAACTTTTTCTTCTCTCAAATAATACAACCATAAACCCATCCTCTCCTCCCTCCACATCTCCTAGCTCTCCCAACCCCCATTTCCCCTCTCCCACAGATCCACTTCTCCAATGTTCCCCCCTTCCCCTAAAGAAAGAATAGTCTTTCCAGAGTTACCACTAGAACAAGGCATAAGAAGAAGGAACAAGGCCAGGATTGAACTTCTATATCTAGGGTGGATGAGGCAACCAGCAGGAAACAAAGAGTCTCAAGGTCAGGAAAAAGGGTCAGAGACTGCCCCTCACTCCAACTTGTAGGAGTTCTGCAAGAACACCAAGATAGACAGCCCTAAGATATTCGTAGGGGTCAAGCCAGAAAAAACATTGTTCAGATTAGAAGCCACTGATGGGTAGACATTGTAAGGTTTGAATAATCTTTCACATTCTGGAGAATAGTAATCCAAACTATATGGATTATTGATTCTGTTCAGAAAGCAACTTGATTGTTGTCATTTGTCAAATACATTGCAAAAGTCAAAACTTCTCTCGTCACTATTCAAGCTGAACATATTTCCTAATAGTTCATGGAGTATAGGATAATGCTGTGCCTTAGGGCTAGGGTTAGGGATATGTTCTGTGTGTATTTTTCTGTCAAAGATATGATAAGGCACAGGAGAATAAATAACATACACCCAAATAATCATAAAACCAATAACAAAAGGGTAAATCGCATACCTAATTGAATAGTAGGTAGGTAGGTCCAAATGGACATTAACTAGAAATTTATTGAGGAAGTAGAATTGAGACCAAAGAGCAGTTATGCATTTTGTAAACAAGAATAATTAGGAACCGTGAGAACTGAAAAAGACCATCGACTTTCTTGAAAAGGTCTGGGGATTGTCAGGCTAAAGCTACCAGTAAATGTAGAAACGGAACAGGAGAGAATTTTAAGATCAAAGCTACCAAACTTTAGATGGCCTAGAAGTTTAGAATAGAATTTGTTTTGGTTTTCAGGCAACAGGGATGCAGAAATAATCTCCCTCCATGGGTTCTCATCCGCCCCTGAACTGCATGGCAGGTTTTCATGCTGGAATTGCCAGGCTCCTGATAGCAAGCAACTTTTGAAGGGGTTGGCATGGGATTTCCTCTTCTTACCTATTTACCAAAACTCACAGTGACATCACCGTGGCCCTCCACAGGTTTCAAATTGGTTTTACCTTTGGTGAAACACTTGCAGGGAGTATTGATCATAGGAAGGTTTGCATAGTCTCAGAAAGATGAAATTAGAGCAAATATTTCAATTTGAAGTGGATAATTTACATGACACATGAATGAAATTTTCAAACAAAGAAATCGGTCTTTTTTAACAGATTTGAACAAGAGCAAAGAGCCTCATATTTCAGATTCCTGTGAACAGTGAGTGGATAAAACCAGGTTACATGAGGTTGTTACTTAGAAAGTGTTTAGTTTAATCTGACAGAGAGGGAAATAAGTTAGGATTTTTTCAAAGAAAAAACTTTTATTTATGTTTTATCTTCACTTTGTATTTGTGATACAATTTGGCTCCTTTGGAAAAAATGATTGTGTGAGATCTTGTGTGTCAGTCTCCCAGGACATCTATAACCAACAGAATTCAAAATAATAGCAAGTCATGGCTGAATGATGTCATGTGTAAAATCATTGATCTTAGTCATCCATATCTTATGGTTTAGTTGTGCTCATTTTCACATGTATACAAGCATCTAGTACTATGTAGTTTAATAATATATGTAGGTATGTGTGGTGTGCTCAACACCACAGTCAAGATTCAGAAAAGCCTGTCATCACAGAGTTGTTCTCAATGATCTTTTCCAATTCACCAGCCACTCTTATATCCATTCCTCTAACTCCTGGGACCACAAATCAGTTATCTATAGAAATTTTGTCACATTAATAATTTTATGTAGGGGAAGAAGCAAGGGCGTGGTGATTAAGAGAACGTTTTCTCATTGATAGGACCTGGATTCTATACTGAGCACCCACACAGTGGCTTAAAACCATATGCATCTCCAGTTCTGGGGAACCCAACACCCTCTTCCTCCATTCAGGGATACCAGACATGAATGCATTTCATCAACATGCACTCATACATGTACGCATGCATATTTTTCATTTATTAAAAAAGAGATTTATAGGTAGATTCGTATATCAATTTTTCAGACTGGATTTTATTTTTAACTTAGCATAATTTTCCTGAGAGCCATTGGAGATATTGCATGTTTCAATAATTCATTATTTTTTTATTTGTTTAGGATGGAAACAAAGTCTTAATCTATAGCTCCCATATATCCAAGAACTCACTGTGTTTTCTAGACAGGCCTCCAACTCATGACGATCCTCCGATTTCAGCCACCTAAGTACTGAGTGCTGTCAGCACCCCCTCCTGGCCTCCATTTCTTTTTATTTAAGAGTGTCAGTCCATGGTTTGTATCACCATAGCTTGTTGACATTCATTCACAGTAGCATTCCGTTATGGTTTCCAATTTGAGTTCTAAAAATACAGCTACTATGAGCATTGATGTACTGATATATGTGTGAACATGAGCTTCCATTTCTCTGGGATGAAGGCCCAGGAGTGCAGTTGCTTGGCCATATGGTTAATTGTGAAGAAACTGTCAAACTCTCTCCAGAGAGGCTGTACCATTTTACACCAGAAGTGTAAATACATGAATTAAGCCATTTCTCCACAGCATTTGGTATTGAAATTTTGATTTTAACCGCTCTAATAGGTGTGTAGCCACATGCCATTTTTAAATAAAATTTTTCTCACCCTAGAAGTTCACTCAGTTGAGGTTAGCAATTCTAATATATTTAGGCAATATTCTAACATTAAATTCTCTTCTCCAGAGTCTCCCATTTGCAGCACCGTGATAGAATGCCAGGTGTCTGTGATAGTGCCCAGCTGGCACTATCCAAGAGATTTCATTGCCCAGGTGCTTATACTTAGGCAAGTTCCTTCCTCAAAAAAGCACACCATCCAGCTGGTGTGTCCCAGGGATAGGGTAGTCATGACTACAAAGGAGCATGCTAGCTTGTAAACTGCAGTGCCTCATCTTGATTTTAGGACTCAGGAATCCTGACACACCAGGAGAAACAAGCCTGTGTAGGCTGCCATGGTGGAGGAAAGTCCAGGCAGAACCTGTGTGGTATAATCCTGAATAAATCTTCATGTGGTCTTATTTTCTTTGAGCCTTGGGCTCCTAATTGGAACCTTTTTCAACCTTCAGATTTAAACCTTGAATACTCCTTGAGTTTTTTCCAGAGTTGAAGACTATACTAACACAAAGTGGCAGACAAATACTGCATATCCTCTGGACTGCCTACTTACTTTGTAAAATGGTTAGCAAGGTTCTTATTGTGAAATTTACCAAGTTAGGTAAGAAAAAAATCAATGGAAGTCATTGTGTAATTAAACAAACAAGGGTAAGAAATGAGAGTTGTAGAGAAACAGCCCTGTATGAAAGCTAGGGTCTATATTCCAGGAGTCTACATTCAGAGGCCTATACGGTCTGGATGGAACACAGACGCACCTTTAATCCCAGTATTCGGTAGGTAGTGGTGGTCCATGTCTTTAGTCCTTAAGAAAAACAAAATCTGCCAGAAGCAGTCATAGGAAGCAGAGCTCGTGTCAGTGTCACACGGGAAGTGACTTCGGAGAGGAGTCAGAGTGAATGGCAGACAGTGTCACCAATCAGAGAAACAGGTAGCTGAGTGAGTCAGAATAAGGACATATCCCAGTCTCAGGACATAAAATGTGGGCTCTCATCTCAGAAGAGTCAGTTACAGCAGTATGTTACAGCAGACAACACGAGGCAGGCAGATGTGGAATAAGATACAGAGACACTGAAGCAGTCTGTCTGGAGGCGGGGGACAGACAGGCCGACTGGGGCAATATGGAACAATGAGAGCTCAATGGGAGAGACACAGAGACACAGCAGAGCTCTGCAGAAGTCAGTATCAGATCAGAAGAGTGAGTTGAACCAGAAGAGGAAGAGTTCAGAAGGAGCTAGTCAGAGTGGCTTAGTCAGCTATAGGTCTTGGAGGCTAAGGCTGAAGTCTTCTATGTCGGGGTTAGCAGTTTAAATATTCTAGACTGTATGAAGGCTGAAGACTTCCAGTTCAAGGATTAAGAGTAGACTGTAAGAAGGCACAAATGGCCTAAGGCTCCAAGACTAAGGACTGATGATTGAATCAAAAAATAAAAAGCCTTTGCACTGAACCAACATCTACACCTATGCCAACAGAGAGTGGCTTGAAAAGTGGTGATAACAGTAGGGTGGGTGAAGTGTGATTATATTTTGTATATCTTTCAAAGCTAGAGCCTAAATCATGATCTCTATTCTTAGAAATGCCATCTAGGGTGGAAGATAGATATGGAGAATGATTTCAAGTTTTATCTCCTTAAGCAAATAAAGTTTTAGTTTCCAATACCTGATAATTAATAGGTCAGAATTAGTGTGAAAGGCTTATCGAGCATCTCCATCTGTACATGAGATGAGTGAGGTGGATGCAGGTCCAAAGCTTAGGAAAGAGTTCTCAGTTGGAGTGAAATACAGAATTCTGAAATCTTTCACTTCTGTCTTCTTTCACTCCACATTTGTCTTCTCCCTCCATCAGAGAAAATGCCTTTCCTGTTTATGAAGGTACATGTTTCCCAAGTCATAGAAATATCTTTGTTTTCCCCCAAATATAGTCTTTTCCAAAAGAGATTAGCAATATCAGAAGTTGATTTATTCTTTGAAACAATTCCTTAATTATATACCATTTGATTTGGCTTTTTGAAATGTTAATTACATTTATTTATTTAATCCTTTATTTGTCCGGGGCTGTGGTGTGCAATTATGGTTTAACAAGACAATTAGGGTTTAAAAGTTATCTGGTTAAGTAATTGCTTGCTTTGTGTTGGTACATCCAGAATCTGATTCCCTTTTGCTTGGATAGGATCAGGAGAACTGGTATCAGATAGCCTGAGACAGTTCCCCGCATACGTTATTCTAAAAGAAAACATAGTTCGAGAGTGAAACACATCAAAGAAATAATGACTTTTTCCTTTTATTGAAAATAGATTTTTTTCCTCACATAATATATCCTAATTACAGCGTTAGAGACAGATGGAAAGAGACCCCCGAGAAATCACCAGGACTTGAGATCGATGCAAAAGCAAGAGGTTTATTTCCAACGCATTGGGGTCCACCCTCACAGATGCCTCTAACAAGGAACAGAAGGCAACGCCCCCACGTTAGGGTCCACCCTCCCAGGGCGACCCCCAGCATTGGGGTCCACCCTCACAGATGCCTCAAGCTAGGCAGGTGAGAGTGACAATTAGCACATTCTAAGTATGGTTTATTTACGCTTTTCAAAGGCAGAGCCTAGCAACAGATCATCAGGCGTGAGTCTATTGGTTACATAGTGATGTGAGTATTAACCTTTCAACTGATTGGTGCTGGCATATAGCAAGGTGGTGGGCTCCTAGAAAAGGTAAACTTAGGGTCTTAGTCTGTGTGGATGGGGGGAGATTCCTAGCCCAAGGCCATTAGTCAGTGGTCCATATCTTGTTTGTCTTAGAAATTGTTTTTCTTACTTTAGTTCTGGGAACTGTTCTGAGTCACCTGGCTCCTGACTTGGGCCTACACAGTTCTGGTGCTTTTTAGAAGCCTGACTAAAGTTTGGCTGCTTTGTTCTTGTCCTTTCATCAGTTTCCCCTCCTTCTACTCCCCCAGTTTCTCCCCACCTCCTCTTCCATTAAGATCCATTCCCTTTCTGTCTCTCATTAGAAAACAAACAGATATCTAAGAGATAATAATAAAATATAGTAAGATAAAACAAAACCTAATGCATCTGAATTAGACAAAACAAACAGAAGGAAAACAGCCCAAGAGAATGCAGAAGAAACAGAGCCTCACTCATTCACACATTCGGGAATCTCAGGACACCCTGAATTGGAAGTCATAAGATGTACACAAAGGACCTGGTGCAGACTCATGTAGGAAAAATTATTTTCATCCCCAAACTGCATGCTGTTTATTACCAATGCCTACCTTGAGATCCCTGGCTATAATTCCTACTTACTATGTTATCGCAGAGTGGGCTGAACATTAATAAAATCAAAGAGCAGCATTTGTATGAGTTTTATGTGACTATCATTGCATTTCATTGGGTTTTAAAGGACAATTATTATATTTTAAAAGCACATTTTTAAAAAGTAAAAGGTAAGCCCATTTAACCTACGGATATTCCTCAATTTTTCCCACAGTAGTCCTCCCCTGTCACTTCCTCAAGGGGTCAGTGATAATCTCAGCTGAAGGTGTGTTGGGGTCATGAGAAATAAAATGAGGAGGAAACATGGGAATTCTTTAAAAAATCAGTATAATCGTCCAGAAGATTAAAAACACACAATACCCTTGGATCTAGGGGAGATGATGCTATTTAAAAGACGCTATCAAAAGTGCCTTATTGAAAATTGAAAACAAGAGCACTGGTGTAGAGTTTATAGCATAGCTGATGTATTTTTGTCTATTAGAGACTAGGTCTTGCTCAACTACAAGAAGGCTTATATAGAAAATAACTTAGGAGATGAGTTTTAAACAATAGAATGAGGTTTGCTAGATTAAAAATGTTACAGGCAACTGGGGAGTGGTGATGAATGCCTTTAATCTCAGCACTTGGAAGGCAGAGGCAGGGGAATCTCTGTGAGTTCAAGGCCATCCTGTCCTGGAGTGAATTCCAGGACAGCCAGAGTTACAGCAGAGAAACCCTGTCTAAAAAAAGAAAGAAAGAAAGAAAGAAAGAAAGAAAGAAAGAAAGAAAGAAAGAAAGAAAGAAAGAAAGAAAGAAAGAAAGAAAGAAAAAGAAAGAAAGAAGGAAGGAAAGAAGGAAAGAAAGGAAGGAGAAAATGTTAAAGGTTTTGAGTAAATTAACATTAACTCAAAGACACATGTGCCTTTATAATTGAAATCTTCAGAAAATATAGATATCCCCAACTGGAACATTGGAAATACACCCACTGAAACAGGAAGCTAGCCTAGGATATTATGAGTAATGCATTAACGCATAATTATTGCTCTATTCACTATATGATATCAACTCTCATGTTCCAATGACAATAATATGCTATGATCCAAGTGTGGTACCACACACACCTGTAATCCCAGCATTCTAGAGGAGAAGGCAGGAGGATAAGAAGCTTAAGGACAGGAGCTGAAGAGCTTGGTGGTCAAGAACACTTGTTATTTTAGAGAACCTGAATTTGGGTCTCAGGATGCAGGTGGGGTGGCTCACAAGCATCTGTAACTCCAGGGGATCTGGTACCCACTAGTGGCCTTGTTACCCACATATGTGTCATATACACACACATACATATGATATTAAAGTTAAATATTTTAAGGCATAAAATAATTGAGAGCCAAATTCATCTACATAAAAAAATTTAGGTCATCTTGGGATATGTGATCCCCTGTCTCAAAAATCTATAATTAATAATAATAATGTGCTGTACTAAAGCCTTCTAACTAGAAAGTTCAGAGACACTGAAAAAGATGGATGATCTTGATGTTTTGCTGTTTACTTATAGAGTATACAGATGATCTTGAGATTAGGAAGGACATCTGGTATTCAATATGTTGAACACATTGAAGCTCCTCCACATATTCTGGAAATTCTATCAATTTGATTCACAAATCAGTGGAGGACATTATGCTTTGCTACCCCAGGTGTCCTGAGAAATGCAATCCGCTTAGTTACACACATTATTTATGTCACTTTTCTCTCATCGGGGTTGCTGGTGATGAATGTGATTTAAATTAAAGGACATGTATTTTATAACTAGGGATCAATTAAATCACGTTAAATCTTTTTTCTATCTTAAAAATATTTTAAAATACTCTAGTTTAAATGGTAGTAAATATTGTTCTACGTGCTTTCATAAAGTAGACTTTAAATTTAAAAATTTGATACAAAACTCAGTTTAAAAAAATCATTCATCTATAGTTTATGTCTATGGATGATTTCCCTGGTATGTCCAAATACCAGGTACGTGCACGGTAATCACAGAGGCCAGCAAAGGGCTTGCATCCTCTGGAACTGTAGTTCCAGATGGTTGTGATCTATTATGCAGGTGCTGTGAATCAAGCCCAGGGTCCCCTGGAAGAGTAGCAAACAAACTTTTAACCACAGAACCATCTCTCCAGCCACCAAATCTGACATTAAATAAATAAATAGGAATTTTTGTTGCACTATTATACAGGAAATAATCTATTCCATGCCCTTTGGTCTCTGATGCGTTTTCAGTTTTTATTTCTTCCCACCATCCTTTCCATTTTCCATTAAATTTTACTGGATATTTGGGTTCATATAGTGCTTTTGACATTTCAGGTTATATATTTTCAGTTAAAGTGTCTGTAGAGGTCTTGATGCAAATTAAGTGAAACTCTCCTATAGTGTTTGATAATTTTTTTAAGTATCAAAATATCTCTCCAAAGTATCTATTAAGTATCTCTCCAAAGCTTCAGAACAATTAATTGTGATTGTGGAAAAATTTCCTTTACACCTTTACACACATTTACTAAACATTAGTATTTTAAACCAATGAAGTTATTTCCTAATAGCTTTTATTACAATTTTCTTTGTTTAAAGGCATTTGTTAAGATTGGCAGCAATGATGACTAAATTATTCCAGTAATTTTTCAAATAAAGAATTCAGATGATTCAAGGAAAGTGTAATGATGCAAGGCCCTTACTCCTGCCTAGAGAGTCAAAGTCCTCTTAGTTTGAGGCTAGCCTGTTTTGTAGAGTGAGTTCCAGGACAACCAGGGCTACATAAAGAAATCTTGACTCAAAAAATAAAAAATATAAAATTTAGATGTTTGCATTGTCTCTGCGTAAAATTGTTATCTTACCCAGTTTTACCCATTGTCAGAACAAGATAATTAATTTATTGACTTAATGTGAATTTGTCAGGATTAGAGGTTTTATATCCAGTTTGTTGGTTCTCACCCCTTGCTCCTATGGTAATTACTTGCTAGTCTTTACAAATGATATGCTACCATCTATCGTAGCTATTGTCAGTTTTGATGTTTCCAGGTGACTTATTTCTGAGTCTCTGTGTCTTAGAAGCTGATTCACCGATTATTTGAAGTATGAATACATTATGCAAGCCCCTACCTAATACTATCAAACATATGCCTAAATCACTTATTTGCAATCATGTAAACTGCAAACAACAATAATAATAGTGGGAAAAAAGATTATTCTGGCTGGTACGTAAAGACAGGTAAGCCATTAATTAAATGGAGAAAAATCATGGATGACATATCCTAGAAATCTATTGTCAAAGGAGAAGTTGGTTTTACTATGAAGTAAGATGTAAATATTGTATCAGTTTTGTGCATGAATATTACTGACTCTGTGAAGAGGAGACAATGTGACTGTGCAGGTATAGAATACATAGATCTTAGTCAGATCCTACCTTGAGCTCAGCACCTCAACAAAACCAAATACATTACAAACATACATACACAGTGAATTGGGGAGCACTTGCATTCACCTGTCTTTCTTGAGGGCTGTGATTCCTCTGTGAGAGGCTTGAAGCAGAACTGACAACAAAGCCTGAATTCTTGGATTCATGAAGGAGGCTGAGTAGGTGAATCAGTGCAGGTGAGTGTGCAACACTCAAATGTTAGGTGTTTAAAAGCATGTACAGCTTCTCCTCTGTTTTACTTTTCCAACAGCAATAGTTAAACTTCTTAATAAATTACAAATAAATATATTTGTGAGAGCTTTATTTACAAATTAAAGTAAATTTTGCCTCAAATTCCCCATTATTGGAAGATAGTTCTACCCTGGGTGTTTCCACAGCTGATTCTTCTCAGATGATGTCAAGTTTACCTCTTAACTGTACCAAGAAAACCCAGTCCCACCAGTAAGTGAATATGAGACAATTGAAAAATCCATCATGAAGCAAATCTAAATTAGTTTGACAATATGACTGCAAAATAGGCTTAATGAGATACAATCCTGCAAAGAAGAAACTCCAAGATTATCTATCAGTGTCATTATCACGATTGTCAGTGTCAGAGGAAGGAGGAGAAGGTGAAAAAATTCATTTTGGATAGGGGAGAAAGAAAAGAGGCAAGGCTAGATTGTTGTAGTCACTGGCTTTCTGCAAGAAACATTGCTACTGTTACAACTAATGGCAGTCGCCCAGGACTTTCGTATGGTGCACAAGCTATGAGCAATTACATAGATGAGACTGTTAGTTTAGTTTAGTTTAGTTTAGTTCACATATTGTACCTACAGAGAAGTTTGCATCCACAGAACACTTTTTGTTGTTGTTTATATCATGCTTTTAAAATCCATAGGTTAATTAATTTAAATGTCATTACAGAATTATGTATTTACAATTATTATAAATTTTGTTAAAAAGTATTAAAGTGCTGACGTGTTTTTCAATGTTTCCATTAAGTTATAGAAACCAAGTTATGGGATAGCAAACTAATTACCACCAGTTACCACAGTATCGCATTCCTACTACCCAGCCTCATCTGGCCCTGAAGCTAATTTACAGAGAGAAGACCTTGAAGGAAAAAAGTAAATGAAAACTGAGTTTTTTGAGTTAGATAATTTAAAGAAGTTAAAGGATTCCAAAAAATTAAGTTAAACAGAACTTTTTCTTTTCAGCTTTTCTTGTGACTAAGACTTGTACTTAATACGTACATATGACTAAACATTTATACAAATAACTGCAAGACTAATCAGCAACACCTAGGCAAAGTGTTAATTGTGTTTGTTAACATTTACACACCTGGTGAGATTTTTCTAAGGCTAAAAGAAAAGGAGAATGGTATTGAAATTTTAACAGAGAACTGAGAAGCCACAGAGAGACTACTAGGAGCCCACTCTGGGTCTTCTTGTCCAGAGAGACCCCAAGAAAGACACTGAGGCACAAATTGATGTAAAGACATGAGGTTTATTGATCCAGCGCATTGGGGTGCCCTCCACCAGGAGAGGAGGCACACCCCAATGGGGCTCAGAAGCTTCTTTTTATACTCTTTGATTGGTCTACAGCTATTGTAACAGCATAACCTTTAAGTTGATTGATCTATAGAAATTGTAACAGCATAACCTTTAGGCTGAGTGGTCTATAGCTATGACATAGATTGGTATATTCTAGGTGTATTGTTTTGTAGCTAGGGTGTGATGAGCTGAAACTTATTCTTATGTGAATATAACTAGAATTTTTCCTTATCTGGGTGCCAAGGTTTCCGGGAAAGTTCAAGTAAAGTTCAAGCCTACTTGTACATTCTCAAGCCTTACTAAGTTTGGTCAAGCTTTAGCCTTTGCCCTTACAGAACAATGGAAATAAAGCTGACTCTAAAAAGTTACTAATGATAATTTACTGTAACAATAATTTCTAACATCAAATAGTATTTTATCTATTATTTTTATTCTCTGGCATGTTTGTCCCATTAAGACTAAGAATGAAATTTCACTAATTATATGGACTAAGTTTAAATAGTATCAATTACTTCCTTTACTTAGAAATGAAGTTATTTGGATCTCTGTTTATTTTATACCACAATGTGTTGTTTAAGGTATTTCTGAATCTAGTCGTTTCTCAAGTACATATAACAAGATCTACAATGAGAATGGAAATCGAGGTCTTTACTGCTAATAAGTGTGTATTGCAGTAGTCTCAACCTGTGGGGTGTGGCCCCCTGGGGGCCGACGGGCCCTTGTGCAAGACCATCTGCGTGCCAGACATTTACATTATGATTCATAACAGTAGAAGTTACAGTTACGGAGTAACAATGAAAATAATCTTATGGCTTAGTGTCACCACAACACAAGGAACTGAATTAAAAGGTCGAAGCATTAGGAAGGTTGAGAACCACTGATAGATTGCATGAATCGCAATGGTTATTTGGCCCAATTATTTTTCTAGTCCTTTAAAGTTTCCACTAATTGCAAGATATAAGATACTAAAATGGAATACTTTCAGAGAAAGCACATAGCTAAGAAAATACTGCGTATGTTGAAGCAGTTCACACTCATCGCTGTTACACTTTGTGAATTTATGCCATCTCATTCCACATGAGAACATGGAACTTTGATTATGGAGTATGGAAATAAGATACTTTCTGTTAATTCATAATTGTCTAATGATGTTTTTTCAGCTCAAATAAACATGGACATCAATGTTGAAATATATAAATGTAAACCTTAAGTGACAGCCAAAGGTGAGACAGCCTCCTCAGTACTTAAAATAGATGAAATGGTTCTACACCTATTAACATTTTTCTTCTTAAAAATAATTTTCAGTTTTTGAGATTATAATGTAATTAAATCACTTCCCCTTCCTCTTCCTCCCCGGAGCTCTTCCATAGCTCTCTTTCATATTCATGATCTCTTTTTTCATTAATTGTTCTTACATACATATATGTATATACATGTGTATTCCTAAATACATGAATATAATCTGTTCAGTCTATATAATGCTGCATATTTGTAAGATAACACGAACAGCTAAAATTGAATATCCATTTGCTCTTTGCCCAAAATTTCTATAAGATCCATCTTAGGATCCATAAGATCCTAAAATGGTACAGGCTGTATGCAGAGTCTTGATAATCATGCTGTAGTCTCCCATTATGACTGATTAAATCAGGAGTGGATCAGAGCCCTTGGAACTAGCAAGAACGCAGAAGTCACCACCGACATCAGGTTGATTATCTAGTGGTGAGCTGTCGACCTGAAGTGTCATAAGGCCTTTGGGCCCTTACTTGTTTTCATTTCCATGTACACAGCGAGCACAAACACATGAGTTTGGAGAGAGGTGCTGAGAAATTAACCTGAAACAAAAACCTAAGCAAAGAGGACACCATAGATATTAGCTGCCTGCACAGAGAGACCTGGAGCCATCTCCCACCGCCAGCCCCGTCAAATCCAGTTACTCAGGATAGGTCTGTATATTGCAGATAGCATGATATAACTTTAGAAAATATATTTTGAAAACAATAACAGCAAATAAGAAAAAAAAATCCAAAAAGTTTAAGCTGTAATGTGTCACTTAAGATTCTGAGATAGAAGATCACAATTTTTAACTAATTTTAAATATAGCTTCCAGTAACATAGAGTAATCTCTTGACTACAGGCAGTAAAAATATGCATTTTTTTCTAAGGGTAGGCTAGCTAGTTACCACTCTATTCTATGATTTGTGGAAGAAGGGCAAATTCATTTATTTCTATGAAATAAAAAAATGATTATTACAGAACAATACAAAAAAGAAATACCAAATAAATGAGTGAATAAAGAATAATATGAAATTAATAATTATCCATGTTATCTATCAAAATGTTAATCTTGATATTATCAGAATAACTTTAAAAAGCATAAATATTCTTTCAATAACATACACACGTTTGAGCATGTGTAACAATTATCACAATCACACATAAGCTGGTCTATAAAGCAATCCTCAACAAATTTCAAAGGATTGAAGTTATTAAGGTATGCCCTTTGCCTGAGTTATAAGGAGATGCATCTGCTAAATAATAAAAGATAAAAAATAAAGAAATCACCAATAACTAAGAGATAAAGAAATTTATTTCCAAATAACGAATAAGACAAAGCGAAAAGTGATTCACAGATGACAATAAGAGACATCATGACCTGACTGTGGAGTAAACTGTGACACATTACAACCCTTTAAACATGGATGAAACACCCAGTGTGGTGTAATCTTGAAGAATTAAAGACAAAATACATCTTTTAGTTTTCAAAATAACAGGCAAAAGGAAAAAATAAGCAAATAAATTTACATTATTACCACAACAGTAGTGCAGTAAGAAAAGTGGTTATTCCAGGGAGCATTGTCAATAGTCTAAAGAAGAAGAAAAGAAACCTAAAACACAAAAGAAAGAAGTACTCACTAAGTTGAGTAACACACTGACGACGCAGGAATACAGAAGTAACTTGCTCTTAAGAAGTTATTCAAAGCGATACCACAAAAGAATGGATTTATAAAAATAATCCAATAGTCTTTATTTGCTTTGAAATTAATTTAAAACAAAATGTGATGCCATCAAATTAACACCCAGAATGGTTAAAAAGGGGAAACCAATCCTTAATCTCTCATCAGCGTAGACGTGGAGAGCACCAGCCACTGCTGCACGTGGAAAGGCTCCAGCCTTCTCAGAGAAGTTTGACAGTTCTTTTATTAAATATCGGTCTATGTGTCTCACTAGTCCTAGTGCTGAATTCAGTGCTCACATAAATAAAGCAGGGTGATGTGTGGAGTCTGGGTAATAGTCTGCTGTTACATAGTGTTTCATTCAGTGTTCATTACCTTCTCCACAGAATGTTACAATTACCAGATAAGAACATTTCAAAAGAAGGACTGTGGGGATACAGCCATGTTTTCTATCACTGGTGGGAAAATTCATTTGTAATGATAATGAACTGTTTTAAAATTTATATTTTGTTTGCAATGTATGTGCATGTTCATGTCCATGCATCATTCCTGTGTGTAAATGTGGCCAGCCAAATTCCACAAATGTATGTGGAGATCAGAATACTTTCCAACACTTAATTATGCCTATTTTATCACAGGACCTTCTTTAATTATAATATTTTGACATTATGCATGTAAATTAAATAGATTTATTAGCATTTCTCTCAAAGTGGCTTATAGTAGAGAATATATCTACAGGCAGATATGGTAATCTAATAAGGTGAGGATTGCCTGTAATTCTCAGAATTAATTTCACTTTGGAGTCTTTCCCTCTGTCTTTAGCGACAGCTCCTGTAAAAATCCTTCTGCTCACTCTGCCGCCCTTGTGAAGAGAATTATATCACCATATACTCTTTTACTTCTTTCTCAGTGGTCTCCAAATTCAAAGGGTGGCTTGATTGAATAAACCCAACTGGGACCAATCACAATGTCCAATTTATTAGAGATTAGGAGGCATTATCTGTGATTCTAGAAGCCATGGTCTGTCATCAGAAGTATGTAAAAGCATCACAGTTGGCTAGGACTTTGGAAGCTTGCATGACTTCTTCGGTACTGTGGGAACTAGCCTTCAGGGAGGAAGCTTTCAGGTCAATTGCAGTTCAGGGGCCTCTAGGACTTATGCCTGAAATACATGGTATCTTCAACATTAGAGACTTATTTTTCTACAACTAGAGGACAAACCAAGGGCAAAAACAGTAGCCTATAATCTTCTAGGAGGCTCTTGGAAAACCCTGACCAACAACACAAAAGAAGGCTTCTCCATCCTGGTGTTGGAGTTTTGGTAGAGGACCATTGGCAACTGGAGCAAGCATTGTCAGCTCAGGTGCTTATTCACTAACTTACATTTATTATGTGTATTTTTAGGGAGAGAGTTAATAGTGTGATTCCTTATGACTTTTCAGACATCTTTAATATTATCTTACCCTCCTTTATCCTTTTTCTATATTTTCCCACTCCTTCAAATTAGGACCCCTTCAATTTTTCCCAACTATCCCTAACCCCTCAAGGAATCAACCTTACACAAAGAACTACAAGCAACTAGGGAATGCTGAGAGTAAGAGGAATTGTCTTTCCCAAGAGAAGCACACCAATTGGTTGTCCAATATCAAATGATTATTTCTGAAAACATACAAACAACTAGTTTTATACACACTAAGAAGGATCTATTTAAATATTTACGAGTGTGTGTGTGTGTGTGTGTGTGTGTGTGTGTGTTTTGTCACAACAGTTAATAAAAAAGGAGTCCATGAATTTGAAAGAAAACAATAAGAGATATATGGGAGAACTTGGAGGGAGGAAAGAGAAGGGGAAATGACATAGTTGTATTCTAATCTCAAAAAAAAAAATAGAAATATTTTCTTTTAATCATCATAGTGCAAATGGGTTTAAATATAATATTGTGATATTTATGGTCAGGAAACATTGGGATAACAGAACATGAGATCAGGTCTTCATTTTTACAACCTTCCTTATGACATGATATGCAAAGATCGGTTTCTCTTCAATAATCTATAAAGAAGTAAATTAGATCATCAACTGAATTTTATGGGTTAGGTAACTGTGAATAGGTAATTTCACTCATTGATTTATTTTCATCAGTGCTTGATAACCAGCCCAAGGTCTTTGTCATGCTAGACAAGCACTTTTTTTCTCTTTTTGTTTTGTATTTTGTTTGTTTGTTTTTGAAACCTAGTTTCTCTGTTGTAACTCACTCTGTAGACCAGGCTGCCCTTGAACTCACAGAGATCTGCCTGCCTCTGGCTCCTGAGTGCTTGGATTAAGGACATGTGCCACCACTACCCAGCTGGGGCAAACACTTTTTAACTTATCTACTTCCCATCTCTCATACATGATCTTAATAGACCCCACACAAGGCAGAATGTGTATCACATTCAGAGTGATCACTGTAGGGAAATGGAGATGGTTCAGTTAGAAGAGTGCTTGCCATTCATGCATGGAGACCTGAATATGTACTCTCAGAATCTTCTCCAAAGGTTCAGTGCAGCAGCATATACTTATTACTTTGGCACTTGCACAAAAATGAGTAAACATATGGATACTTGAAGCTTATTGGCTAGCCAGACCATTGACATACACTTGTAAGTACATTATGTGCACATATGCACACACTACACATAATACACACACACACACACACACACACACACACACACACACACACAGAAAAGTTAACTATAAACTTCATTTTTGTTTCTCCTAGTCAAATAGTAGGCAGGATTCTTGAATGTCTACAGTATGGTTAATGGAAGTTTGGAATTGAAGTATAATTATCAGCTTCCCATTTCTATAACAAAATACCTGAAATGATTAACCCTGTGTCACTAACAAACACTCAGTGTACTACTCTGAGCTGCCTTTCTGCATGAGCTATTGGATGGAGATTTTACAAATAGAAGCAGGAAGACATAGAAACAGATGGTCCCGTGTCCATGACAGCAGAAATGATAGGGCCACCCAGTGCTCTACTCCTCAGCAGGAGAATGTCTCTGTTTTCCCCTCGTTGGAGATGCTCTTCTTGCAGTGAGGGACAATTCAAATCTCCAATAGCTAAATTGTCTGTGTAGGCTGCAGGTTTCCATCCTGAAGCAAAATGTCAAAATCACTGATAACTCACTGCTCAACCAGCCTTTCCAGCGTATTTGTAATCAACTGTTGTAGGAGAATTTTCTGGACTAGACACATTTCTATCTGCTTTTTTTCTTTGATTGAACTGGGATTGCCGTAGAATTTTGAATGAGAAAGAAATGGAATCCAATCTACTAATTTTACATCTAAGAAGCAGAAAGTAGATTAAGTTAATAATGAATGTTTCATGTGTGATGTGGAACATTATAACCATTATTAGCTTTGGTCATTGTTATTTGCTTATAGAAAATAGCTTAATTCTTTTAAATTTGTATATAGCATCTTAATATGTGTTGCTTATTATATCATTATTATTATATGTTTTGCATTATTATTCGTAGTTAATATTAGACTCTTCCCATCTAAGCTGTCCCCTGATGGAGATCGTAGACTTGTTCATAAAGAAGCTGGGATTAACTGGAACATTGGAAGAATTATATCTTTGGTTAGATTTGGTTTGATTATCTTATTTTTAAGAAACTGTTTAAAATGAAGAGGGCAGTCTCTTTTACTATTTAAAGAGACAATTTTTTACATTTTTTATTTTTCTTCTCTCATACAACGTATATAATATATACTAACCCCTCTCCTCCCCACCCTCTACCACTGTTTCCCTCATCTCCTGCACCCCCATATCTTCCTCCTGGCATCACTCAAAAACTTTCTCCCCAATTCTCTCCAGAAAAGAACTGTCCCCCTGGGTTACTACTCAACAGGGCAAACTGCTCAAATACCAAGATGGAACAAGGCCAGGCACCAATCCTTACATCAGGAGTGGGCCAGGCAACTTGGTAGTAGCAGAAGGGTCCCAAGGCCAGGTAAAAGGGTCAGAGACACCCCACACACACACACTTCAGCCTGTAGGTGTTTTCGAGAATAGCAATCCAGACAGCTGTAAGATGTATTTAGGGGGCCTTGCCAGTTCCCTGTCTGCTGCTTTAGTCTCCGTGAGCCACTAACAGTGCTGGTCTGTTGCCACTTGTTCTCGTGGGCTTGTTCTCATGGTGTCCTCAAACACTTTGGTCTATGTCATTCCTCCTCATCCTTTTCTGGAGGTTCACTGTTGTAAATTAAATAAATCTTGCAGTGGCTTCCCTGTCCATTACCTGAAGTCCAGCAGCAGCTGCGGCAGTGCTGTCGGGTTCTGCAGTTGGGAAGCAGTGCAAGAGCAAGGTTCCTATGGCACACCCATCCAGTCTTAGATTGGAGATCTGTGAGCCAACCAGCATAAACCGGATTCTTGGGAGTCAAGGGCAGAGGTATTGAACTCATTTATTGGAAGAAGAGCTTACATATTTATAGCCAGAAAAATTGTCTCTGCATCCCAGGAATGCAATTGGAAACTCATTGGTTAGGACAGGCAGTCCTACTTGCATATTAAGGAGCTTAGATATTTTTCTGGGAAGCAGAGTGACAGACCTTATATGGAAGGATTTAGTTGTAACTCCAGATAAACAATTTTGCCAGAGCAGGCACCTTTGGAGGGGGCAGTATCCTACTGTGGCTTGTCACCTGTCTGCTGTGGAGGGGAAAGTGCCAGATTCCTGTCAGCTCTTCAGAAAGAGAGCTTAGAGTCTTAAGCACCCTAGACCCACTCTTAGCTCTGAAACAATTCCACAGTTCATCAATCTCTACATGATATTTGACCCTGAACAACTCTATATGCTCTTCTCAGTTGCTGGAGGAGACCCTCTGGTGAGGACTGGGCTAGGTACCAATCTATGATCAGAGAATGACACGTTTGAAAATCTTCCCCAAGTTATACAGATTCTAGTTCCTGGCCTTCCCTGCAGCAACTTACTGCAAGACCCAGCTATTCCACTCCTGGACATATACTCAAGGGATACTCCATCCTACCACACAGATGACACTTGTCGTCCTATGACAAGTTGACACTTGTTCAACTATGTTCATAGCAGCTTTATTCATAATAACCAGAAACTGGAAACAACCTATATGTCCCTCACCTGAGGAATGGATTATGAAATTGTGGTACATTTAAACAATGAACTATTACTCAATTATTAAAAAATGACATCATAAACTTTGCAGACAAATGAATAGAACTAGAAAAAAATTATCTTGAGTGAGGTAACCCAGTCCCAGAAAGACCAACATGGTTATTTATTCACGTATATATGGATATTAACTGTTAAGCAAAGGAGAAAGACACTAATAGTCACTGATTCAGAGAAACCATGCATCAAGGAGGGCCTAATCTGAACACAAGGACCACTCTGGTAAAGTGGAAATAGAACAGAGGGTGCAGTTGGGCTGGAGGAGGAGGGGAATGGGAGCAGAGGGGATCAGGATGGGGAAAGGGATGAAGAGAGAAAATGTTTGGAGAGATGACCATAATTGAGGGGCAACTAGGGAGTGATAGGGAGACCTAATGTAATGGAAACTCACTAGAATAAATGAGGGGGACCCTAGCAAAGATCCCTAGTTATCTGGGTTAGGAAGCCTGAACAGGCTATCTCCTGTGTAGACATATTTCTTCATATGTCTAGAAAGGCAGTTCAAAAGTTCTAGATATTTGATATTAACATACTTATGCATTAATTATTCTGGTGTAAAACAAAAATGATCAATTATGCTATTTCTCTTGAAATATTTTCTTTGTCTCTAAAATATTTTTTAGATTTACAAATTTACAAATTTAAAATGTTTAGATTTACAAGATGCCTGTGTTAAATTGTATACTTTTTACTCTATGTATGTGGTGTATGTATGTGTGTGTATATGTGTATGTATGTGGTGTGCATGTGTGTGTGTGTGTGTGTGTGTGTGTACATGTGTGTGTTACTACTATATGTGTGGACACATTCATGTAGAGATGAAATGAAAGGTTGAGGTCAGATATTTTCCTCAATGCTCTTGACCTTATTTATTATGAGATCCTTGCTTAAAGCAAGAATTGGTGAGTTGTCTCTTCTAGCAAGCCAGCTTGTACTAGGGAGCCCTGACTCCCATGCACTGTGAATAGTCATACACTCCCAGCATTTGTGTGTGTGCTGGGACCTAAATTCCATACTCAATCTTGAATGGTGAATGCTTTATACACTGAGCCTTCCTCCCAGGCCTAAAATTGAGTATTTCTATTTAGATTATTATTATGTATTCATAAATAGTGTTTAAATGTGTATATAAATCTGGTAATCACTTTACTTGAGATAATTTAAGTAAATAAAGTTACAGATGGCACTTTACTTAAGATTTTAAAAATTAATCAAAATGCAGTCTTCTGAAGAAACGAGAGCATTACTGTTCATAAAATAAATAAATTACATAGTCAATAAATTCCTGATGCTACAAAGTCAAGGAAGCCTCTTCCCTATTTCAGACGTACTAAAAACAACAACAAAATGGGAAAAAAAGTTTAAGGATCATTTATATTTTTGATATAAATTTGGACAAACACTGAATACAGCCCAAGTTTATTGAATATATTCCTGTGAATTGCACAGATTGCTGGCTACAGGAAGGAGTATTTGGTACAGCAGTATTGTCAGGGCTAGATATTAACTGGAATGTTCAGACATCCACAGAAGAAAAGCTCAGCCTGCTGTTCCAGATGGCAGGTTATTGGGAATACTTGTTCCTATTATAAAATACATCCGACCACCAGGCTGAAAGCTAATAAAAATGGCCATATGAACCTTCACAAATCAAAGCATATTCATTTCTCCCGCAAGGTTTATCTAGGGCAAGGCTATCATAAACGAAACCCACCAAAACCTGAGGCAGTAACACCGAGCCATATCCAGGATGACATCTATATAGCACGGGAAAGTCCTTGGCCCTAAGGGTTTCATATGTGTATACAAACACTTTGCTATTGAGAATTATCAACACATATGGACATTTGTTACTGCAGAAGTATCAAATGGACTGAAAAGTGCATTTATAGGCAACTTGCTTAGTTCTCAAACCTCATGTCCTCAAAAGGAGGGAAAAAATGCTAATCCTGTTGGACCCTGGAAGGCAGAAAGTGAAATTTATGGAGGGTAATGTAGGAGATACTAAATGAAGCAGCTCAACTGCTGTTTCTTTCTAAATAAGATGCAAAAGAGCTTAATAGGGATTTCAACAAATCCTTAATAGGGATTTTTTTTTTTTTTTTTTTTTTTTTTTTAAGAAAAATGTACCTAGGCTATAAAAACCTTTCAAAAATTGAACAAAATAATTTAACATATCCAAATAGTTCACAACATTGATAAATAAATAAAATAAATTATATCTTCTAAGAAAGTAGTGCTAAGGGTGGGTCCTTGCGCTGGAACTAGCTCACGAGGTCTTGCTGCCAGTTAACAACATTGTACATTTGCAGGATTGTTCATAGAAGTCCTTGATTGGCTATGCCATAACTTGTCTCCTATTTTTTAAATAGTAGTCTACATTTTCATATATGCAAGACATGGAAAATCTTATTAAAATATACAAGTGTTTTCAAATAAGAATAATTTAAGTAGTTTGCATCCATAATTACTCAGTAATACTAATAGTTCTTTTATTCAGTAGCACTAAGGTTTTATCAGCTTTATCTCAATCTTTTTCTCAAAAAGGAAGTCATATTTTCACAATCATATTCCCTTGAGAGAGAAATAATGTATCAACATATTTTATTCTCCACATTATGTGAATAACAGAACAGTAAATTTCTAGTTCTTTTATTAAATTTGTGACTCTGCCTTGATGAGCCAGGGTACTACAACAAATGATTATAGATTGGCTGGCTTTGAGCAGTGTTTAACTTTGGTTCTGATAGAATGCTGACAAGTTAAAATTCAAGGGCAAGTTCACCGTGTAGTTCAATGTGTTACCTCCAGTAACAACACCTTGGTGTTAAGATTTCAGCATGAGCATCTGTGTAACATGACCATGCCATATGATATACCATGTAATATATTTGCTGCAAAAGCTTAATCTTTACACACAACTGTCCTGAAAATTTTTCTAGAATTTTGTTTGAATTTGTGCTTAAGCTAATCAATGAGCACCATGATTCATTGCCACAATGGATTATATAAAATAAAAGATCCTGAAGCTCTCCTTTTCGCGTGAGGCTATCTTAAGGTCTGTCTGTGCCGCAGCTCTGTGGTCATTCTCAGGGTATGTGTGGCAGGGTTGCTGGGCTCTAGTGGAGAGTTATTTTCCTGGCTACAATTGATTTTGTTTTTATGCTACACATAAATGTCTGTGTTTGAGAAGATTGTAATTCTAGGTGCAGATATCTGATATTGCCTTTGTTGTGTGGGTGTTTTCTTTCTTGATTTCTATTGCCTATTCTGATTCTTAAGAAGGTGAGGTAGCTGTGTGTTGGCTGGTAAGGAATTCTTCTGGGATACTGATAGGTGTGACCACTTACGGTTCCAGATAAAATGTGCTTCTAGGTACTGAGAGCTGACACTTAGGAATGCAGATGGGCTGGGGTTGAGTGAGAAGGTCCACAGAGAGAACAGGGTGTCCTAACAGGATCTGTTTAACCTACTGAGAGAGGGGGCAGAGAGTGAGGAGAGGCAGAAGCAGGGATTCTGATACAGAGCTAGTCATGGGACTGGAGAAATGGCTTTGGAGGAGAGGAGGAAGAGGTGGAGAACTGCAGTTACATGCTTCCCTAGCCAGAGTCTTGACTGTTGTTTTTAATAATAACTGGCTTATGTTAAACTCATTTAAGTGGACCATCGTAAGAGTTTTGAGTGATCATTACTTCCCAGGTCAAGGTAGGTTGTTACATGTCATTAAGTTATTGAGTAAGTACCATAACAGATGCATATTAAATGTGTCTGTTAATATGCTTCCCATTAGTATTTCTATCCAAATTGAAAGAACATATTTGTCTGTTCATTATATGTAAACAGGAAAACATTTGACTCTGATCAAAAATATATGAGGACCACTACTTATATGAATGTTAAGTCAAATCACCAACCTTAAATCAACCCAGTGTGTTCATTTTACTCATGCAAATATTTAGAGACAGTTATAACTGTATATACAATATATCATATGCTCTCAGATGCATCAAACATAATCAATAATTTATGTGCTTCTAAACTTGTTATAGGAACCTTAAGAAATCCAATAAAGGCCCTGGAAAATTTATTCTCCCTACTCCATCTTCAGTAGGGCACCTGCTGGGTAGGAAGGTGGGTCAGATTTGGGAGTCTTTGGAACATACTACTTATAGAAATATCTACAGTGGCTGTGCCCTTTCCCATTCTTTTGAATGAGTGATGTCATCCATAGTTTCCAGCAGTTTTCACTTTATTTCCATTTTGAGCACTGTTTGGGGAGAGGAAACTGGTGCAGCCATGCTGGAGGGAGTATGCCATGAGAGATCAGCTTTGAAAGTCAAAAATCCTCCTGTCATGTCTAGTTGGTCTCTCTGTTTTCTGATTGAACTTAAATACATGAGCTCTTGCCTTCCTGCTCCAATGCCCCTGCCTGCTGTCTGCTGCCCGATTTCATGCTGGTATTGCTATTATGGACTTTGAATAAGCCCAAATAAGCTATTTTTTATAAGTGTCCTTGGACATGTTGTTTTACCACAGAAACAGAAAAGTAATGAATAAACATACAGTGCAGCAAAATCTACCTGCTATTTACAGTGATTATTTGAACCTCAGTCAATGTGCTACACTGTCTTCAGTCCTTATTGTCCAAGAAATATGATCATTTGTATGAAGATACTGAGAAGATCTTCCTGGATTCATACACATATAGTTTATTCAGGAATGTGAATGGGACACACAAAATTGATCAGGGGTGAAGGGCTTGTAAGAGGAATGGAATAAGGAGTTCATAGCACAGGACTCTAGGCAAGAGTAAGACATTTTAAAGTGTTTTATTGTAGCCATAAAATAGCAGACTGAAAGAAAGAGTGGGGAAACAGGAAACAGTACAGACTTATGAGAAATTAAAGACTAATTAGATATTAAGAAGGAGCTTATTTACACTAACATAATTAAAGAAGACCTGAAAAATAAAGTTAAAATGATCACCCACAAGGCAGGGATAAAATTCAAGAACATGAAAATTATTAGAGAAACTAAATAATAGTGATGATCAATTTAGGATGCCTGATAATCTTTATTAAGAATCTCTCTGAAATGAAGAAAAATGAGAGGAAAGAAAATCAACTGAAAATATGTTAAACTCACAGAATTCATACAGAGCTGGCATTTCCAGAATTAAAAGCCCTATTGGATGTAAATTTTAGGAAACCCTCTTACAAGATTTCTTAGCCTATTATGAAATATCATTTCTGAACATGCAGAGAGGACTCCTATCACAATGAAAATGTTGATGTTGTTATTAACAACACAGAGAATATGAATACTGAAATGTATCCTCAAACCAGAAGACTAATTATCATATCCTTCAAATGACATGATACTTCTCATGAAAGTATAAAAAATATGTCCAAGAATCCAGACACTTTCTCATTTGCCCTTCAGAAAATGTCATCTGGGGATTTAAATAAAGATTTTGATTGTTTTTTTTTCATAATTCATTTTTTCGTTTGCTCCTATAATACATCCTGACTTCCATCCTCCCCTCCCTCCATTCCTCTCAGCTCCACACCTTTTCTGTTCGCCTTCAGACCCACCTCTATCCCCACCATTGCACGCACATACTTCCCCTGAGAATTGAGCTGGTCTCCAAGAGCTACCACTGGAACAGGGCATAACAAGATGGAACAAATGGAACAAGGCTGGGCAAGAGCACCTGCACCTAAACCAAGGCTGGACAGGTCAACCAGCAGAAGGAAGACGGCCCCAAGTGCAGGTAAAAGGGTCAGAGACCCACCCCACTCACTCCAATTTTAAGGAGCTCTATAAGAACACCAAGCCTGAAAAACACATGCTGCATGTAGGGAATCCTTCAGGCTCCATGTCTGCTGCTGCAGTCTCTGTGAGCCCCTAAGAGTGCTGGTCAGTTGACTCCATGGGGCTCATTCTCCTGATGTCCTTGATCTCTCAGTGTCTCTTCTGTGGGGTTCCCAGATTTGGCAAGAAATGTTGGGGGCCGATGATACCCAGGCTATGGATGTAACCAGCTTGACAAGGATCCTGGTTTTTCCCTTAGCTAGGAGTCTGAAGCCCACCAACTGCCTTGCCCCTTTCTCATCTTTACTGTATGGTGACAAAAGCCTCTCATCAATAATATTGTCTATTTTGGCCTTATAGTAAAACTCAAATCAATTCCTGGGCTGGCTGGGAGAGGAGCAATGCCATCTCAATTGTAACAGTCTTACTGGCCTTCAAGTTTTTAGCATGTGTGAATACTATTCATGCTTTCTATAGAGATATAAAAAATTATTCTTGGTAACTGACCTTCCTATAGAGATAAGTCATAGTCAAGAACAGAAACAAAGTCTCCACAGTATGTTAGCAAGCTTGAAAAAGCAAATAGATATTCACCCCAGAATGCCTGCCCCCCTTTTATTGTAGCAAGTATACAGACCTAAAATTCAGCTATTAATTAATAGACTATTGTGTTAAGGCTACCCACTAAATTTAACCTTGAAGATTAGAAGCCTGCAGCTAGGAGGGGATGAACACTCTTTACATTGTTGTGTGCCTAAACACCTGCATTTTCTCTTAAATAAGAAATTAGTAGTTTTTGCTATTTCAGTCAGGACAGCTTTCTGTCTGAGGGGAGTCTTGTAATTTTCCCCCAATGTGCACAATGTTAATTTTCTCTCTTATTTTTCTTACTTCTAATTTCTTTATTTTTATTATTAAAGAAAACACTCTTGTGTGTCATCATCATCATAAAGTGTATTCTATGTGTCTCATTAAAGCACATAAGCATATCAACTAAAGGGTCCCATAACAGAGTGAGGTACTGCACTCACTTGTCATAACTTCGTTGTTTATCCCCCTTCGTGGAGGCCAAGGAGCTCAGTGTGGACTAGAGCTGGACTCGACTCCCACAAAAAAGTTTGGACCTGGGCCTCTGCATCTGCATCTGCTCTGATCAGCTGCCAGAGGAAGCCTCTCTGATGACAATATTATGAAATACAGCAGGATATCGTAGTAAAGGAAAAATAGAATTAACTCACTAAAAAAAAGAGAATTAGATATCCCATACTCTCAAAACTAGCCTATTCCAATGAAGCCATTAAGAAACTGCAACACCATAGAAATCTATATATTCATTTATATGTGTTTTCCTTCTCAAAGTCATAAATCCATTATAAGAATATTAGAAAATCAAGAAATACCCCAAATTCTATGACATAGCTTAGATTTCAGAGCTTTGTAGTAATATGAAAATTATGAAAAATATGAAAATTATTTTTAATTATCTATTCTTGTGTACTTATTCTTCAAAAAGTCACTAAGGTAATTTGGCAAGATATAAAAAACACTTATTTTTACTGATTTTTAAATCAGTGTACTGACTGTATATATGCATAAATCATTTGAGTGGCCCAGATTATAACACTTTGTCTCCTTTTTGCCCCAACCTAATACTTGATAAATGCAGTTCATGACATCAAATTATCTTATTTCCAAAGTTCAGAATTATTAGTGAAACATTATGGTGGTCTGGATGAAATATTTCTTCCAGAGGATAGGAATTTTCTGGAAATTTGGTCCTTTTTGGTGCCATTGTTTGGGGAAGTTATGGTGAGATACACTTTTGCTAGAGAAAGTATGTCACTGTGAGTGGGCTTTGAGACTATATCCCAATAGCATTGGCCATTTCCAGTTCTCTCTCTCTCTCTTTTTCTCTCTCTCTCTCCCACCACCCCCTTAATGTTTGAGGGCAAAGAGGTGATTTCTCATCTCTGCTTTGACTACCTGCTGCCATACTTCCCCCATCATTATGAATTCTCTCTCTGGGACTATGAGCCAAAAAAAGCCTTCCCTTCCTTCAGTTGATTTTCGCCATGGTATTTTATCACAGCAACAGAAAAGTTACTAATACAGACCTTGGTACCAGCAAGTGAGCTGTTGCTGTGAAGAACCTGACAATGGTTTGGTGCTGTTTGTTTAATATGAAAGACTTTAGAATCTTAGGTTGGGAAGGAGTTGGGTAAAGCCATAGATTCTGGGCAAAAGGCAGTTTATTCTTTGGCTAATTCAATCCCAGGTCCTTAGAGGGCTTCAACCTCCATACAATCTAATCTTCAATATGCTATCTTGGACCTAGTAGGCTTCAGCTTCTATAAAGTCTAATCTTAAGCCTAGATCTGTAACATTTCAACCTTGGATACTCACTGCTGACTGAGCCACTCTGACTAGCTCCTTCTGAACTCAGTGCTGTACTGGACTGAACTGACTCTTTGATTGGCTGTTTCAACTCACTGTTCTGGCTCAAACTCTTCTCCAGGCTGACTGTTTCAAACTGACCTTCTGAGCTGGCTAACTGTTTCTACTAAACTTTTCTGACTCTGGCTGGCTCCTACACCTTCCTGACTGAACTGCTCTGCTAGGTTTCAAACTGACTTTCTCTGTTAGGACTCTTTCTCCCAAACGCACTCCTTTCACTGAACTGTTTCTGTGTCTCTGCCTCAGACTACCTCTCTGAGCTTAGAGTCTGCTTTTGTATTGTCAGAGTTAGGAGTGTCCTCATTCTGACTCACTCTGCTAACTTTTCTTCTGATTAATCACTTTTCCTGCTCTTTACTTCCTGTGAAGTGAAGTCACTTCCTGTCTCTGCCTCCTCCTCTACTTCTCCTTGCTTCTGTCTTGTGGATTAAAGGTGTGTGCTGCTAGATTAGAAGATTAAGTGTTCCTCTACAGTTGGGCATTGTAAGCAGAATTTAGCAGGTAGTTCTTGGAGCTTGCTAGATATTAGGGCTGAGGGTAATGTGGACAGTAGAAGTAATCTTCTACTGTCATGAGGTTTCAGAGGGAAGGATAGCTTTAACCACACCTTGATTGTGTCCAAACCTGTGAATTCTTTTCAAAGAATAAGGATGCCATCTACCTAAGTCCTAAGAATTTGACTGAAGCTAAATACAAATTTTAAAAAAAGACAATAATAGACTTGTTTCTTTGGTGGAGGAAATTTCATGGCTACATTGTGTTGAGACTGTAGTATAATTGACTTCTATATGTAGGTCTATAGAGAAAATTAGCAAATGGAATAGAAAGAACAAAATATATTCAGTTTGGAGGGAAAAAACAACATGAGGTTGCTTAATATTACAGGCAAGTCTTGCTTTGAAAAAAAGAACATAATTATTCAGAAGATTATCATAGCTGAGGAAAGGTCCCACTCTGTGCTGGATCGATAGGAAGGGTGCCCTCATGGCAGGACCTCAACCAGCCAAGCTTTCTCTTGAAAAGGATAGCCCAAATAGTTCTCTACTCATTGAAAGTGTCAACAATCTGCTGCTAAAGTTGTTGAAAGGGAGCAAGAGTCCACCATACGCTGATAGTCGAACATGGCAATGCTGTCTACAAGGTACTGGCTTTACAGACATGAAAAGTTATTTAAGAATAAGGGGTTTGTGGATTCTTTCTCTACAATTTCAGAAAGCTGTTGACCTAAGAAAATTGTGACAGTGCAGCAGTTGCTTGAGAAGAAGGTTCTGAGAAGCCAGGAGGTTGTAAGAGGCCATTGCATGAAACTGTGAAAGTAAACCCTGGGTTGAATTGGATACCCCAGATTTCTGGAAATGTAAGAGATATGAGACATCTACCCAGGAAAACTGAAGACAGGAGTAAAACCAGCTCAAAGAAGAATATATGTTATAGTCAGCAAAACAGGGTGGGCACATCCTTCTTAGCCCTTACCATGGACCTTGTAGTCACAGAATTGGTCCCTACTTTGTTCTAATATTTCCTCACTCAGCCCCATACCTATTTTATAATGGAATGGCTTCACTGCCATTTTATATTATCTGCTTTTTAAAAATGGTTTTACAAAATATCACAGCAAGAGATTACTGCTGGTGATGATATTGTGTTTGTGATCGTCACATGCCTGCTGTCTGCTGAATTCTGTTCTAGTGCTTCTAATGCCCCCAGTAGCCAAAGATAATCTACTCTGCCAACATAGGTGTTCCTTCTCTATACAAATTTAGAATCCTTCATATCATATTATGATAAAAATTTGAAAGTTGAGATGATATCAGTCACCCAACCTAATTCAAGATTAATACAACAAGCATGAAGATGTTTTTGCTTTATACATATACACATACATTTTTATGCTAACAAAAGAGTTCATTTTTTATATCTTTACTACTACAAAAAGAAAAGTTAAATATAAATTTTCTTCTAAAAATTGGATACTCTTTTTCAGTCATTATATACTTTAAAATTATATATCTGACACATCACATTGTGACATCTCAAAATTTAAGCATATATTTTCTACTCAAGCACAAGGATTCTGGCAATCCAGCCAGGGATCTATTACCGGGACTTATTATTTATACTTTATTTGACTGATAATGATGGTGTACTGGTGCAATCTGGAACCAGCATAGCCAATATAAAGTCTTTGATTTAGAAAAAAATATAATTATATGGTCTGTATTCCAAGAAAGCTAGATATTTTTAAACATAAGTAGAAAAATTAGCTTAAATAATTATAAGTCAGGGTGTCTCACTTTGTAAATTTTTTTCTTTTGCTTCAAATTTCTTGGCCAGAATATGACACAGCTTCTTTTAAGATGTAAAATGCAATAATTCAAGATGTTGCATTTTTCTTCTTTAGACATGTCACCCTCATAATGTGAATTTAACTTATCACTGAAAATGAATTAAACTTTAGTCTTTTCTCACTCCAGGATTTCTCAACCTTTGTGGAGATCAAGACATCATTTTGAAAAAGACTGTGGTTGCATATTTAATCAATAACAGAATGGCAATGTCACAGTTTATGTAAGTACTGGGCACTCTCAGAAAAGTCAACAAAAATCATGCTTTCAGTAGGCAGTAGCTCACCAGAAAAAGCAAACGTGTTGAAGTTGCAGTACAACTGTGGGAAGAAGAATGGCCGTCGATGCCTGTGTTGGTCAAACTAAAATTCTGAATAATGGGGAGGAAACTGAACACAGAAAATTAGGTATTCTCAACTGATTTTAGCTTCTAGAGGGTCCTATGATAAGGCAGGGCATACAGGTGAAGTTTTTGAGGAAGAATTGCACTATCAGTTAAGTTGCAAAATTAAATTCAGGTCAAGTGAAATATAAGATACTGGAAATTTATCAAAGACCCTCTATAGGACAGAAATTTTAAATGTAGATTTAATTGAAACTTCCAGTAACATAGCTAAGAATTGGATTTGCAATAAAAATTATCATGCCACAGACAGTTAGAACAGCCTTTGGATTGCAGGGTCTTCTGATCTAAATTCTCAGTTCTCTGATTATAATAATTTGTTCAAAGCACCCTGATATTTGTCTGTAAATTCTTCTTGCAGAACCCATAAAAGAATGTTAATTATAGATATTGCATACCTGGTTCAAGTTTTGGTGCGCGTTTCTCAGTACAGCTTGATAAAATTGTAACAATTATTGACAAGAATTTGCATAGTAAACACTGATGGGAAATTATGAAATTTTACTTTAGCCAGATATACTGCCATAGATGGAAAGAATATATAGTCCTTAAGGCAGAGTAAAGATTCAAACATTTTTCTGTCTGCTTGTTATTTTTTATGAGGAAAAGAAAATGTATAGTATGAAGTTCAGAGATTAGACTTCATAACTGAGCAGCGTACTTGATTGGGTTTTTATGTCTTGATTAGATAACTGTTATAATAAATTTATTTCCTGAAAAAATACTGCTAATAATAAATTGATTTTCCAGTTAGAAAACACCATGGACATATATTTTTGTTTGCGTGTTGTGGTTAAAGGAACAGTGGTTGAAGCTATATGAGACAATTCCATGTAAAGTCTGAGTCATTCCCATTTATATGTAAGTTTGGACATTTGTGACAAGATATTTCAATGTATTAAGTGCCCATGTTTACTATGGCCTCTTTCCTATTCCTCTTCTGCTTGTTTGTTTTCTTCTTCTATTCTTTCTTGTTTTTCTCTTCACTTCTCTTATTTTCTCCTCCTTTATTTCTTTGTTTTTTAGCCAATTTTAAGTTATATATATATATATATACATATATATATGTATATATATATATATCCTGTTTGAGTTTTTTTATTAGTTATTTCAATTAATGCTAAAAAATAGTCCTTATAGTACTGTACTGACATTTTGTGGCTGTTAATTTTGTACAAGTCAATCAGAACTTCAATCCCATGAGGAACTAGTGAGGCTTATGAGTTACAACAAAACCTTTCCAAAAGTCTGGAGTAGTTTTCAGTCCCTTCAGAAATAAGAGAATAATGTCCATTGTCCTGAATGCAATGGATCTTATAGAATTTGTCCTCACTCCTCAGCCATCTATCTCTGAGGACGCACTCTGGCTTTCACTTCCACAGCTACCAGAGAAACCGTCTTCTCCCCTTATTTGATTTAGATAGATTTTTCTTAGATAATTATATGGTTTATTTTATTCTAATTTAGATACTTTCTTTGTAATGCGAATACTAGTTATCAATCATTTTGAGGAAGTGACCAGTTTTCTTTTCACAAATAAGTTTTGGGAATATTGCAACATTTTTAATAGTTCTGTAGATATAGTTTAGGCACAGCACAAGCTGTGTGCTTCTACTAGCTTGAATGTTTTTATGTATCCTGACTGATTTTGGTGGCAAATCTTATGAACACCTAAAATCCTTCTTAATATTGCTTCCTATGATGCCTTTAATTTTTTTTTTAAATTCCTCAAGCATTTGGTTTCTCTCTCAGATTTGGTAAAATCTCAACCTCTTTCTTCTCAACTCCGTAATGGATCCTCATCCAAGAGACTTTCTGGAGACAAAAACTCCTGATGTCTCTCCCCATTGATTTTCCTTATGTATCTGATCAAATTCAACTTTCTCACCAAAGCTGATATCTCTCCCTAATATGGCCTTTTTGTCTCATCCAATATTAGCAGAATTGCATCCCGAGATAACTGACCATAACATTGAATAGAATGTTCAACAGCATATTTATTTCTTATTTCTTATTTGAGTGTTAGAACATTAGATAGCAAATAAGTTAACTTTTACTGTTGTAAATCTTTGCTTAATGTATAGGACACAGAGGAACTCTGAGAGGGTAAATTCTCAGTAACTTGTCTGAAAGTTTAATCAGGATCTTTGATACCTGAACATCTGCTATGAGTTAAATTACTTCTTCTAAATGTGACAAATTTCTACTTATGTCCTCCTGTGAACATGATCTTATTTAGAAATAAAGTCATTGCATAACCCTGCTAATTTTAATCTGCAAAATGGGCTTTAAGCTATCACCATGTCCTTGTGAAAACAATAGACTATGAATTCAGAGATGCTCCGGGGGAGTGGGGGAAGGTTGTATATATGAAGACAGAAAATAGGATGCTTCCTCTAAGAATTTGAATGCCAAGAAATACTAGAAAATTTCAAGATCCTCCACAGACATGGAAGAGGCTACAGTTCTCATCAAGACCAGCCTTCCCAATATCTCCATCTTATTTTCAAATCTCTAAAACAGGGAGACAATATATTTCCTAGGGTTCAGCCCCTCATTTTTCATATATGATCACATCTCTGGCAAGCTAACACAATATACGAACACAATGAGAAAAACTTCATTGTTTTCAAAAGCAAACTTCAATATTTGATACAAATCCAAGTAAAATATGACATAACTTCATCCAAAATGTTCCTCAAACACTCTAGGACCACAGAGACTCTCATCAATAAATAAACACCATAACAATTAAAGGCTGGGGATATATCTCAGCCTGTAAATCATCTGTCATGCAACTATGAGGGCCTGACATCAGAAGCCCAGCATCCCATTAAAAAAGTCAGTAATGGGCATATTCGCAGGCAATCCCAGCAGTGGAGGGCAGAAACTAGAGGATCATGGGGCTTGTTGGCCAGCCAGTTCTAGCAATTGGTGTGCAGCAGGTTCATTGAGAAACATATCTCCAAAGATAGAATAGGGAGTAATCAGGAAAAACACTTTTCAATCTTGAGTCTCTACATGTTCCAGCATACACACACACAGATTTTAATAAATACCGTAGAAATTTTTGAATGCATATAATTAATAAAGAAACCACAAAAAAGGAGAAGAAAGTTAGGATGACATCCTCTAAGTCTGTCATGTTTAAGTTATGTCAAGTTACTTTCTTTCATTTTCCAGCTTCTGCAATGGGAATAGACACCAGAGTAGCCTTCTTCTCTGTAGCCCTGTCTCAAAACTGGGGAAAATAGATCATCCACCAGCGGACACATCCCCAGCCTCTGGCAAGTGCCTAGATCCCACACTCTGCTACCTTTTTTTCCTTCCTGACAGAGTGAATGAAGTGTGCCAATTGTTTTGTGAGTCAAAAAAACAGAAGATGCTTTGTGAGAGGTAAATCACTACCCTGACTCGTGACTCCGTACTTCAGGTTAAAGTTTCTTCCTTATTGTTATTGGCATTGAGTTATTCAGTGGTACCCATTAGCAGAATAACATGGAGATTTTAGTTCTCCAAGGCTGCATCAGCAACTTTCTTTGAATACCTGGTAAGTTGATTATGCACAGATTCAGACATTATTAAAATTGGTGACCAGGATAAAGTGATAGAAACTTATAATTTTCAAAATCGTATGTCTAAATAATTTGATGCTTAATTGAATTTCCTTATTACCATTTTATTGCTATTAAGAAAATAATTACTGTCATCACTACCATCAAATAAAAGTTAAGACTGCCCTTATTTTTAGAAGATCTGTTTCTGAGCACACTCTCTTTCGTATAATCTAATAAAGATCTTTGAATTGAAGATGACAATTTTCCTGCTAACTTCCAGTTCTTTTTCTTTGAAGCATGTGATTTTCTTCATATATCTGCATTGTGATTCATAACCCGTCAGATATATCCTTTTTACACTATTTTACAAAATAGGTGATTTCTCTCTATAATGTTTCAGATATGAAATGACTTCCATCTGACAAAAGTAAGATTTTGTTTCCTTTTTTCCAAAATATTTTCTACAACTTCTTTTGCCCAATGAAGATTCATACTCAGATATATGGAAGTTATATTTCTTTGTATGTAAATTGATTTTTAATTATTTATTGTATTGGGTATAAAATGGAACATAGTATACGTTTTCCACAAATGTGTATGTTTACTGTGTTCAAATTGTGTAACTGTGGTATATATTTACTTTGAAAGACCTATATAATGAATGAATGAGCAGAATATTGACAGTGACTTTCTGTTTACTGATAGATTATGAAATTATGAAAAGTTTCATATCTGTAAATAAAAATATATATGTATTTTCAAACTTCCCAAAACATATATGCATTTCTAAAAAATAAACAAATGTTATTATTGTGATTCAAGTATTTATTCTATATCTCATGAATAAAAAACTATCATGATGAAATTTTCAAAATAATGTATTTTCATAACATACATTTGTCCATAGAGATTATAAAACCTTAAATAAAATATTTAATTTATAAATAAAAATATTTATTTTATCACAATATTAATTCCATGTCCCTTTTATTTTCTAAGCTTGCATTTTTCAATTTCATTGATATTTCTAGACATCTTTTCACAAACTTTTGAAGATTTAAGATAAAACAAGCCAGTTGGCTCTAATAGTTCACAAGCTCATCCAGTTTAATAAAGAATCTTATTTTAATTTTAAAATGCTTTCCTGTTACAGTCATATTATTTCTTACAATTAGGAATCATCTCTGAGTTAACTTTTATCCAAAGATTTAAATTTACTATAGATCATATTGATAATAGCTCTACATAAAATGATTCATAGATCTCATTAACTAAGAAGACTATGTGTAATGTCTCTTTCCTGCATTATTAGATAATAAAGAATTCGAAAGGACATTGCTTGATTAATTGCATCTCAAATCCTTTTAAGACTTTTTTAATTTTCATAAGTTGAATAGATTCATAGAAAGATAATCCATGTTATTTTATATCAAATATGTTTAATACTCTTCTGATCTTTGTTTCAAAGGAGTATTTAAATAATTAATTTGGGCACAATAAAAGACCCCTAAATTATCATTTAAATACATCTTTTTTTTGCTCTCATATGTAGTACTTTGAGCTCATTCTCAAAAGTCTTTCTTTAATCTCTAATATGTACAGACATAGCAACCAATAAAGTGCTTTATGCTAGTTAGTTGGTTGAATCTATTACATATGTTCTTTCCAAATAATATTTGGAAATAATATAAGAGTAAGATTCCAAACAACCTGTACAACTGAGTACAAAAAAAATTTCAGTATACATTTCATCATTATATATAAAGTATGTTAATGCTTGTAAGAGATCAAATTATGTTTTTGTTACTCAAGACAACCAATGCTCAGTTGCAAACTTGATGCCATCATTACAAAAATATCCTCTGTCTAGGTTAGCACTTAGATTTTAGATATACTGTGTTTTGTAAAAAAACAAAAAAACAAAAAAGAAAACAGAACAAAAACAAAGGGCAAAAAATAGGCATTCTTGTACTAGTCTTCCCAGATTACTCCACTTTTGAGACATACAGAATTACAAAATAGTGCACACACAAAGTAACCTAGGTTAATGATTGCTTGGTACAGAGAGTAATTCAGCATAAATGTTACACTGTGGCCACAGAAGATCCCTGACATACCTATCATATCCATTGCTAACCATAGGTACAACATCATGGGGATCCAGATGATTATGGAGCCTCACTTCTAATTATTACAAGACAAAAATTGCCTGTCTATTTTTGACCAGCCTTCTCTCTTGTCAGTTAATTAAATAACTTTTGATGTCTTTTGAAATGTTATTTTGTTCCGATTTTAAAATTAGCTTCATCTTTCTTTTTTTTTTTTTAAGTGAGTTCTTGGATGTTAATAGATATTGTGGGGTATATATTGCTCAGACCTGTAGATATCTTCCCCCAGAAGAGTGTGCCAATGTGTTCAGGCATTGTTTGCTGTGGGTGAAGGAGGTAACTTGTCTCTCATGGGTAAAAGATACCCTTTGGCTTCCTACAATGCATACAACAGCCTTCAATCATGAAGCATTATCTGTAGTTCCATTATGCATGTCTGTCTTGATTATTGCTTAAATCTTCTGTTTTCCATACCATTCTTACATATTCGAGGCGAGGCGAGGCGAGGCGAGGCAGAGAGAGAGAGAGAGAGGGAGAAAGAGAGAGAGGGAGAAGGGGAGGGGAGAGAGAAGGAGGGAGATGGAAAGGGAGGGGGAAGGAGAGAGAGAGAGGGAGGGAGGAAGAGAATGCTGATTAAAATGAAATTTTTAACTTTTCTAATACCCATGATATACAGTTACAAAACTTTGGTAAGCCATCATGGAAATGCCGAAAGATACTAACAGCTTTTATTTATTTTATATTCTAAATGTACATTTTTATATCATTTTATTTTCAAATGTTATATTAAACCTTTGGTACTCTAAATAAAAACATCTTATTTACTTCATTTTTACAAAAAAGTTTTACACTAATAAATGTTTTTAAATTTCTCAACATATTTCTTTAGCAGAAATCGCAACACATAGAAGAATAAATAGTTATACACTATTTCATAGATATAGTAAAATAATTTAAAATATTGCTATTAAGTAGACTATATCATATAATGATATGGTATTCTGATACTCACTTCTCGGGCCCCAAATAGATAACCTGTATGAATTAACTACTTTGGGGAGACTTTTGTGTATTGTGCACACCATATGAATGTTTGACAGTAAGTATTACACAGTTGCTCTAAACACTGCATAATCATTCATTCTCACAGAATGAATATTAGGACATAGTAAAAAGTCCTGTACATTACGGCTGAAGCTTCTCTGGCTCAGAGGAGAGGCAGGACCATTCTCTGAGACAGTGACATCCTGCTCCTGTGAAAACTTACATAATAATTACAAGGCACGGAGTGAAGCACATAGAACCTAATCTAAACACCTAGTCACTAAGAAGTTGTCACACATGGGAACACTGTATGAATAAAGATATTAACAAAAGCATTTAAGGAGAAACATAGAAGCAATGCTCAGGAGTTTCATTAACACGTTCATTCACTAGGAAGAAATGAGACCTGTCAATTAGACACAATTCTTACAGAACTTTCAGAAAATTAAGCAATACAATATGAAGTTAAATTTGTCTATTATATACAGAAATACTTGCTAGGTGCACTATTTGATCTATTAGAAATATTAGTAAAATGACGACGAAAGGTGATAGAGCGTGTAGCATAAGGATTTACTAAAATACTTTCATTAGTCTGTCCAGTCACATCTTTGAGCCCACCTGTCTCTGATGACCAGGCCCAAATTCAGGATCACGCAGGAAGCCCCAAGGAAGTCTTTGCAGAACACATACACACAGAAAAGACAAATAAGTGATACATATTTCCAGAGACGAAGACTGCTCGTGAAGGAGGGAAGTGAAGGAATGGGGGAACGCAGTGAACATGGGTGAAATCGTGAAAGAAGAAGATGTGCTACTATAACTATTGTCTGATCTTTTGGATTACAATAAAATTATGGTCTCTTTTAAATTAAAACCGAAATGTCAACCTCATGAAGATGGAAAGCATAACGTTAGTGCCAGAAGTGGTGCAGAAAAGGGAAAAAAATCATCAAGTTATAAAGTATCAGTTAAACTGACTGAAAACGCTCCAGTGATGTGGCCATAGGGAATAAAGTGTTATATATTCCAAAATTTCTTAAAAAGAAAACTTAAATGTTTTCACCTCAGAGATGCAATAAGAGGTAGAGGTGACATTGTTAATCAACTTGATTTACTCTTTCTAAATGTATACACAATAAAGCCATCCCATTGTACATCTCACATTCCTGTGATTTTATGTCAATTCAAATAAGTTAGAAAATGGGAACTTTTAAATATCTAAAATTTCAAACTTGAAGGAGAAATTTCTGGACTTGTTTTAGGTTTAATTTGTAGTTAACATAGGATGCTTTAATAGGCACTCCGGGTCTGGAAGCAGCACATGCAAGGTCTTAAACCTTCTGTTCATTCATCCATCTGCAGGCATAAGTTGCCACACAGAACATTAATATAAAATGGCAAGGCTCTGCATCAGGCCTTGCTCCTTAAAGGGTACTTGTTGTTTTAATAACTTAAATTGAAAGTTCTCTTCTTACTTTGTAAATCAAGCAGGAAAGAAAATGTTGAAGTATATAACAGAACTTGGGTATTGAACAAATTCAAACTCTGGAGAGTAGTGTGCACATACAATTTAGATTTAATACATTCAATGTGATTGCAAACAAATCTAGATGACAAAATTCAAGTTCAAAACATCATGAAGATCCGGATGAAGTTGAACTGGATGATGTAAGGCAGCTCCTTGCAATGTAGTTTCATCTCTTGATTTAATCTCCCAATGATGAGCTTCACCTTACCTGTAGATACTTGCCTTCCTTCCAAAGAAAAGAATAGAGATTAAACTCAAATTCCATATTTTCAACCACATTCTCCCTATTATATCTTAGGCATTTTGATTTAGGGGAAAGAAAAATCCAGATTTGTCTAAGTTAATGATATTAGACAAAATAAAATGATAAAATTAATTAGATAAGCTAATAAAGATATCATGTGGTGAATTTCTTCCATGAGAAAACAGTTTTCTCTCACAGAGGACACAGGCAATACTCCTCTTCTTTGATCACATGACTACTTTAATGAAGTGGAATAATTACCATCACATTTGAGTGACTTCATCAAATGGAAGATGCATTCTCCAACACTGGCTTTCACGTAGCTATTATTTTGATTTTATCACTTGTCTGACTCATCATTATTCCATGGCTCAGATAGGAAAGAATGAAAGGGTCTGCAGTTATACACTACACTGGCATTTAAACCGTCCATATTTGAGGCTGCAGGGATTGCTCTGTAGCTAATCCACGTTTGTAGCCCAGAAACCTCCATAAGGAGAGGCTTGTGTCTGTAATCACAGTACTCCCATGATGAGACCTGCGGTAGAGAAAGGAGAATCCCCAGATGTTCACAGGCCGGCTAACACAGCCTGAGCATTGGAAAACTTCAGGAGTTACGGTTCAAGTGAGACGAGAAGGACAAATAGTAAGGTTGGCTGATCCCTGACCTCTATATGACTTGGCATGGATGTCACAAACACACAACCAAGTGAATAAGCACACACACACACACACACACACACACACACACACACATGCACGCACTGGGGCATATGCCTCTTAGTAGAGTTTTTTTCAAGGTTTGAAGGAAAATAATCATTTTTTCTTACAGTTCTATGAGATTTACTGAGCCATATTTAATTTGACAATTATTTTTTTCCATTGCAGTTTCTACAGTTCAAACTAAGGTAAAGTACCTCACTTCAACAGATCTCACAAAGAATAGGGTATGATTTGGGAATTATACTCATCTCTCAGTATTTGAAAGGAACATTTGATGGTTAGTCACACTTCCTGGAAAATTCCTAACTTTCAGGGAAGGGCCTGATCTAACTGGGAAGAAAAACGTGAACATGTGGGTTGGAATTACTGTACTTACCTGGAAAAAAAATCTTCAGAGTTATAGAAACCTTTTAAAATGGACTAAACTGTTCTTCTAATCAATGCATTTCTGAAATTAAAATACTTTGTTTGTGATTAATTGTTGAAGCTGAGCAGCCACGATGAAACCTTATAAACCATGAAAGAGACTTGTTCAGTCGACCATAATATAGTATCCTCAGCTGTACCACTATGGGTTTGACTTTTCTTTTGCTATTAGAATGATTGAGTATGATGTAATTAAATCTCTCCATGCCTCTCTCACTTCTCAATCACATGAAATGTAAAATTCTTAAATCTAGGGCATGAATCATTGACTGAGCTGCATTTATTAGCACCACAGAAGTGCAAAAATCTAAGCGATCTGAGATCGGTGATCTCAGAAGAATTGAAAATATTGCATAATGAAGTTTTGCCTCTGAACCATGTGAATGCTTTATTTCTCATTTTAGTAAATTCTGCTAGACAGAAAAAGGAGAGACAAAGCTTAACATGATCTATTTAAAATGTCAAAATAATGTGTGTTTTAGTGTGATTGAATTTCTACAGCTTTGCCATGCTTCTCTGCTCTATTTCTATGCATGAACCTTTTATTTCCATTTCAATGACAGATATGAGGCCAGATAATAGATTGAACATATCTTTTTTATCAGAGCATTTTTTATCACCAGTAAAATTGAGCTGGTTCTTTCTCAAATCAACTATGTCTGTGAAGCAATGTTTACTCATGCATTAAATGAAGGTTTCAAATTGTATTATGCCTGGGATTTGTTACATGTTAAACACCAATAGTTTTCTTTCGATACAGTTATTGGCATAACACTTATGCAATAATAAAACGCAATAAAATTTTATAATGGTTGATTTGTACTAACAGCTCCCACAGCACAGTAGCTTTTCAAATGGCAGGCGTAAAACTAATGAAAACAATGACTCTGGAAATAGCCCTATACATGCACAGAATGCAGGGCTGGGAATACCATGCTTTGAGGGGCACTGAACTTTGTTCCTTTGTTTGAAATATGGCATCAGTGAATTCAATAAAGCTTTAAAAAATGAATTCTTCATGACTTGAAAATAGTTATGCCCATGGTGATACTTTAAAATAGGAAAAAACATAAATAACACAAACAGATATTCAAACTGCCCTTTCAGGTGAACCAAATACAGATCATTTCAATATTAATATTTGGAGTCTCCTATATCCAAATTGATGACCCTGAAGAAACATAGTTAACAATAAATTCCTTCAGACTTAGAAGGCTTCAGAAATTCTAGAACTTTCCTAATGTTTTGCATAACTATTGAAATAATATCTGACTAACTTCTGGTATGCTGAAAAAAAAGTCAGTCTAAAATAGTACATCTGAAAAATATTTAAGTGAACAATTAATAACAGGATCAACACAAGAAAAATGTAGCAATACTCAGGTGACTATTGATGTTGTTATTATACCTGAATTTAGATCTTTTGGATAATAACTGTAGCTATAACTTTCAAATACCACAATAGATTTGGAAAATTGTGTATATCTATGCAAAACATTGTGTATTATGTATCATTATACATAGTTATACATATATGGTATATATTGTAATTAGAATACTGCTACTCACATTTTATATAAATAAATGGGCTCATGGAAAAGCGTGCAGTGGTATAAAATATACTGTTGGTACATTGTAGTCCCACATATGTTCTGAGGAAATCTTGTTTAATAGCAGTAGTTCTTTGCAAATATTGTTTTCAATTTTCTCAGTAAGGAAGTAAGTGACACCAAACTTGCTATTTTCAGTTGCTGATAAGAAATTTCAGTAACACTGTGGAAGGGTACAATATTTGCTTAATTACAGGAGTATCTGAATACTCATATTTGGGCTCATGTTTCTACTGATAGACTTGTTTATAAGCTGTACATATTATAGAAGTTTAGTTGCAAAGAAAATTAAAACATTAGAAAGACCATAAAATATCTCAGGTCCTATAGAGTCCGCCATGAAAACAGAAAGATAAAAAGAATTTGCCAAACGGAGACTGATTTACTAGCCAATTAAAAAACCCTTTACTGCATTGCTAGGGGATTTCACATGCTGGTGAGTTGCTTTCCTTAATTGCATTGTACAAAGCAGTGAGATCTCTGCTCTATATGGAGGGCTTCATAACCTTTGATTTTCTACAGCATGAACCTTTATTTTGACACAAGTGCCAAGTTCCTCTTAAGACAATTCCTAAGTTCTTTCTAAGTAAGTCACACAGAAATTGAAACTAGGAGTAATACATTGCCACATGCCACAATTGACAGTCTTGAAAAATTTGTATGGCTGTCACTTTATACAACAGCTGTTAGGCACCATATTTGAAATTAAATATTATTTGAATATTTGAATGTGTAGGCATGACTTTGATGTATTATAATCACAGCTATTACGTCTAGGAACTTTTCAGAGTAAGCCAAAGACATGTCAGCTTTGACACTCATTTAGTAGAAAGTGACTCATGATGGTTTCTGAAAACATTTGATTGGCACGGAAATATGCCTAGAGAAATCTCTCATGTTAAGATTCTAGTTCACAAATGTGATATGTGAAAATGTGGAAGGAAACAATCTTTTCAAAACTATGTGAATATGCATCAGCACACTTTAGTGTTCAATCCTAGAAGTAATAACAGAATTTTGATATGCTACCCATAACACAAGAAAGAACAAAACAAGGTTTTTAGAAAAACTTAAAAATTGCCTGATAGTGAAAATTATGAGCATATAACACAATTAGGAGGCAGGTATACAGCTCAGTCAGTGATGGGCACATTGTACAAGTGTAAGTACCTGAACTGGATTACCAACAACATGTAAAGAGCCAGTTGTTGTGACCATTTACACTTGTAATATCAACACTATAGAGGTGGAGACAAGCAGATTCCTGGGGCCAGGCACCAACCATCCTTACCAAATGGGTGAGTCTCTGTCTCAAACAGCAATATAGCTGGCTAATGAGAAAGAACAGCAAAAGACTGACCTCTGGCCTCCGTCTGCAAGCTTACACATGTATGCTCTCATATATTCCTAAAACATGCAACACACACACACACACACACACACACACACACACACACACATACACAGTGGGGGTGGATAGAGAGAGAAAGAGATGCATGATTATGTTAGATAGTTTTATGTCAACTTGACAAAATCTAAAATCATCTGAGAGGAGGGAACCTCAATTAAGAAAATGCCTCTGGGTTGAAGGTAAGCCTGTAAGGCATTTTCTTAATTCTTGGTTAATGTAAGAGTCCAGCCCATTGCAGATGACTCTATTCCTTGGCTGATGGTACTGGATTCTGTAAAAATGAAGGCTGAGAAAGCCATGAGGAGCAAGACAGTAAGTAGTGCCCCTTCATGGCTTCTGTATCAGTTCCTGCCTCCAGGTTCCTGTCCTGACTTCCTTCAGTGATTGACTTGTGGAAGTGTAAGCCAAATAAACCCTTTCTTCCCCAGTTTGCTTTTGCTCATAGTGTTTCCTCATAGCAACAGTTACCCTAACTAATGTTGCCTTAACAATGATGTTGTTTCAAAACTATGAAACTTTGATTCAAAAACTTTGATAGAGAATAAAGGAGGAAATATATTTGAACTTACAGACTCTGAAAAGGACTGTTTAGGCAAGAACTTGATAAATCAGGCAGTAAGAACAATAATTTATAAGTGGAAACTCATGAAATTAAAAAACAAATAAACAAATGCTGTGTGCAGAAGAAAATAATATTACTTGGGTAAAAAGTCAGCCTACAGAATGAGAAAAAAAAACTCAGTTATACATCTTCTTAGTATCTAGAATACACAAAGTCCTCCAACACTGAATATCAAAAACACAAACCTAATTAAAATTAGGTGAAGGACCTAAACAGAGATACAAAGATGAACTATAAACCACTCTGAATTATATTTTTTAAATGTCCAACATCCTAAGTTATCAGGGGAAAACAAATTAAAATATTGAGCTTTCACCCTACCTTGGTAAGAATAACTAAACCAATAATGATGACAAGAGCTCACGTTGATGTGAGAGAAGCACTTATTCATGGTGGTGGGAGTGTGAACTGGTATAGCCACTTTGGGAATCAGTATGCAGGTTTCTCAAAAACCAAAATACAGATTACCACATCATGCAACTATACCAGTCTTGGGCATATACTCAGTTACTCTATATATGTCCATCAACTGGCTAATAGATAATAAAAATGTGCCATATTTACACAATGTAGTACTGTTATTCAGCTGTTGTGAAAATAAAATTGTGCAATTCACAGTTAATTGGATGGAGCTGGAAACAATTATTCAGAGTGAGGTAACCCAGATCCAGAAAGACTAGGATTAATTTTCTCTCACTTGTGAATGTTTCTTTTGAATCTTCAGATGTATGTGTTCCCCTTGGAATACTTAGGGATGTTACAAAATTAGTAAGGTTGGTGTTGGGGTGGAAGATGGAATTTCAAGACTGGGAGACAGAGTACAGTGATGTTAAGTGTTAAATGGGAAGAATGGTAGAGTGAATGTTTGATGGGAAAGGGGATTAGAAGGCAGAGTACATGAAGGAATATGAGGAGGGGTAACTATTCCTAAAGATATTTAAAAAAGTCAGATGGAAATCTACCACTGTAGAAGCTTTATAAAATATACGCTACACACGTATATAAAGAGTTTAAATGGGATTACCTTATAATGCAGCAGCAACAATGTCCCCATTAGACACTGCAAGTCAATGAATAAAAAGACTATTGACAGAAATGAGTTGTAGGAAAGTGAGGTTTCACAAACCCCTAAATATTGTAGGTTTTTGCCAATGCTCCTAGTTGCTCTCCAGAATTTTAAGGGAAATTCTCTATTCCAATGACATCACCTACTTGAATCATAGAACATGGGGATATCAAGTCGGTACTCATCTAAAACTGACATCATTACTGATTTTCTTTTATAACACTAGAAGGTGCTATGAATAATACTAGAAAAGGAAAAAGTATTCATCTATCATAAAAAGATATGAACCAACTCTATGAAGTTTGTCAATTGTTGGCCTGGGAAGACATGTACATGGTTCCATTGTTGCACCAATGCCTTAGGAATAGCCAAGCACTTTCTGATTGTACTTAGTGCTCATACCACAAGTTGAAACCCACACTCACACTTTATCAGGGCCAAGAACCTGTGGCTAGACCCGGAAGAGGCTCTAGAGAAGACTTAACTACTGTTACTATGCTTAAGGGTAGTATTAAATTGACTTCTAGTGATTTATTATTATACCCACTGATCTATGCATCACTCAACCCTCATGAGAGAGGCTTTTTTTTTTGCAGTAAGTGCTGATTAACACAGAGTAACATCGATCAAGGTGCAGAGAATGAGAGACTGCAGAATGCTCAACTCTTATTGGGATTTCCATATCATACCCCTCCTCTCAAGGCTCAGGTATCATTGTAAGAAGAAGTAGCATTAAGATCCACAGACAGTGAATGAGTAAAACATAACTTTCCTGGACAGAGCAAGGCATTTAGACATGTGAATTAATAGGACTTGAGATATCATGGATAAGACTGGCCAGAAAGTATTCCAGAATGGAGAGAAAGGTAGACTTGGAGTCCCACACCTCGCTAAGGAACTGTTTGCTTTTGATAGCTGCTGGGAGAACAACAGGTAATTTTCATCAAGAGTGCATCCTCTGGTGTATTGACCACATTCTAATTAAGGCCATGTATCTATTAGTATAGAGGCAAAGCTAAGTAAAAAAGGATAGACCTGGGAAGAGTTGGGAACGGCAATAAATATGATCGAAAAGCATTCATTGGGATTATTGGAAAGGAGAACAATTAAAAAAGAGAGAAAATAAAGATGGGATAGAATTCTGCAATGAATCATAGAAAAATAAAAAAAGAAAGCAAAGTTGATTCCAACACTCATTCCTAAAACATTCCAATATTAGGGATAGTAAATATTAACATATCATAATAACCTTAAGAATGTTCTCTCTTTACTCCCTGACCCTGTTCTCTCTGGTTTGTCATGGTATCTTGGAATTGTTGGTTTCTTGATCTCTCTAGGCCTTGAAACTTGACATTCTAGACCCTAACTTCTTATTCTCTGTGAGAACTGCTCAAATGTCTCTCCCATAACATGTTCTAACCCTCATTCAATTATGAGCCTTTCAGATGACACCCAATATCTACATTCCCACCCATCATCTATATTCCCGTCTCTGTTGTAGACATGGATGTAAAAGGGAGTTTATTTTTTGCTAATTCTATCCCTGGCCCTAGTCCAAGTGTTTCAACTTCCATACAATCTAATCTTCAAACCTAAACCTAGAACATTTCAGTCTCTAAAATTTATGTCTGACTGATTCACCATTGATTAGCTCTTTCTAAATTCAGAGCTATACTGAACTGAACTGACTCTTCTGGTTGGATGATTCCACTCACTGGCTGTTCTTGTTCAAACTCCTCCCCCAAGCAGACTGGTTCAAACTGACCTTCTGAGCTAGCTGACTATTTCTCACTGAAGTCTTCTGACTCTGGCTGACTGTGGCTGACTCCCACAACTTTTCTGACTGAGCTGCTCTGCTAGACTTCAAACTGACTCTTACTGTTAGCGGACTCTCCTAAACTCACTTTCCTTCTACTGAACTGCTTCTATGTTTTATCTGATTCTCCAACTGACTGACTCTGTCTCTGAGCTGAGAGCCTTCCTTTCTATCATCAGAGTTGGGCATGTTGTCACTCTGACTCACTATGCTAACTCTTCTGATTCATCACTTTGCCTGTTCTTCTCTCTGATTCACTCAGACTCAGGATTGAAGGCATGTACTCACTCTGTACTTCACTTCTGACTTTCTGCTTCTCACTTGACGAGCATGCTTTCGCTCAATCTCCTTGCATGCTCTCAATCTCTACTGCTTCTTTCTTAACTCTGAACAGACTGTGAACACTGGACTGAGAACCATGAACTGAAAGCCATGAACTGAGAGTTGTGATGAACTACTTCTGAATTTATTGCTTCCTTTTACATCCTAAGAGTTGGGATTAAAGGCATATGCCAACACTTCCTCCTGAATTGGGTTATGTAAAGGCATGTGCTGCATTCCAGCCAGATCACACAGGCCTTGATTATGATCCTTTCCCAGAGCAGCCATGTTGCTGGATTAAAAGATTAAATATTCCTCTGTTCTCTGTGAATTTATATGTGAATCTGTCCTATTACATCCTGAAGACACTGTTTACCTTCTCTGGCGCTTACTATCTTTCTACCTCCTTTTCCTCATAAACTACTGAGTCCCAAAAGGAGGAGGTTGATAAAGATCTCCCACTTAGTAGAGTATTCCAAAATCTCAGTCTATACACATTGTCTAGTTGTGAATCACCGTGTTTGTTCCCAAACACTGCAAAGGGAAGCTTCTCTATAGATGGCTGTGTAAGATACTGATATCTGAGTAAAACAGAATGTTGTGAGGACTCATTTATTTTGCTATGTTCCTTCAGCATAATAGTAGTATTTAGTTTTCCCTTAGCCTATCCCAGCTAAGGTTTGGAGCCATCCAAATATTGTCAGAAATGGTTGCCATCTCTAACTCCTCTTTTAATGGACACATTTCTGGCCTTTGGAGAGGTTATCTTCTATATATATACGCCTCACTGATTCCCTTAATTATGTTTGACTATTTCTTAAACTTTCAAAAATTTCTCTTTCTACAAAATGTATCAGTTTCCACCAATGAAACAAAGGATTAAAGAAAAATAAAGATAAAAAATGAATGGATGAGGGGGAAGAAAGAAAGGGAGGGAAGGAAGAAAAAGGAAGAAAGAAAAGGGGATTATGAGGGGTGGAAAGGGAGGAGTGAGGGAAAGAAGAAGGAAATTCCTCATACCTAGTAGATTATTAGGAAATGTAAGCTCCCTATGGCAAGCCTCATTCTTGATTTCAATTTTGTTTACTTACGTGTGATATGATAACATCCTAGGTATGATAATAAAGAAATCTCATCACTATGTGTTTCTTCTTCTTCAATTTGAAAGTTGTTATTTATGCAAGCTCACTCCAGACCTGGAGACAGACAATCCATGAAAGGGATTCTGCCTTCTTAAATGAATCCTTGAGTGCCTATGGTCATTTTGCCCATCCCTGGCATCTAAGATCTTAGATTAGAAATTCACAATACTGAAATAGTTTCAATATCTTGGAACACGGTTCATAGCAGAATCACAATCTACCTTGGCTGCAGTGTAAAGAACAAATAATCCATCACTGCTCTAGGCCACCGACATGTGTTTTTATTGTTACAAAGTGAGCACTAAATACCAGAGCAAGTACATTGTATAAAGAGTTCATTCATGCAGAACTTAGAAGGATTGTGACTACATAAAATAAATTTATCACATTCAAATTACCATAATTGAAAGTTATCTTAGGAAACTCTTATAGTAATATTCTATCTGGCAAAATCTGAATCTTATAGTACATTTTAACTTATAAAGATTGGAGCTAGGTGGGGCTGCTTGTCAGACAACTTGGGTCAAGTATAAAAGAATAACTGTGAAAAGTGTGGTTTTAATGAAGGCTTTGTTATAATAAGTTAGCTTTCCCAAAGGCCAAGAGAAATCACTTAAAATATAAATGTGTTGACATTGTTTTGGCTGAAACTCCAAACTACCATATTCTGTGAAGCAAACACATTTGCCCACACATTTCAAAATACGAAAAGAAGACACTAATTGCAGTAACCACCATTTAAACAATCATGTAGAAATATTTCAGTGGAAAATCTGTCAAAGAAATTCCATTTTAGAGTTTCGTGAAAACAAAACAGAATAAAAAGAAGCTCTTCTTGAAAGCAAAGTCTTTAGATTCTGCCTAATTATTTCTAGTGTGTCTGAGTTTGGTGAGGGGAAATAAGTGTTTATGGAAAGACCAGGTTGTATTGAACTATTGCAGTAATCTACCTTATGTTTTGTATTTTTAATTGCAGTGGCTTACACACACACACACACATACACACACACACACACACACACACACACACAAGAATCTGAGGCTGAGTCTGTGGCTTGGTCAGTAAAGTATTTTCATAGGTTGCATGAAGCCCTGGGTTCAGTCTTCAGAATCTCACAAACCAGGTGCTATGGTACATGCTGATAATCTCAGCATTCAAGGAGTGGGGGGTTGGAGAACTGTAGCTGCATGGGGAAGTTGAAGTCAGCCTCAAACACTCTGTTTTGAGAGGGATGAATAAGGGTTCTAGAGAGATGGCATCTACTACAAACCTTAATGAACTGGGTTAAAGCCCTGGGACACACATGTTGAAAACAGAAAACTGGCCCCATGTTGTCTTCGCATCTTCTTCAGTGTACTATGGCATGTGCACACATGTGTGTGTGCACAGAAACACACACAAAACAAATTGAAATGTAATTTAAATATTTAATTTAAGGAAGAGATTTCTTAAAATTTCAGTCACCAATAAAGACACATCGTACTACACAAAACATCAACAACTATCGTAATTTGCACATTGTGCAGCCCATTTTTCACATGGGGCTCCAGAAACCTTTTGGAAAGCATAGGTATTAAATAATCATATAAAATTAAACATATAATGACAATACTTTTGAGTGCTGGTAAGTGACCATTATGTGAAATAAGAGTGAATAAATGGATCGTTCAATTGATTAAATGTAGACATTTAAGTTTGGCAGCAGAGGTACAAATAGGAAATGTCTTGACAATTCACTAAATTCAGAAAAAGAGATGAACTATAAACTTGTAACTCTATTCTCTTCTTATTAAGAGTTGAAGATATGGAAAACCCTTGTGTAATGAATTTCAGAAAGTGTCCAGAGATTGCTTAGAAAGAAGAACACTACAACTGATTTATTGGCAATCACCATAGTAATAAGTCAGGGACAAGGCCATCCTAACCTACACTCATTACATCTTCAAAGCCAGATATATTTTAACATGAGAAGTGAGAATCCAAAGGAGCATAGTAAAGGAGAACATATATATGACACACAGGTTTTTTTTTTCAAGGAGACCCAGCTAAAAGTATGATCTTCCAAAGAGCTATCTTCCATGTTAGTATACACTGTAAGTCTGTTCCTATGAACATGTCCTGTTCTCACAAGAGAGAACATCTGCTTTGTTTGATAAATAGGGAAGGCTGAAAAGCAAAGAGAACTTCCAGATGACTAAAAATCAATGTACAATGTATCTGTGCATATACTGTTAGTCAGGATTTCTATGTATTTTTTCTAGCAAAATTTTTATAGACAAATGAGCTATTTTTGGATTCCTCTTTCTGCAAAAGTGGTCATCTATCCAAGCAAGTTTGGACTGTCAGCTTGAGTTCAGAAATAACAGCTATTCCAGGAATCTTAACAATACTGTCTTATGTACTCCCTGATGTAGAATTTTAGACTATTAATTGCTACCTCACCTCCCTGATGCCTTAAATTGATTGTCTTTTAATTTTATCTCAAATACAAGGTACACATGGAGATCTAATGTCTGTCACAAGCTCTTAAAACTTACCTGAAGGAAAATCTCCAGGCATGTTATAACTTACCAAGTAAACAGAACCCAATGACAAATTTATTTATGCTACTCTATAAACTGATATCCTCATTAAAAATATCTCATTGAATAAATAAAATTGTGCCAAGAAATTCTACTAGGAGGACAAAGTTTAAAATAATGTTTATGTTCTACATCTTTAAGATATATTAATTAGATTTCATCCTTCCATAATTTCAAGTAAAATGAAAATAAGATGTAAACAAATATGGTTTTATGCTAGGAGAGATGATAAATGACAAATGGGTGAACTAAAATATAGCTAATAGAACATGACAGATAATGGGTGAAGAGACGGATGCTATATAATTGGTAGATCATAGATACATAGATATCTAGATGATAGGATGGATACAGATATGTAAATAGATAAACAGATAATGGATAGACAGAAAAATAGATAAATAAGTAGATGTTAGATAGATAGATAATAGCTAGCTAGCTAGCTAGATAGATAGATAGACAGGCAGGAATAAATGTATAAATAGACCATAGTCATCTATGAATGTTAAGGTACATTTTAGATGAATAGACTCCAAAATAAAATACAAAAAATAATATGTATTAAGATAGGATAGTTTAGTAGGAAATTTCTTCATCAAGGCCCAGTAGTCATATTTCACAGACTTGAATTTTCACTGTAGTAAATATCTCATGAAAAAATAAGAACATTATGGCTAATACAGGGGATAATGAACACATAAAAGAAGCTCAAAATACTTCCTTTTCTGATATTCTGAAAGCACAAACTTCTCTTACATGCCTTACAGTGTAATCCTGCATTCACTGAATAAAATATCCTTGGACACTATTCATTTAATTCTGCATTATAGTCACACTCCTGCTTCTATTTTAGATGATCAAATTTTCATATTTCATTCACCTCATTGCAATAGTTATTTTAACCTTGGTCATCATAATCATGAGCAAATTTAAAATATCGAAGTGATTTTCTCCTCTCGCTCTTGTTAAACATCCTCTTGCTCATGTGATATAGAATCAGTTGTAAATTTTAGGCATGGTCTAAAAGTTAAGAACGGAAAAGTCTCTGGGCCCAGGCATGACTAAGACATAACACCAACACATAATAATTATTATGTTTTTATTATAAAATCCACTCTATTTTAATGAACTCACAAATTAAAACATTGTACAGCAAGATTAAAGGATGCCACTCAAACACATTCTAGATTTGAAAGACTGTTCCTCTCGAAGAACAATTGTACAATTAGACTTGGCTGTCTAAAATCACAGAACTTCACTTAGGGTTTTACACTTTATTGTCAATTACAGAGGGGCAGACTCTAACAGAATTGAAACTAGGAAAACAGCATTACCTGTTCCCCTTTTCTGGTCTTCTTCCTAAAGGTTATGCTATTTATGCTCTACCTATACTTACAGTATTTATACATATGCTATACCTATATTTACTGTATATATATATATATATATATATATATATATGCTCTACCTATACTTACTGTGTATATATATATATTTATGCTATACCTATACTTACAGTATTTATATATATATATGCTATACCTATACTTACAGTACGTATATATATGCTATTCTTACAGTATATATATATATATATATTTATATATATTTATATATATATATACACATACACATTATAGACTAGGATTGCATATGAGGGGAAAAGTTTTTCCCATCTCAGTTTGTGTGTCTGTATTTAATACTATTTCTTCTAACTCCATTTTCACACAGACTTCATATTTAATTAAGCTGAATATTATTCTTCTTGTAGCTGTACAACATTAAGTGGGAAGTGAGGTAAAAGTGACTGTTAATTGAATGACCATCAGCTTTTTATTGTGAGTTTGGCTATTCTTACAATGTTAAATACCAATATATATATTTTTAATAAAAGCTATACCAAATTTTAACATCAAGTGCAACTATCTTGATAACCTTATTGTTTAATAACAGTAAGAATGCATCTAATAAGCATCACTTTAATAAAATCAAACTTCATTAGCAAACCCGGCTCTACGTGTGCGAAGCCAGCACTCTCTACACTGTCAGTTCTTCCTGAATATCATTGCTACCATGCCTCTGACATCACAGATGAGTGTTCCTTTAGATGTTATCACAATAGAATCTTTTACTGTAAAATTCAGGTTTATGTACATCAAACCTGTACCCTCACCTAACTCCTGGTTGTTCCCTGCAAGCAGTAGAGACAGCAATTGTGTGCTTCTATGTGTAAAGATGTTTAACACAGTGAGAGTATTTCACATTACCATGGAAGACATGAAGAACAAAGGTCATAAAAGCTATTGTATAAACCCAGAGTTAAAATGAACACAAAGAAAACATGCCGATGACCTAGGCTGCCTGTCCAAGGGATAGCAGAGCCAAGGGAAGTTGAGAATGAAGCTAAGATCCCCATCCAAGGCTTGAATATTAAACACAAAGTTCACATTGTGCTTCCCTAAATTTATATCTTATGCCATGGCCGCATACACTTTATACACAGCATCTTGCCATGTCGATCAATATTTAAAGATGTTCATCCATTTCGTGTTACATTTTCTTCTGATACAACAATTCATTTCTCATAACATAGAGGGCATACCATATGCCCAGAATGCAGAGTCTGAGGATAAATACTGAGAGATCCACATGGCAACTCTGAACCTGACACTCATTATACAATTATTAAACAGTCTTTCAATTAAGTAATTTTGGGGTAAAAATACTGATTATGTAAATAAATAATCTAATTTTGAAATCAGATTAAGTACTTTGGTCCTTAAAATGTGCTCTAAATTAAGAAATACATTCATGGTGATTCATCTTATTTTAGGTTAAACTATTTGAATATTCTTTACTTCACTTATGAGTACTATAAAATATATTCAGATAATTTTATGTTATATGTATGCAAATGAATTTGTTTGTTCTCACCTTCTTTTGTCTCTCTGTTTGATTTGGAGTTTTTCTAGTAACCAGTTCTCCCTGAGCACTGAAAATGAGAAAGTTGTACGTTATTTAGTACTTATAAACTGGACTGGTTTAGAATTAATACTCAGTGATTGCCTGTTGGGATAAAACCAACCATAGCTTGGAGTTATTTAAAGAACCTTGTCTTATTTAAATTCACCAATGATATACCTATAAGTTCATATATAGTCCGTGTCAGCTTTGCTATACAGTTGTCATTATATATTTCAGGGTGGAGAAAGAACACAAAATAGAAGACTTGGTCACCATGGAGTAATAGAAATCAAAGCCTGCTGTGTTCATTTAATAGCACCAATCACATCCCTGCCAGACCATGTACATCACATCTTCCCTTACATTTCACCTGCTTTTGCTGCTCGTACTATTCCTGGCATGTTTTGTCATTAAAATAATAAATTCACCTCTATTTGCATAAAATCTTTCTTTAAAAATGTAGACTTCTTTTTTTCTGTGTTAGCTCTATTGGATGTGTGAGAGAAGGCAAATAATTAGACTTGTTTTTACAGAATTCATATCACAATCAACTGCTAGGGAAGACAAAGCAGGGACAGTGGGAAATGAGAACCATCATAATGGGGCTGTTGGTCAGAGGGACAATGCAATGATTAACGTGGACCTTTGAATTTGAGTTGCAGAGCCACACTGTGTTCTAATTGCCGTAACCTTTGGGAATCTTCAGATGGATAATAGCTCTGCACAAAGATTAGAATAGGCTTTAGGAAGGAGTTACTGCATAGAATGTAGCTAAAGCGATCTAAGAAATGGCAGGGAAAAAAAATCAAACCATGTAGTTTCCTCAACAAAGAAAAGGCAGGTGAGTAAAGAAAACAGAATTTGATTAGATTTGATTAGATTTATGACCACCATTAAACACATATTTTATTTCTATTAAGTCTACACACTCCAATCACCAGAGACAGTAGCCTGTTAGCCCTTTAAGATCATGATTTTTTTGTTGTTGTTTTGTTTTTGTTTTTGTTTGTTGGTTTGTTTTGAGACGGTTTTTTTGTTGCAATTCTGGGAGTCCTGGAACTCACTCTGTAGACCAGGCTGGTCTCGAACTCACAGAGATCTACCTGCCTCTTCCTCTCAAGCACTGGAATTAAAGGCATGTGCCACCACCACTAGGCAAGGCTGTGCTTTATCTGACTAATATTGGCAAAGGTGCAGTACCTGTGTATACTCTACTTGACTACAGAATCTTTTTTCATTTAATTTTTATGCAAACATCATGCTTAACGTATTGTTACATTTTAGATTTTTGAAAATATTAAAATTTTCTAAATGACAAAATTGAGATGCTTCAAGCAGTACTCTTGTCAGCATTTCAAGATAATGTTACTATAAGATCATCTACTTGTAAAAAGACTGTGGTACTACACTGAATTAAACAAATGATCAAGTCCTCCCCCTGGAGGTCACAGAGTGAGGTCAATGCCATCTAGAAAAAAGATGGATACTTTAAGTTCTGAATGAGCCAATAAAAATGTTCTCTGATGGAACAGAAGGGTAAAGAAAGATGGTCAATGAGATCTGGACACCTTCATTTGGTAACTGATGACAGTTAGCTAGTATCTGTCTAAAGAAAATGAAATTGGAGAAAGATCGTCCTTTAGGATTGGAGGTTCAGGAATGGACTCCAGGGACCTGAGAAAGAATTCCTTTGGTTGTAAATAATTTATATTTCCAAGGGCATGGAAGTCACATTTGATATTTCCTGAAGCAAATTACTCCAAAATTGCCATTTGGTCAGATGTAGATATTTCCTATAAATATTTGCCTTATGTAAATAAATAACAAAATACCTGACAGAGGAAAAAAAAAATGAGGGGGATTGATTTATTTTCATTTCATGGTTTAGGGAGATTTTAGTCCATCCCAGTAGGAAAGGCATGGTGAATTACCTCAGTCTATGTGAAAGACACTGTTGATATCATAATGCACAGAAAGCACAGAAAGTGGGAAATGAAACAAAGGCCAAGTATGACCTTCAAATCTCACCACTCTGACTTGTTTCTACCAACAAGACTACACCAGCTAAGACTCCCGTGCCTTAAAAAACTGTATCATTAGCTGGAGACCATGCATGCAAAATATGTGTGAAGCAGGGCCTTTCATATTCAAACTGTGCTATGTGAATAAGAACTGTACTGGAGAGTGATTCCACATTGACAATACATTAATGTAGCATGCTGTCCCATAATGGAAACGGAGACCCCTAAGTTTAGATTCAGGTACCCGACAACAATTATGCATCTCTAGTAACATTCAGCTTCAGGGACACAGACTTACCAGAGTACTCCAGAGAAGAAGAAGAAAGAACAAAACAAAATGAAACAAACAAACAAACAAAAACCTCCCCTCATGTAGCTAGAGAGTACTTTAGCTTTTATGCATTTCCAATTACATATTAACACATTGATACTTACTATGTGCTTTTTCACCAGAGTCCTCAGTATAAGTGTGGTTAGCTAAACATTTAGATCCATTCTTTTGGAAATGATTGTAGAATTCTGAAGAAGATGGTAAAGTATAAGTTAGAAGGACAGAAGAGGAGAAAGAAAATGAAAAATCAACTTTATTAATGACTATATTCTTTCTTTTGCCTAAATGGATAAGTAAGAGTCAAATGTCATTCATAATTCTACAAAGAAAAATCTGGATCTCCATGAAAATCCACTCTCCAGAATGCAGTAACAGTTCTGCTTTCTTTGCCTCCACCAAAACTTTGGAATTGGCTGAGCTGAGGCAGGAGGGTCTGAAATTGAGACATCCTAGATTAGGTACCTAGACTCCGGTGTAGAAAAGCAAACAAACAACAAACAACAAACAAAACAAAATGCCAAATTATGGAAATCCGTTAAATAAGATCTTGGTTTACCTTTTTTCTTTGGGTTTTTTACAATCTCCTAAATTGTAATGGGAAATTTTAAATGTAAAGTGTTTTTTTAAAGTTATTTCCCTTAGTATTTATTTCCCCACCAATTTTTATTTATGTTTTCTGGCCAACTTGATGTAAAATAAATCACCGGTTTTCATACTGGCAAGTGATTCTACATTTCATTCTACAATGAGTTGCTCAGTTTCCATGAGTTTGTAAGCTTTCTGTTGTTTCTATGGTGATTACTGTCCATATTTAATTCCTGGTGTTCAGCTATGATGCAGGGCATTTTTCAATTTTCTTGTATTTGTTAAGATTTGCTTTGTGTCCAATTATGTGATCCATTTTGGAGAAAATTCCACAAGGTATTTTGAAGAAGGTATATTCTTGTGTTTAGGTGAAATGTTCTGTAAATATCTGTTAGGTCCATTTGGTTTGTAGCTTCAGTTAGCTCCAGTATTTTTCTATGTAGATTTTGTCTGGATGGTCTGGTGAGAGTTGGGTATTGAAGTCCCCCACTGTCAGTGTGAGGGGGGCTACAGTGTAACTGTAGCACTGGTTCTCTAACAAATTTGGGTGCCTCTGCATTTGGTGAATACATGTTTAGGACTTTTTCTTTGATGAGTATGTGTTTCCTTCCCTATCTCTTCTAATTAGTTTTGGTTTGGTGTCTATTTTGTCAGATAATAAAATGGATATGCAGGCTTGTTTCTTGGGTCCATTTTCTTGAATATCTTCCCCCATCCTGTTACTCTGCGCTGATGTTAAAGTGTTTTTCTTGGATGTGGCAGAAAGAAGGATCCTAGTTTTGAATCCAATCCCTTACTCTGTGTCTTTTTATTGGGGAATTGAGACCATTGATGTTAAGAGTTATCAATGCACAGTGTTGGTTGATTCTCATTATTTTACAATAGTTATATATTACTAAAGATACTAAAGTTCTTAAAAGCCATAAAATAGTAAGCAAATATGTTTAGAAATGTTAACTTTAAATATTTGAAACAACTACTTAAAAATGAATGTGTGTAACATCATAAAAACCTATTAACCTCAATCTGTAATGAAAACCAGGGTTCATCTGCAGGATTTTAAGCCACATTGTCTCTTGTGGTCATTCTTGCTAGAGCTGAAGTTTTTTGATCATCCTGTCACCACAGAGACATTTCTGCCCTGAGAGAAGCTGTACAGCTTGTGTGCCAATCATATTAATTGCCACAGCAATTTGATGAGCAAGCTGTGGCTGTTAGCCACCCATCTTCCAAACCATCAAAAAAGTACATACAACAGAAAAGTTCTTACTATTCATGTGAAAGGCTTTGATCATTGACCAGCCCTACAATTTCTTTGATGATTTTAATGATGATGAATTTTTTCAGGTAAACCCAAATCTCTGATTTTAAACAAAGAAAAACTTTATTTCATCTGAACAGGATGAAAAATAAAAATGTGAACAAGTAATCAAGTTAAACACTAAGTAAAGAACACATATCTGACAGCTTGTTTAACAATATATCCTAACTATAACTAAATGGTTATGTGTACATTGACAGACAAAAGCAAATCAGTTTTAATAGTAAGAAAATGAAACTGAATAATACACTGTAGTGAGTACTTTTTTCCACTTGAAATCATTACAGCATAAGAGGGTCTGAAAATAAGATAAATTAAAAGGTCGTCTTCACTTTAACATCTAGAAATTTATGATTTACTAATATGTTTTAAGCGCAGAGTGGGTTATTAAGCTTCTGTGGATTCATTAAGAGTGTGTGTGTTAGAAAATAATGCATATACTCTAAAAGAACTCCTAAATGCCACATCATGTTCTTGCAGAGTGTGGGCAGATTTTTAATAGCCCAATGGCGACAGTGCATATGCATCTAAGGACAATGCACATGCAGAAGAAGCTAATTAACATGGAGCACTAATTAGTCCCTCAGTATTTAGCAATGAAGTATCAGCAGCTGTCTTGGATGCCATATGCTAATTAGCATTAATAAACTTCAGAAATAATTGTCTCCATTGTTCTGTGTCATAATACTCTCTCTAATTGTACTTTGGAGAGCATTGCCTATAAATGGTAGCAAGTATTACATAGCATGGCTTGAAGTTTAATGAGCAATTTTCTGTGACTTGTGGCATTAGAAGAGCATATATACAGGAAAGAGAAAAGATTAATGCCAATTTTTAAAGTCCATAATTAAGTTGTTGGCTGGTACCTGTGTCTCTAGCTATTCAAATACTTAGATGAGAGTGCTTCTTTGACTCCATATTCTTTGTAAGACAATAACACTTGAAGCATACCAGGATACTCTGAGCCACTTCCTCAGCTAGTTCACCACACTTGTTTCAAAGTCTGGCTTCCTCCTTGGGCAGCATCACATTGAGTGGCAAGAAGTTCAGGGGGAGAAAACAAGGCTTTACATTTCCTAATCTGGCTTAACCAATCAGAATAATTCTAAATTATTTTTTCAAAATGATATATAAAACATAAATTGGTCATCTGTATGTGCATCATGTAGTGCTTCAATTCATGTACAAGTTAAATAGTAAATTAGAGGGGGGAAATATTTATCTTCTCAAACATCTTTCTTTTATCATTATGGTTAAAGTATTAAAATATTAAAATCTTTTCTTCTAGCTTTTTAAAATACATAGTATATTATTGTTACCTAGCTTGACCCTACTGGGCAGCTGTGCATAAGAACTTCTTACTCCTAAGTGTAATAATAGCAAAATATATTTCTAATAGGGTAATCAATGTGTAAACAAAGAATATGGTCCTTAACTATCTACAAGAATATTCAAATTGCAATAAAGTTACTTTTTCTCAGTTCACAAACTGGATCATCGCAGGAAAAAATGCTGGAAATATTTCAATATATTAGTCCCAATGATTTTGGAGTGTAATTGAAGACATCACAAATCTGAAATTGGAAATTTAACAAATAAGTTATCACAATCACCCAGCAAAATTGGAATCATTTTATAAATCATGAGAACTATTGTTAACTGAAACATTAGGGATGACACTGCAGACACTGTAAGATTAGGCGTGTACAGACCCACAGAAGAGCTACCCTATCTTCAATAAGCTTTTGAAATTTTACATACAAAAGCAGTCATTTACTTGCAGACAAATTCTTTAGAAGAATCAGATTTAAGCACACTGTTTGTTATATATCGTGATTATTTAGAGTATATATTTTATATCATTGCCATATATTGAAAAAAAATTGAGACTATTTGTTATATGTGTTATTAAAGCAAGAATTTATGTGTAAGGTTTCTCTTGTAAATATAATAATACTAATTGTTTTTTATTTCATTTACCCTAGTAATGACCAGTTTATACCTACCATATTTTACCTTATTTTAGCATATAGATGAAATAATCATATTCTTTACTGTCCTGTGTTTCAAAGAAGAGCAAATAATCTAAATCATGTACATATTCTACATGTATTCTACTAAATTACCATATTTAAAATAATAAAAATGTGAAAATATGTTAGTAGAGTATTCCAAACATACCATACTAATTAATAAACATCTGACACTGTCAAAATTTCTCAAGCCACTGCAATGGTAAGGTAAGGAAGTAGAAGGTGGTCTAGGGAACATGTGCAATAACCTTAAAGGCTTAAGAGGAGTGCATGTTTTGTAATGCATTTTTAATGCATTAATAGTTAAGGAGAAGATCTTGTCAAGTACTGAAAGGTTTGAAAAGATGCATCAGAGGGTATGGTTTTGCTTCAGAAGGGGAAACAGAATGAAAAGAGCCACACCAATAAAGGAAAAAAGAGGAAATTCTAAAGAGAACATTCTTATGGGTCACACAGGCAAAGAACTTGCAGGGTTTCCTGGATATGTCGTCTGGTTGTCTGACTTGGTGTTCTTGCAGGGAACCTAAGTTTAGAGTGTATGTCAGGGTTCTCTGATGCTTTTGCCTGCCCTTGGTACCCATTTTTTCCAGTAGGGTTGCCTGGTGCACCCTCGATATGGGGACTAGTGTCCAGCCTTGTCCCAGTATTTTTGCCCTGATTGAGCAATAATACTGGGAGGACTGCTCTATTCTATGGGGAGAAGCAGGGGTGGGAATGAGTGGGGGGGGGTGGGGAGGATATATAATAGGAGAGGGAAGAAGGGAGAATCTGGGAGAAACGGAGGGAGGATTGGAGGGGTGTTAAGTAGGAAAAGATGAAAAGGAAAGAAGAAGGCTGCAGAAAGAGAGAAAGGGGTTGGAGGAAGAAAGAAGGAGCCTGGAGGGAAAAGGGAGGGGGGGCAGCTACAGAGATAGAAAGGTTTGCCTCTGTTTTTTGCCTGATTTGGTAAAAAGATGCTTCTAAAAACATTCATTCTCAGACTTACAATGTCTCATGTCAAAAAGCAAGAGGTTCTTCAGTTTTCTGTAGTGCCTTTTTTTCTCATTGATCCTTAGTCATTTAAGGTAAGGAAATGCTTCATTATAGTAACCTGTCCTTAAAAGTGCAATATTAGCAAATTCTGGTTTGTATTTTAGAATCATTAAGTTACTAAGTGAACTCTAGTGAGTTTAACTAATTTCAAACAAATGTTGACACCACTTGACATGTATGAAGATGAATCTTTCTTAAATATTTCTTTGTAAATACCCATTTTAAAGTACAATGCATAAAAATTAAAAACAATTCAAGTTTAGAAATAAATATGAAATCAAACTTCAATATATTTACTGAATATTGCAGCTGCAAAGGCTTCTAGGTAGTTTGTGTTTCTGTACAAGATAAAGTACTTGAATTATAAATAACTAGCTGTGTTTGCCCCGAAGCTCTTAGTCTTTACTAAGGGAAGGGCTCATTTAACTGGAGATCAGCCCAATTAGACAGCATCTTGATGACTTTGCAGAAATGAAATATTCATAACTGTGTGTATTAAAGCAAGTATTTATTTTTAAAAAAATTCAGTCTATCTTCAGTCTTCTTTGTAACCTATTTAATCTATTCTTCTTTGCTTTAACTGATGTATCTGCTGGCACATTTAATTGTGCCTTTAAATATTTCTATGTTTATGCAGAAAAACCCTGAATGTATGAATAACATTTTCTTAAAGAACATATGCATGTCAGGCTTGATCAGTTGCTTATCAGCATGTTAACAAGTGCTATTATAAAATCATTATTTCAACTACTGCCAATTTTTATACAATTATCTATAGGTTCATTTAATGTAAACATATACATAATTAATCAACATCAGTAATGATAAATGAGTCCTCTTGTGAGTCAAGTCTGAAACCATATAAGCAAGTATGGACACCTTCATAAAATGCCACACAAATTTAACTCATCATCAGGTGAGGCTGATTGACTTCAAATCAATAAGTGTGTGAGGAATGATTGCATCTCACCGCTCATATGAGAAACAGTTGACTAAATAATGTAGAGCACTTTCACAATATCTATTTATTCCTTTAAACTGAATCCACATAACATTAAATTTATATACATTTAAATACACCACATAATATTTTGATGAGTATACATCATATAATTTATAGATCTGGTTGAATATAGGTTCCTCAATATTTATCGTCTCTTCGTGCTGAAACCTTCAAATTCCTTTCCTCCATGTGCTTTCTTTGTCAGTGCTGAAGGGGTCTCACTGTACTGCCTTATAGACTAGGCTGACCTTCAACTCACAGACATCTACTTGCTGTACTAAAGGTAGATGCCAACATACTCAAACACTTCTACTATTTAAAATATCAATGCCGCCTTGTCATTATCTTCTATCATTCCATTATACAATACCAAATCAAGAATGCCTTTTCCTTCTTAACTTCAATTTCTTTCCCCTCCATCCTCTTTCTCCCTACTCTCTGGCAGTCACCATTCTATTTCAACTTCTAAGGACCAACTTTTTGTAGCCCATGGTGAGTGACGTCGTGAGAATATGCTTTCTATGCCTGGTTGATGTCATTTAGCATAAAAGTTTCAGTTTCATCCAGTTCACAAACGGCAGCATTTCATTCTTTGGTATGGAAGATGAAGGGTCTGTTGTGCATATGAGCAAAGTTTTCTTTATCCAGTTAATGAGCACAAAGGATGTTTCCAATTCTTGCCTGCAGTGAATAATCCTTCAGTTAAGATTTTAATATAGGAATATCTTCAATATACTAATCTAATTTTCTTAGAGACGTACCCAAAAGAGCTATGTTAAACTGTTAGAAGAAACTCCATAATATCTTCACTAATTTACATTCCAACAAATGGTGTTTCCTTCTTCGGCACATTGCATTTGCTTGTCTTTCATCTCTACACTAACTATTCTTACTAAAGTGAGGTGATTTCTTGTGGTTTGAATTTCCATTTCATATCAATGAAGTTGAGTTATTTTCTTAGACCTAATAGCCATTCAAAAGTCTTTTGAGATATTTCTATTTAACTCTACTACATATTAGTAATCAGGGTACCTGATTTATACTACTGAGTTTTGGGGCATTTTTACTGTCTGGGCATGAATCTTTTATTTGATGAACTGTTTGCAAGTATTTTCTCCGAACTTACTGTTTGCCTGTTTATCCTGTTGTTTGTTTCCTTTACAACCTACAAGCTTTTTGCCTTGATATAATCCTTTAGCTTCCTATGCTCCATTGTTTTGTAAAACAATAAAATAGCTTGGGAGAAAGAGATGGGCCAGTGATTAACAACACTTGCTGCTCTTGCAAAAGACCCAGATTGGGTAACCAGCTCCCTTAAGAGAATGCACAACTCTCCTTAACTCCATTAGAGGGGATCAGAGGTACTTTTCTCATTCCTGAGGGCACTGCATGCATGCAGTGCACTTATATACATGCAGAATACAAAATATACAAATATAAATATACAAACTAAATATACAACACTTTGAAAAAGAAAATACCCTACCCATTCCAGTGGACTGAAACATTTAATCTGTTCTATGGTACTTTCAGAGTCCAGCTGTTATACTTAAGGTTTTTTTCCACTTTCATTTGATTTCTGTGACCACTGTGAAATAGATATGTAACATTTCTGGATAGCACAATTGACATGATAATCATATTAATATTATACATCAGTTTATCTTTTCTCTCCACTAGAGTAAATCCACCATATCCTTAGTGGTAGAACTGGTGGCATTGCTCAATTTTTTGGGAAAGGCTTAGCAACCGCTTTCAAAGTTGTATCAGAATATAATCATGTTTCCTGGGATTTATAAATACCAACTACCAGAAGTCATGCGAGGGCTATTAACTTGTAAAATATATTTACTTCCTTAAGATAATGGATTGAAATTCCTCAACATAAAAAGTTAAAGACCAAGGCAGACAAGGAGTCTCCTGGGAGATATATCTCCTGAACTGAGAAATATTTAATCTCATGTAAATAATGTAGGTATTTTGAGTGTATATAGATTCTATCAAAAAGAATTTTGAGCTAGAATTCAGCTATTTTCTTAGAATTAATTTTTTAAGTCACATAACAGTAAATCTGTTAAGGGATTTTTTTTCACTGCAAGGAGAATATATCTTGTATAATACACAAGAAAAACAAAATTAACATTTTATTAGACCTTACAAGAAAACCAAACATACAAATACTCTTCCTCAAAATGAATTATTCTGTTTAAAATACTTTATTCTTTCAGTGACTAGGTAAGAACAGAAATTTTCAATGCTATTTATACAGCTATAATTTAATATCTAAAGTTATCAAACAGACATTGTAGTCAGCTCATATATCATCTTCTAAGGCAAAAAAAAAAAAAAAAAAATCCCAGCAAGACAGTGAAACTTACTGTCCTGGGTAAGAGAAGAAAATCCATGGGCCAGTTTTCAGGATGATCTGCAAGATCTACACTGGCATGGAATGTGAAGTACAATTTTTAACAGTACTTTTAAGTGCCTGATATTTTGGGGTTGTTTGTTTTATAAGATAATATAACATGAACTTATTAACACAATAGTGTTTGACTGTCTGAATTTGTTCTCTTTTATTTATTTTTGCTTACAGAATTTTTGTGTGAAAATTCCTCCAAGGAATTTACCTTTTATATCCCAGGTCAAGTAAAGTGTTTGGGTCTTGTTTCCATTTATTTAATGCACTCTATTTTCTTTTTTACTACCAGTGAATATATTACAAAAGCACTTGTTGAAAAAAAGGCCATGAACTAAACTTAAAATAAGAAAAGCAAAAGTTCTTACTGAACAGATATTCATTCTATCTAATGGAGGTGGGTATCACAGAGCACCAACATTCAGAATTCATGAAATAATATATTTCAAGTGAAATCTCTTTATCACTTATACACTGCATTTCAGTAATTATAAAACAATAAAACTCTACAAAGTAAAGTCTACATTAGAATAAAACATTAACAATAATTGTCAGGAAATTAGAACATACATTTCCCAAATCATTAGTGGTTGTGTGTTGGGGGAAGACAGCATTTTTCTTTTTGTTTGCATGAAAGTGTAGAGTAAATGACCTGTGTGAAAGCTAGGGACTACATTCAGAGGCCTGTGTGGTCTGGATGGAATGTAGACACATCTTTAACCCAGTATTCAGAAAGTTGTGATAGTAAATATCTTTAATCCCAGTATTCAGAAGGCAGGAGTGATCCATACCTTTAACCCATAAGAAAAACAGAGTATAGAAACAGAGCTCAGGAGTCAGTGTCAAACAGAAGTGACATCTGAGATGAGTCAGAGTGAATGGCAGACAAAATGACTAATCAGAAGAAGAGTTATCAGAGTGACTCAAAAAGTAAAGTCAAGTCCCATTCTCTTGATATATAAGGTAGGCTCCCACCTCAGAGAGAATCAGTTAAACAGAGTTAAAGAATAAGTCACAGCATTCATTACAGAGTCAGTTACAGCAGAAACAGTAACAGAGTCAGAATGGAACAGTGTAATTTAAGGGAGAGACACAGCAGTGCTCGACAGAAGAAGTCAGTAGGCAGGAAAAGTTTTGAAAGTGAGCAACTTGGAGAAGAGTTTGAACCAGAACAAGATTCAGTTGAACCAGAAGAGTTAGACATCAGAAGGACCTAGTCAGAGTGGCATAGTCAGCAGTGGGTCTCAGAGCCTGAGGATGCAGTCTTCTAGGTCCGGACTAGCAGTCTAAATTGTCTATATTATTACAAGGCTTAAGCTTTCCAGTAAAAGGCTTAAGACTAAATTGTAAAGAGGACAAAACTCTCTAGGTCTCCAGGACTCCAGCCAACAATCAGTGATTTAATTAAGCAAAGAATAAGAAACTTCTGCCCTGAATCAACATCTACATCTGTTCAACCTGCATCTACATCCACATAAAATCACGGAAAGCCTTTACATACAGCTCACAATACAGTACTTTTTTTTTTCTTTTTTGAAAGTCTTTTCTTGTTATGACCTCTTCCAGCAACTATCACTTAAGGATTTCTGACAACTACATTGAAAGTATTCTTACTCAAAAGTCTGTTTTTAAGATATGTTTACAAGGTGATTTTTTTTTCTTTCTAATTTTGAAAATACATTTGGAAATCCTTTATCTATATGATTTTAATGATTGCCTTAGCCAACCTCATTTTTCAGAACAAAGGCATAAGTACAATAAATATACAATCATTTATCATTCACATAGAGAGGATGAGACTGGAAAACTAGAGAATCTTCTACTGATGTACACTAATCTTAGGAAGCAACCAGGAGTAACAACTGTTGGTAAGTTCTCACATCTTTAGTGTTTTTCTCATGCTACACCTCCAACCTCCAGTAATTCTTCTTAGCTTCTCTGAATTTGCTGGGAAATTAATGTTCTCTTATGTGTTGTAAGGATCATGAAATACGTTCTATTTGTGAGAAGTGTGATGTATTAACCAAGTATTTGCCAGAGAGCTCTCCATTCTTATTTCATCAAGTCTACTAAGCAAATCCAGGGTTTAGATTAATTTTTATTAGGTGATTGTTATTAGTTATTGAACATGTAAGTGTTCTCTAGAACGTATGTTCATTGTCCTTTAGAAGTTGTAAGTAATGCTTTCATTTTTCTATAGTAAATGAGTAGACTGTCGTCATACCAAATTCACAGGTTTGAAGGAATTAAGATGCCTAAAAATATTCCATAAGAATTAAATAATACCAGTGAGAAATTTGATGAAATAAAATAATTTTGAGTATAAAATTCCATCTATTTTGTGTTTTAACCTATATATACAACCATCATTATGTGCTTTAATTATTTTATTTTAATATGAAAATAAAGCCATCAGAGTCTTCTATAAAGCCATACAAATATCATTACTATTTACTTTCAATGTACTCATTCATGTATGTATTCAGCAGTATGCAGCAGGTATTAGATACCCAGAAAGTGATGAAGAAATGCAAAATCATGTTTGATACCTCTAAAATCATACTTAAAAATGAATATCATGCTTCTTCACTGTCCCCAAGTTCGTATTTCAGAAAATTTACTTAGAAAACATATTTTTGTTACTTTCCCATATACTGTGGCTTTTATTATAATGTATGAATGTTCTAAATGAACTCTTACCTAAAATCCTGATTGTTGTAATTACTTGGTCACCAACAAAACTAAAAACTACACAAAATGCATGCAAGATATCTTGAGCGCATTTAACAACCCTATGGTCTCTATTAGCTATAACTTTATTTTTAATATTTATGTTTTAAAAGTTTATTCCATTTTCTGAATTCATGTTTATACAATTAAAAAAGATTTTTAAAACCATATTTATACAATCAAATAGCCATATTGTATATTATAAATGTCATGTAATAAGAAAACCAAATTTTCTGAGCTTAGTAATGGCATTTTTCAAATTCTCAGTATAACAAAACAATAAATCCATAACTTTTGTACCTAAGCAATATTTGGAACAGAAAGCCATATGTAAAAGCTGAGATGTGCTCACATATGGAAGAGAAACAGCCTCAGAGCAGTGGACAGTCACTGTATTTTGACTGTGGTGGTAACTAAAATAACCACTGTGGCTTTGTTCTTTTGTTATAATAGTTTTTTGAATTATAGCATAAATGCATTATTTCCTCTACTTCCCTTCCTCCCCAAACTCCTCCCATTTATCCCCTTGCTATTTCCCTAATTCATGAATTCTTCTTCTTTTGTATGTTATTAAATGAAGGCTAAATAACTGACACAAAATCCTACTTTGCTGCCTTTACTTATAATTGAAAGTTTACTAGTGAATGACATTAAATAAAGTGTCAGGGAATAACGTTATCACTAGAATTAATATTTTATGTGGCTTTCTAAATTTTTATAAACTATATGGATAAAAATAAATGGCTTTGGATTTCTGTGAAGCACTTTAGCTGACACATCTCAATAATTACTCTGCTTTTGGTACTTTGCTTTTATTGCCAGTATTTTATTAATGTTATCACAACTATCACTTAAAAATTAACGTAGAAAAAGAAAACTATTCAAGCTCCCAGGTGTAGAATTTATTAAAACTAAACATGAGTTTTCAGTATGACCTTAAAACATTTCATTAATATTAAAAGGACCCCAGGTAGAATCTGTCATTTGAAATTACTACTGTGCCCAGCCTCCATCAGCAAAACTTCCAATTGCAGCAATAGGTGATTAATAAGCCACAACTAGACCCAAAGGTTGGGAAGAGGTGATGGTGGAAAACCTAACAGAAACAGTTATATCTTCCTTTTGGGACTCAAGGGACATTAATGGAAAATGAGACTGAAAAAATGAAAGAAACAGAAAGAAGATCTGTAACAAAAAGCTGTCTTCTAGCCATGACATAACCATGACAATCATGAACTCACTGCAGTATGGCTGTCTACTTAGACCTGTATAAGACTGGATCTGTCACCCTCTCATCATGGGTGAGGAAGGGCCCATGAAGTAACATGACTATTGGCAACTGATGGTTTTGAACGGGGAAGATACATTATTTTACTCAATGGTATTGCCAGTAAAATGTTACATTTTCTCTACCAAATATCAGTGTTCGCATCCTGCAATAAACTCTAGTTAAACTCAGTTTGCTGCACATCAAATGAAGATGGCAAATTAGGAGGCAAAACAATGAAATAAATTACATGAGCTTACGAAAATAATCAGTTAAAGAAGAGATTATAGTGAACAAGAATATATTTGCATTTTTTATTAAAAAAACAAATTACATAAGTAAAAAGTACCCTTTTATGTTATGAAAACTTAGTCACCACCCAAGTTTGAGCCTCTGTGCTAACAGTGGTACAATGACTATTCTCCATGAGAAAACCACTCTACTTACTATGTCCATGGCTTATATGTTATTTCATCCTCAACGTCAGCTTTATTTTCTTTTTTTTGTTTTAAACAAAAATCAGTCCTATCCAAGGCTGAACTCTGTCCTAATACTAAGGACTACAGCTGAAATACTTTAAACAAAACACAAATGATTGTTGCACAGTAGTAAAGCTTAAAGAATAAATATCCATGAGACTATGCTGTTACAAATATATAATTAACAATTAAAGAAAGAGAAGGAGGAAGACCCAGTGCCCAGCGGGTATCTGGTAGCAATAAACATATAAAGACTAAGAGAGTAGCAAATCATCATTGTATTTCAGTAGTACTTGCTGCAGGCAATATCTGTGGGTTAGTCGGTAAACCTAATTTAATGGACAAATCTTTAAGGCCATGCAAGCAAATTTGCATAGGTTCAAGGTATTTTTCTCCAGGAAAATAATATTAATTCCTACAATCTTCAAGTTCTTTGTAATTTTCCTCTTTCTGGAAGGTAATTCTTGGTTTCTCTAGTTAAGCAAATAGAGTGTAGGAAATGAAACAGAAATGTTGCAGTGGAAGAAACTGGTAAAAGTTTCATTAAGTGATCATAACTTCACAGCAGGAAAAGGGAAATTGACATAATTGTTTCTTGATCAGATAGTATATGAAGAACAACTGTCTATGATATCATGAATCCAAAATAACAGCCTAACCACAAGAAATAACCAGAAAATATGCTAAAGTACATTCTATAAAACACTAAATAAATATGCATCACCAAACATAAAACAGAACCAATGGAGAATCCAGTCGTTTCCTTTGCCACTTGTTTTATTCAGGATTCTCTAAAGGAATAGATCCAAGGAGATGAATATATAGAATTTAAGATTTTTTTAAGTATCTTTCATACAGTAGCAAAAGCCCAATAACATCCAAAAAGCTGAAAAGCAGGTAGTTACTCTGTCCTTGACAACAGTGGTCTCAGACTGGGGGACTAGAACCAGAAGTTACTCAGTCCACAAGGCAGGGGGCTCAGTAATCCCAGCCTCTTGCTAGAAGTCTGGCAGGTTCCTTGTAACCCGCTGGTCCCTATTCCAAGATGAAGTTAGGAAACACTGCTTCTTCTGACAGTGAAGGAATCAACAGCAGCGACTACAAGGGTACATCAACTCTGCAGCAAAAAGCGAGGTGCACTTTGTATCGAGGCCTCTACTAGTATATGCTGCATGCATTAGTAGTGGTGTTAGTTTTGCCACATAAATGAAGGTGAGCTAGACAGTTCTTCAGGTGAGATTCTACCCAAGAGCCAGTATGTTAATCATTGAGCCACCTTGCTATCTCTTAAAATATGTCATTGATAAAAAATTTCAAATAGCTGTATTTTGGGGGCTATGATTTCATTGTCTCTCAGAGGACACTTCAGAGTTAAGCAACTGTGACAATAATTCATAAGAATTACAAATACTCTACATTTTCGTGTCTATGTGGGTAGAAGTATGGTAACTAGGGATTTTCATTAGGAAAAAATACACTCTTTTAATTCAGTCTCCAGTAAATATTTTATTATTTTAAGATGATTTGATAGGTCCTTTAAAATGTTATTATAGCTTTATTTTATGATAATGTAACTCATTTTTCTTTTTTTTAAGACTGTCTCTAAGATATTCTTTTTCCCCTATAATTTTTAAAACAAACTGTTTTACTAAAATTAAAACTTTTCAATTCGTTAAAAATACCAATTCTAATATATGGGCTTAAGTTATCCCAATAAGTATCTCATTTTGAAAATAAATATTAACTCAATCCAATATATTTGGCATGCAGCCTATGTCTTTACTTCTGACTCGAATGTTGTCAACTTCCTTCTAACCAGAAGGTTACTAGAGAAATGCATTGCCCATGCTACATTTTTATAAATATATTCACAGTTCAAGATACATACTACAGAAACAAAAAGAACTATATATATATATGTATTATACATGTATGTATAGATGAATATAAATGTAAGATCAAATATTATTTTTCTTGCAAATAAATACATATATTTGGTTCATATATGAGTGTATATGGTATAGAAATTTCAATAATGAATCAATATCTAATTTTACATCTAATTTTTCTTGTGAATAGAATTTGTATGTAGAAGATAAATTTTTGTAGAAGATACATGCTTTTCTCAATTGTTCCCTTACTTTCTTAGTTGAACTGTGTATATCAAATATCAGCTTCTTCACTAAGCTGTCAGGTGCTAACTATGCGTTATCTTACTAGTAAACTTCTTTTTCTTTTTGTAATCTTTTAGGTATTTTCAGAGATAAACACTGAAGGGGGAAGAGAGAGAGAGAGGGAGAGAGAGAATGTGTGAAAAAGAAAGAGAGAGAGAGGAGAAAGGGAGAAGGAAGGATAAAGACAAGAAGAGGATAACTAGAAAACAACCATGAGAGATAAGATATGTGGAAGAGTACAGGAGAATCAGTTTGCCTTTGTGGTGCTAAGATCAGGATCTTTGAAAATAATGAAATCAACACAAGCTAGGTGGAACAGGCAGACAGAAGAGGAACATTAGAGGTTGTTGGTGATTAGGTTTTCCTAATAGATTTCTGAAATGTTATTAGCACTGAGATTAAATTTCCTAATGGTTTCAAGAAAAAAGAAAATACTTTACACAGGCACATAATACACATTCATGCTGTGTGTTTGGTCTAGAATATTTACAGCCTGACTTTGGGTGTGTGCATGTCTGTATCCAATGCACATTTATCATCCCACAGTTTATGCAGAGGAGCTTACCGTGACATTTTCTCACACACCAGGGACAATCTTGATGGTTCAGTTGATGTATTATCTTGAGTCTCACCTGCAAATAGATATACATTGAAGCTCCTTCAGTTGATGTATTATCTTGAGTCTCACATGCTAATAGATATACACTGAAGCTCACTCAAGTCACTGGACAGCACTCCTGATGGTCATGTGTGGAATGTATCTGCTGATATTGGCAGTTTCCTGGGAACAACACTCACCTCCTCAAGGCACTTGTAGCTCTGTGTGGTTCCTCGGGAAATTCACAGCACAGGTTTAATCCTTCAGTGCTAGAAGAGGCTTTGCTCTGGTTCAGAGTGATGGGTAAATATAGAACAATATAATGGATAAATATAGAGGCTGTTATAGACACATATTTGTCTATGAGTCTGTTCAGAGTGAAACATGTCAAACTATTAAGAGCACAATTATGTCACCACAACTCTAGCAGCACAAGTCCTACCTAGATTGCTAGGACAAGTAACAAACTCACTGGTATTCCCTACAAAAAGAAGAAATCAGGGCATAGATAGATGTGGAGGCGTGCATGAAAGAAGATTCTATCTAAAGCACTAAAAAGACAATGATAAAGCTTCTATTTCAGTCTATAGAACCCTGACTTGTAGTCAAATGAACTCGTGTTGTTCAATCCTTTCAGCTGTGGTGCTTGTGTACAAAGCCTTTGTAGGCTCACCTACATTGCTTAGCATTAATCTTATTACAAATTCTGTCTCAAAGCCCTTGAATGGTGATCGGAAATGCCTCAATCGTCCAATCACATGCAGATACTATAGCCTCATTCCACGCCCTGTGACTCCTCTAGAACAAGTGTCAAAGTGTTTGGGGGTCTGGACTCATCCAGCTGTCTCATTGTGTGTCTATTTACACTAGGACAAACATGCAGAAGAGAGTGCACTGTGAATCCTCACAGGCAACTTCAGCTTCTTCCCTCTGATGTCAGTTGGATTCCTTATGGGAAAAATTCACAGATATCTTCCATTGCTAATTAACACTCAGAATTTTAGAGGCATAGAAAGGTCTCCAGACTTCAGTACTGTCTCGGGTGCCAATGCCTCCTGCAGCTAAACATTTGGTTTAATTTCAAACATAGAATAAGAAGGCATACAAATTTGCTTGACTGACTGGCAATAAAGGAATTAGGATATAAATGCCATTATGAGAAGAAGAAAAAAATAGTAAAACATTAATAACCTGACACTGAGGATTATTTATTCTTTCTCAGGCCTCCTGAGGGTTCTTATTATTTATATTCATAATTAAGAGCTATTTCTCTTGAAGCATTCAAATTCTCTTGAGAAAAACAGTGCTGATTTGCTAAAAAGGCAACAAAGGATTCAACTTGCCTGGCACAGGAAGAGCAGCCTGGTGTGTGTCCTGACTGTCTCAGCACAGCATCTGATAGACAGGATCTGCAACTCAGCTGTACCCTGGACCTTCCAGACTCTCTGGACTCTCCCTGATTTTACTGCATCAACTGTCCACTCCAGCTGTTAGAAGTTAATAACTCCTAAAAATAATTGATGAATCCAGCTGTGCATCTGTTCCATCAAAGGGACTCTGAATTTCCTTGATGGGAATGTGTTCTCAAACAGGACTTAGCATCACTAGAATGGCAATAATAAACTGAATGGTATCTTAGTGTCTTATACGAAAATAGACAGTTTTTCAAATGATGCTAACTTTTGACTCTTTGTACACATACAAAATGTATCTATGGATATATCACAAATATTTAGTGAGAACATGTAGATTTTTTTTTAAATGGTGACTTTAAAATTTCTGTCCACTAACATGCTTACTTGCTGGCAATGTATGCTCAATGTCTCAATCAAAAGGAACAAATTGGAAAGGACTCTGCATTTCTCTTCAGACTTATCTCTGTGCTATTATGGAATGGCAACGTTATCATCAGAATTGTGTAAAGCAAAAGCCTTATGAGAATGGTGCTTTTCCTTACAACGTCTGTCCAGAACAAATACTTCCTGTATTTGGTTTAAAATACCGTTTTAAAATGTATTTCAGCTTAAAATATATTAAAGTTTATTAAAAATATCTTTGAGTTCAAAATTTGTTTTAATCTAACATAAAGTAATCTTTGTAAGACAGCATAGTTTATAAGAATATGTTTTTGAAATTGACAAAAGGAACTCGATACAGTGCGTATTTTACTTTACACATTGTTCTCAACATCTTCCAGAGACAAATAATTCAGAAAAGAGGTGCTGTTGTGCTTGCTCCTCATGTCCCAAATTCAGTAGCTGCTGTAATAATTTTTGACTCACAAGTTTTGTGATAATAAAGGCACCTGCCCAAAATCCCCTCAGAAAATCACGTTCTCTAAATGACATAGTACAGACATGTATCCATACATATGGATAGATAGATTTTTTAAATTAAAATAAAGAAAATATTTGGAAATGCAAATATATGATCATACCTATGGTTTCACATTTATTTCCTTAATGTGGATTAAGTATTCTCCATCCCTTTTGTTAAAATCACCTATTCAACAATATGTCTTACAGTAGACTGTCATAACTTTTATACATGTTTACGACTGTAAAAAGATGTATATCTATTACCAGATAACATTCTATACAATTGGGAGCATACTTACACATAAAAATAAGAACAAAAAGTTGCTTTTTAACTCAAGGGTTATAGCTCAACTAATTGCTATTTGGATGGAGGATTCTCAATTTCTGGACCTTGGCCTGTGATTTCTTATATTTTCTTTATGAAATTTCTCCAGAGGTTTATACTTCCAGTGGTGAAATTTAGGTGAATTTAACAGCAATGAAAAAGAGGCTACTAGCTTAATAAGCAGCTCTCTGGAAAATTCCTTTGCTAATGAAGAGCCTGCTGTGACCCAAGTCCTATAGACTAGGGACTATCCTGCTTCATATGCAAATCCCTGACCTCCCTATTTGTCCTCTGTCTTTTAATTATAACAATCTGCACTATCCTTCTCAGAGGAAATGATACAAATTAAAAGAATAAAAGTGTTAAGAAATCAGAACCATGCTAATATGTGATACCTGATTTTGATTTCTTCTGTTTAAAAGGTTTACAGTTATATGATATCAGGTTTTGAGTAATATATGTAAATTGGTTAAATTTTCCCTCAGATTAGAAAGATTTCATCATCTTTATATGGCTGCCAGGATATACAGCAAATGCAGTGAATGCTACTGTGTCTGTAGGGATAAACTGTTAAAATACCGCAGAGATCAGTTTTCGTGTTTTTAAAAATTAAGTTATCTATAGTCTTTGTGATGTCAATGTGGCTAGAAAAAAGTCCTCAGGATTTGTTACTTATGAAAGAATACAGAGTCATGGTGGGAGGTAACCCTGAAAACTATCAATCAGAATTATCAAGGGTACAACTTGTAGAGAAGAGTAAAATCAAATATATATGAAAGAAAATAGAGGGAAATGTTGAAGCTTTTATTATCAATATATTATGTATTCACCTGGTTACTGAGTCTTCTGCCATAAATATCCTTATTGATTCACCAATTGCACTGATGATAATTAGCTAATCATATAAAGTTTGACAAATCAGGGTGACTTTATCTAATAAACACTTAAGCATTCAATAAGGCACAATTATACCAACTGGAATCTTTTCTCTAGCTAACTCAGTCTACTATTAAAGTACTTTACAGTTGCTTTATGTATAACATTATTTTCAGGGTTCCTTTCATTAAATGCCTAGTAGATATGTTGTTTCATTATAGATTTTTCTTTGCAGGGTTATTTAATTTAATACAAGTACATTTATGAGCTCAGAAGCAAACAAATTAGCTTATCAGATCCCAACATGGTCCAGATTTTTTAAATAAAGTTTTCAAAATGTTAAACAATGAATATATCTGGTTGTATAATTTATACATCAATCTTAAATTATGGCCCATTATTCCCTACTTGAATTAAGTTATTTGGGGGGGCTAACAGATGGAGAGATAGGTGAAATATATGCTGTAATAGGTGATAAATTTCTAATTAAGTAATACAATCTGTTTAATCTGAAAACCAGTGCATTAGAGTTAGTTTTATTTAATCTTTCAAAATGAATTATTTATTGATTAATTACCTAAGTGAGATCTGCAGTTTCAAATTTAATGACTCAAATGCTCTCACTGCATTGTGGTCAGGATGAGTAACTTCCCACTCTTAACATTATTAAGTTGGTTAAACAAAAGAAATCCCCCAATCCATGTCATTATCAGAAGAAGATATATAAAGATTAACATTCTCAGAGTTAGGTTGAACGGACTCATTTTAAAAAGTTCTTTCAGAAATATATCTTAGAAATGTAGCTTATTATTATGTTTGAAACCAGTTTTATTAAATTTGTTAACAGCTAGCTAATTCATAGGTTGTTAAAGTTAAGATATGAGTCTCTTGGGTAAAAGTGAACAGTGAATTTTCTGCTAAGACAAACAGTATAAACAGTTCTGTTACCTACCCCGATGAGAAAATGTGTTCATACAATGTAATATTCACAGGAACTCTTCAAGACCATCACCTGAATTTCATCTTCACAGATAATTGAGATTCCCTCTCTTACTTTCACTGTCACCTGCCTTGTTCTTGCCCTTGTCTCATGAAAAGAGCTTTAATTTTACACACATTAAGAATGATGTACTTGCAATGATTCAGATGCCTTCATCCTCAGTTCTTTAAAACTGTCATTTTTTAAATTTTTTTAAAGATTATTTATACTTTTAAAATTTTTATTTTTTCCTTTTTAATTTTTTGTTTACATTTTTAATTAAAATAGAACTAGGTTAAGATGTACTAGTAACTTTGATCACCATGATACAAAAACAAGTGAAAAATACCAAACCATATGCCTTCTGATAAGTATTTGTTTCTTGCAAGCATTCCTTACTTATCACACAAAACACCTTTCTGCTCCTTTAGCCCTGTAGTTCTACCATTTGGTACATGTGTTTATGTGTTGACTCACAGACCAAAAATATAGTACCAAGCCACATGGAGCCACTGAAATCTTCCATGTACTTTTATAGGATTTATTTATTGTTTTGTTTTCCAAGATAAGTAATTATTGATTGTTTTTTGTCATACACTGGCTAATCCCATTCTATATATTTACCACATGGCCTTCCAACCAATGTTTAGCACTCTTTCTAGCGTGCAGTAGAGTATCCTAGGTAAGTATGTTGCTAAAATATCTTCCCAGGTTGACACATAACTATCTGTATCTCTACCATTAAGGTTGAAAATGACAAACTAAGGTACATTCACCAAATGTCACTCTAGGGAAACCAATGAGTTGACTGGTCTTACTTAAAGAGCACATGTTAAGTATTTTCCATGGGAGATGAAGCAGATACTCCCAGAAAGGGAGCTCATTACAGACTAAAGCAACAATTTTACCAATGTCCAATTTGGTGAAGAAATGAGATTTTTATTGGGTTACAAACAAGAATATGGGTTGGGGTTACTTACAAGGAGCATGAATGACTTAAAATCAGCTGAACCCTCCAACTCTCCACACAGCCGACAGGTCTAGACTCTTCCTTTTCACCATTTGCCTAGTTGACCCCAGCAACTGTTTACTCCCTTTGATACACTTAGTATGGTTCTTCAAGAATCTTCTAAGATTCGTTTTCCAGGATACATGACATCTGATAAATTTCTGTTTATTACCCGAAGCTCCTGTTCTTTCCTGGAGAACATGCTTCAATTTAGGAAAGTGGTGCAATTTGGAGGAGGACGCCCTACAACAACTTCGGTGGGGGATTACTTACAAGATTGTGGGTGCTCCCTCTCTACCAACAAAAGGTCCCATCAGAAAGTTTTTAACCCAGCAGTATGATAGCTTCCCCTATTGCTGCACAGATGGAGTCACCTCTCCTTTAGTTTTTCCTGGTCTATAAACATTATCCTCTTCCAGAGTCTGCAATCAACTGGGGAAAATAGCACCCAACAATTATATCAGGTAGTAGAGAGTGGATGGAAATTCAGTAAGTCCAGCTGGGATGTTCATTTGCAAATCAAACAGCTAAACTCAGCAAGATGGTAATTGTTTGGCTCAGAGGATAGTAATATACAATATGGTTTTACTTAATATTCAAAATAAGATCTGCATGAGGGAAAGAAATGAAGACACAGAATTGACTTCCTGTTTTGCTATATTTATTAGATAGCTGATAATAGATAGATAATAGATAATAGATAGATGATAGTAGATAGATAGATAATAGGTAGACAGATGATACATAGATGATAGATGAGATATTTAATAGATAAATGATAGGTGGATGACAGATAGATGATAGATAGGTAAAGGAGAGATTTCTTTTTAGGATCAGTATATGCTAACTTCTGCTTATCAGGTTGAACGGTAGCTGGATAGGGTATGAGTCTGAATCTGAAACAGAAATACTGTATCTTTGAGCTCAGTCAGGAACCGAAGCTGACCTTTATTTTAGGTTTCTGTCTTTATACCCTCTTCCTCAGAGGTCTACATGCAGTTACCAAGGTAATGATCATGAGTGACAAATCATACGTGCATGCAAGCATGAAGTTAATGATCACAAGGGAAAAGGCATAGGTACATTCACGTGGGTACTGATTCCAAAGGAAAAGGCATGTGTACAGTCACAAGGTTCTTACTAGGTGAAGCTATACATTCCTGGAGATAGGGAGTGTTCTTTGACTTCCTCGAAACAAGCCATCTTCAGGAAGATCCTTTTTTACAACCCAGCCCTGTTCAGCCGGATTTCCAATTGATAAATAAGCGTAATGGCAAAAAGCATACAACAGAATTTAGGCCCAAGGTCAGGGATGCTCTCCACAAGTATATTCTGACATTAATGATTTGTTAGCACCATGCTCTTCTGAAGCCTGAAAGAACAAATTCTTCCTACCATTTCCTAGCTCCTGATGAGTAGCCCCAAATTCTTGACCTTACAGGGAAAAAACTCTAGATGTATATGTACAAGAGACCAGTGATGCTAACCTCTTCTTAATCACAGCTGATTTTTGTAGATGTAGATGTAGTGTTGATTTATTTAATTATTCTTGTGGGTTCATGACTGCGAACAGTTTATTCTTTGCTACGTCCATCCACAGTTCTAGAGGATCTCAGCCTCCATACAATCTAATCTTAAGTCTACACCTAGAAGGCTTCAGCCCCCATACAATTTAATATGCAAACATAAACCTAGGATATTTCACCCTCTGAGACTTACTGCTGGTGGATTCACTTGAGTAGCTCCTTCTAAACTCAGAGCTGTATTGAACTCCACTGACTCTTCTGGCTGACTGATCCAACTCACTCATTCTATAAGCTGACTTGTTCAAACTGAACTTCTGAGCTGCCCGAGCTGGCTGAGGTAGCTGACTGCTTCTAATTGAACTTTTCTGACTAACACTGACTCTGGCAGACTCCTATAACTTCTCTGAACTGCTCTGCTAAGCTTCAACTGACTATCACTGTTAGATGACTCTCCCAAACTAACTCTTCTTGTCTGATACTGACTCCTTCTGCTGAACTGCCTTTGTATCTTCTCTGACTGCTTGACTATCTGAGAGAGTTGGGCATGTCCTCACTCTGACACATTCTGCTATAACTCTTCCTCTGATTCACTTTGCCTGATCTTCACTCTGATTCAACTCAGATATCACTCTGCTAAATCTTCACTCTTGTTCAATCTCAGACTTGGGATTAAAGACATGTACTCACTCTGTACTTTACTCTGCCTCTGACTTTCTGCTTCTCAGTTGACTAGCATGTTCTGATTCAATCTCCTTCCATTCCCTCAATGTCTACTGCTTCTCTCTTAACTCTGAACTGACTGTGAACTCTGAACTGAGAGCTGTGAACCGAGAAGTGCCACCTACTTCTAAACTGACTGCTTCCTTTCACATCCAAGAGCTGGGATTAAAGATGTATGCTACCACTGCCTCGGAGTTTGGTTACTTAAAGGTGTGTGCTACATTCCAGCCAGATTATGCAGGCCTTGAATGTGATACTTTCCCAGAGCAGCAATATTGCTGGACTAAAAGATTAAATGTTCTTCTATAGATTTTCAGTCCTATTTTGTGTGTCTTTGTCTCTGTAGCAGTTTTCTTGTTTCTCTACTGTCACTAGACATATTGGATCAAAACTCCACCTTAGTCAAGTATTAACTTTCCTTAATGAATAGCTGCAGTTACCTACATTTAGGTAAGGTGACCTTGTGAAGTTCTGGTAGTTAGAACTTCAGTATACCTTTGGGAAAACACAATTTAACCCATAGAAGATTCTTGAATAATTGATAATTAGATAAATAATACAGCAGTATATAAGGGTATGTTTAAAATATTTAGTATCTCAGGCAAATATAGTGTTTCTCTTTTAATGACTGGGAGGCAGATCTAGCCTGTCCTTAATGTCAGTAAGAGTGAACCTTTGTAAGTAAAGACACAATACCAGCACAGTAGGGAGTACTGGATTTAAAAGTCAAGAGCTGGGTATGTTTTTCTCCCTAGACTTCTGCTGTTTGGATGATATTTTTGAAATGATATCCTTGGTTTCAAAGTCTGTACAAGCCATAAGTGAGCCATAGGCAGCATCTAATATGAGACTTCTTGCTGCTTTGAGTCCAGCCAGTGCTGATATCACATTCCCTCCTTGCTAGTAAGTGAATAGCAATTATATTATGTGCAGAGGCAGATTTACTGTGAAGCTAATGAAGATTAAGCTTCAGGGCCTTCCAACTGCATGGACTCCTTCCAGGGACTTGTACCTAATTTAGTTTCAGTGACGTTATATGCATGTTTAAAAGATTATTGCCCAGACCATAGAAGCTTCAGGCCTTCACAAAGCCTAGCTGTACATTTGAACAAATTTTCAGGATGACCAATTAATTATCTTGCATTTTGATTGGCAGGATTTTAATTCTCCAGAAATGGTAAAAGGGCTTAACAGAGACGGCAAAGTGAAAATAACACACTGTGCATTTGTATTTCCATAATCAGAGGTGCAGCTCCAGCAGAACACCAGCCTTTATTGATTTTAGTTGAATGGAATGGCAGCTACTGCTAGTTCTAGAAATAACCGCATGCCACATAGGAGGCTAGAGATTGAATGACTCTTCACTGTTTTGGTGGTGTGAGAAGTAACATTTAGTGAATGCAAAAGAGGAAATACGAACTTAAAATACATGAAGAACAAAATTCAGGTCAAGTATGGAAATCAAGGCTAAGAGAAACAGAAACAAACAGAAAAGAAGATGCAAGAGAGTTATCACTGTAAGAGCTATTGGGAGACACAGACAGAAATGTCTCACAAGCACTTTAGATGACAAAACAGTCAAATAGTTAACTCCAGGATCAAGTCAGGGGTTAGGTTTTTATTGTTGTTGTTCTAAGTTATGTTTTTATGTATAATTTTATACAGTATAATCTGATCACAGTTTTCCCTCCCCCACCTCCCTCCAGAAACCTCCCCACATCTCCACCAGTTCTTCCTCTCCTTTTTGAAAAAACAAACAAAAAGAGGGAAAAAGAATAAGA
>JAMJFZ010000725.1:0-56887 GCA_026225945.1 Cricetomys ansorgei | reverse complement strand
GGCTGACCTGTTACGTGCGCTCAGGGAGGAGAGGGTGGGATAGCGGTGGTGGTGGCGATGAGGTTGCATCAGAAGGTTGTCATAGATCGTATGTTGGTTCTTCTTGTGGTTAAACCTGTTTATTCTGGTTTGAATGCAGTTACTTAAGTAAGCGCTATATATAGATTCCTCTGTTTTGCCCCAGTCTGTGGAGGCCCAAGATTGACATGAGGAGTAGTCTTCTAGCACTCTCCACCGTATTTACAATGGAGACAAGATTGAACCCAAAGCTCATCAATACAGATGAGTTTAACTAGCTAGGCTCTAATATATTATGGATAGCGCTTTGGCATAAGAGCTCAGAGAAAAGAAACCTCTGAGGAGTACTTTCATTGCTCTGTGTACCCTAGTCCCTGTAACTGAGATTCACCTTCAGTGATGCTGAAAATCTTGAAGGGAGGGGGATTGTAGAACACAGGTGATATGGAGGGGGAGAGGGAAGAGTTGTTCAAGTGAAGACAATAGGAGGGTAGGGCGTAATATGAGGGCGCTGTGCAGGGCTAACACTAAGGCTGCCTGAAAAATCTCCATGAAAGCTCATTTTATAAGTATACTAAATATATATTTGTATCAAAGTTCAATTGGAGTTACCCTACACAGACTATTATGCTTCTTCCAGAAACTTAAGTCTTCCAATAAAAATCCCAGTACCAAGTGTGAGGTATCTTCTCTCAAGTTGTTGGTAAGAGATGTCCTAGAGACCCCCCAAGCTATACAGACTCATGCTGTGAACTTGCTGGTAGGACATAATTGTGCTGAAGACATCACACACATTAGTCACAGGTCCTAAAGAAATCAAAATTGGTGCTGACCAGGAAGCTTCCTCCATGATAGCTAGCTTTCATAGTATCATAAGGTGCTATGTAGGTTGCTGGGGCGGGGGGAGTCAATAGTCTTACCTAGCTATGAATCCTGTGAATTACGATACTGACTGGTGTGGGAAAATAAGCCCATGAATGCAGTAGTGGTGTTATTGCTGCGGTATGAGGGGAACCACTTTCTGATTGGATTTAAGGCTCATCATATAAGAGGAAACATACCTGGTACTATAAATCTGGCCAAGAACCCGTGACTGGGGAACTCACATACCCAGGGGTGATCCTACTATTATTAGTGTGCTAAACAGACATAGTAGCAAGATGCTCTCTAAATGTATATCTCTATCTCTAGTGCAGCTCTCAGGCATCTTCAAAGAAGCCCCCCTCCAACCAGTGTAAGGAGATTAACACAGACACTCACAACTGAAGGTTCTGCATTTCCTCATATCAGGAAGAGGTGTAGGGTTTTTGGGTGGCACCATGATTTCAGTCTGAAATGTCAAAGTAATGTCACAGCAGAGAATAATTGTATTTTCAGTAATCAGCCATAAATGGGACATCTATGCCACACTCCTTTCCCTAAAGCTCAGTGATAATTGCAGGAAAAGGCACAGAAAGACTAAGCCCGTAGGAGGTGCTAGCACTTGGACCCAGATTCTGGAACCAAGAACTGTACAAGAACTGTATTTGCTATTTTAGTCTGACTTTGCCCTGAATTGTCCTCGATATTCTCCCATTCCTCTCTCTATTATGGAATGTTTACTCTGTGCATTGCCACTGCATGTCTGTAACTCTTTTTAAAAAGATTTTTTTTTATGAGTTTACAATTAAGAAATTACCTTGTGTCTCAGAAGAGGCTTTGGACTTCTGAACAGTGTTGGGATGGTTAAGACTAGTCTTAAGATCCGAATGAATGCACTGTGAGATGACCGTTAGCGAATGAGGAACAGAATATTATGACTTGAATTTAGAATGTCCTCCATAGGCTCTTGTGTTTAAACACTTGGATTCCAGCAGGTGGCACTGTTTTGGGAGTTTGTAGAAACCGACTGCAGCTTAGCTAGCAGGAGTAAGTTGCTGGAGTTGGCCCTCGAAGGCCATATCCATTTGTGGTATTAACCCAAAGTTTTCCTTTTCTGATCTGCTAAGATGAGAACAAACCATATAATAAACACCTGCTGACATGATGGGCTCCATTTCTTCAACCAGGAGCCAAAATAAACCCTTCCTCCATCAAATTGTTTCTGTTATAGTAACTACTGCATTGGGGAAGGAGTGAGTAGACACAGATACTCAGGATATGATGTGACCTGATTGTAACAAGCTCTGTCCATGGGATCAAGCAAAGACCAGAAGGACAGACATCATGTGGAGGTGAGGTCCTCCTCACCTTGCTAAGGTTCACATTGGAGACAGGATCCTGGAAGGCTGAGAGAAGGGACTGGGTGATGGATTAGGTATAGGTTATGTAGAGGAAAGGAGTGGTCCTGATGTAGGCTTGCAGGCTGTGTACATGGATGAATGGAGGAGCAGGCATCTCAAAAGAGAGCAGTGGTTGGAGGAGGCTGAGTCAGGTTCCAGACTCGTTGTACTTGACCTTCTGAGGACAGTCAGCTGGAGAGACTTACAGTATGTTGGGAGAATGTTCAGTGCTAAGGAAAGGAGCGTGATAGACCAGGAAAAGCCACTATTAATTATCTTTTCTTCCACACTCATTTTTATGGCCTTCTCCTCTGACCATCGTTTTTCTTGTGAATGTTCCAGGGTTGCCAAAATATATCGCTACAATCTGATGGCTTGTAATAACAGGAGTTTGTTCTCTCACATGTGAGGTGGAAGTATAACCCAGAAACCCTTTCCCCTTCCAAATTGCTTTTGGTTATGGTGTTTGTGACAGAAACATAAAGTAAACTAAAACAGCTATGTTCCCTAAAAAAAAAAAAAAGCCCCAGGGAGAATCCTTTGTTTCTTCTAGCTTTTGCTGGTTCCTGCTGATCCTCCATGTTCTGTGGCATGTGGCTGTGTCTTGGTCTTCACTTGGTCATCTTATCTGGCTACCTTTGTGTCTCCATTCCTTATAAGGACATTGGACTGAGGGCTTACTTGTAGGTGTATTTTTCTTGGGATGGGGGGAGGTTGAAGGAAGAATGAGGTACAATCTAATCTTAAAGCTACAAGCCCGGGCCTAGAACTAGAAGGCTTCAGCCTCTGTACAATCTAATCTTCAAACCTAAACCTAGACTATTTCAGCCTCTGAGACTAACTGCTGACTGAGCTCACTCTGACTAGCTGACTTCTGCACTACGAACTGTAAATTGTAAACTGTCTGCTTCTGACTCTCTGCTTTCTCTCTTAGCTTATTCTAGAATGGCTCTGCTCTTCTCAGCTTCTCCTTATGAGCTGACTGCACTCAAACTGCCTGACTGAACTAACTCTCTGCTTCTCTCTGAGATCTGCCTCTTATCTGCTTCCCATCTGCTTCTGCCTCCCTTTTGAGCTCTGCGTCCACTCTCTGCTTCTATTGCTTTCTTTTCTGAACTCTGCCTCTACTCTCTGCTTTTCCCTCTGAGTTCTGCCCCTGCCTCCCAAGTGTTGGGATTAAAGGTGTGTACTATATTCTTTCTACCCTAGAGTAGCTATGCTGCTAATTAAAAGATTAAATGCTCCTCTACACTCATCTAATCCAGTATGGCCTCACCCTAACTCATTATATCTGCAAAGACTCTATTTATAAATAACACTCTGAGATTCCACTTGGACATGAATTATTTTAAAATTTATTATTTGATGTGTGTGCGTGCGTGCGTGTGTGTGTGTGTGTGTGTGTGTATGTGTGAATGCAGATGTGAATGCAGATGTGAATGCAGTGTCTGTGGAGGTCAGAAGAGGGCATCCCTGGAGCTGGATTTAGAGGCATGTGTGAGCTGAGCCATGTGAGTGCTGTGAACCAAACTCCTGACCTATCCAAGAGCAGCAAGCACTCTTAACTACTGAGCCATCTCTCTGGCTTTCGTACGCCACTTGCCAACTCACTACACCATTCTTATAATGTTCATCACAAAGTCCAGTTGTCTGAAAGGTACGTGCTGACTGTAGGACCACTACTGAATCTGAATGTGTGGTGTCATGCTGTCCTGAAGTTGAGATTGCCCATTTGTGTACCACTCTCTGGAACTTGTCTATTTTTCCTGTAAGACAGATACAGAACTGACCTATACAACTCTACAGCAGCCTCTAGAGAAGCAAGTCTTTTTAATTTATTTTTGAGACAGAGTCTCACTATGTAGACCAGGCTGGCCTTGAGCTCACAAATATTCAACTGCCTTTGCCTCCCAAGTGCTGGGACTGGAAGTGTTCACCACTATACCCAGGATGAGTGAAGACTTCCTCAACCTCAGTCTTCTACTCCTGGCTCAAAACCCTAGCCCATCTTTTCCAGATCCTTCACAGAGTCTATTTTCCCCACAGACTTTTCAAAGAGACAGGGAACACACATTTGGACAAAGGCCTTCAAAGAGGAAGACTTGGTCTCAGTCCAGTATCCATTAGATTTTTCATTTCAAAAGTACAGTGGAAAATCCAGACCAGGGGTAAATCATATTCCAAAATGTAAAAAACTATTTCTGGGGGTAGGAACTGTTTCTCTACCAGGCACCAAATAAATAAATAAATAAATAAATAAATAAATAACTGAAAAGTGTCTCAGAAACCAGAGAGAGAGGTTAGAGTCCAGGCGTTTCGTGGCTCTCATTTGCCGGTAAAAAGACTCACGTTCAGTCCTTAGGGTGCTGATGGAAACAATGACAGGAGTTGGCTCTTGCCAGGGTTAGGGCCCTGGGGAACAGAGGTCCTGTGTCCCAGCCAGCTCTTCCTCCTGTGCACTTGGCCTCTACAGAAGCAGAGCTGTGGTCAGGATGGTATGGAGACTACCATCTTGAAGATGGAAGAACAGGAAGGACCTCAGAGCAAAGCCAGCCCTGGGAGAGTTCAAGCTCATTCAGTGTTTGCTGCCCTCATCTTCACAGGTATGCTGCTTGTTAGGAAACACACACTCACTTCCAGGAATCAAACAGCCTTGAGCCTCTGGAGCAGCGATCACAGCTGTCTTCAGTTGTGAATGGATTCTCTCATTGAGTCCTTGAGAAGACTCTTTTAACAAATCAGGAGCTCAAGAACATATTTCTCTACAAAGCAAGTTCAAGAACAGCCCATGATGAAGGAGACTCTGTCTCTAAAAGAATAGAAAAGAAAAAAAAAAAAAGACTATCCCTGCTGATCACAGTGGTGTGCAGTATTTATGAAGGATTTTAGGCATCCTTGCCCTTAGAATTATACTGCCAAATTCTTGCTTCCTAGGGAATGAATACAGAGACAAAGCAAGGTAGAGCAGGCCTTCCAGAGAGCCTGCAGCCTAGAGTGTACCAAGGCTGCCCTGGCTGTCAGATCCAGGGGACCTGAAGTACACTGTGATCCTGTGTAAAGTCTGTGGTCACTAACAATGACTGTAGGAGGTTCCTTGTGTAGGTAAAAATGCAAACCAGAAGAGACTCAGAAGGTGGCTTTTCTTTCCTCCACGGTGCTTCAGGGGCAGTCACATGGGAATCTTACTTTTCAAGTATCAACACAGGAGAGCCAGGTACTTGTGGTGAGAGGGTATGGGTTCTACTGAGGCTCCCAGGTCCCCAGGCTGCCTGGGCATAGGAGAGAGGAAGAGCCCAAGAAGAAGCTTGAGGGCAGCAGTAGAGTTGAGAGGTCAGCCAGGCTGCAGTTGGGCCCAGCATGCATGGCAGGTTCCTTTAGCATCTGGCTTTGTGATTCAAAGCTCATCCATGTAAACATTTGATGGGGAGTCTCAGGCCCAAAACAGAAGGCTTTTCACAAGTGAAGTAAAGTGAAGCTTAGAAATGACAGCCCTCAAAAGGATAAACCAACCCCCCCCCTTCGGTCTACTTCCCCCAACAGCAGTGAAAATTCAGGGCTCTGCCTGCACCATCAGGGAGCTCAAAACAATCACATCTACTGGCAAAGCCCGAGTCTCCCTCTCTGTGATTTGTGAGCAGAATGCAATCACACATTGCAGAACTCCAGAGAACCAGAGCATTTCTGTGTTGAGGTGGGCCCAGGAGGTCAGGTCCTTCACGTCTGTGCCTTACAGAGACCTCCAGGGCCAGCAGTGTGCGGCAATGACTGAGGCCACACAGCTAGTGACTGGTGCAGACCCAGCCGAAGGTTGCAGGGAGAGCCCCAGCTGAAGTCACCACTGCTCTAGTTACTAACTTGCATCATCTTGGGGGAACCACCCGACCTCTGAAAGTCTGGTTCTCTCAGGTGCAAAACTGGGATAGTAGTGTCATTTGCTTAGCGCTTGGGTGAGGGTTCAGTGAGTGGGAGCATGTTCGGGGCTGATACACTACCAGGAAAAACCATAGTCCTTACTCTACTCTTATTAGTGGTTTCAATGCCCTTTCACTGAAATGGGGAACCATTGCTATTTATGAATCTGGGAGTGAACTGAGCAAATATTTTCCAGGCCCATTCTATATACTTAATAATTAGACCAAACACATGCTAGATCCTGACAGTCCCAACCACCACACTGAGCCTTTGTTGAAGAGATGGCAATGGGCCCTCAGGGAACAGGAAGTGCCAGGGAGGAGGCCAGGGAGAGTGCTCCTTGTGGCCTCGAATCAGGCCTGAAAGCAGAAGAGAGCTGAGTCCCTGTTACACACAGACTCCCATGACTGTGGAGAGCGAAACAGTTGCTGATCACAGGTGGCATGGTCCGTAGAGAGAGCCCTGGATATAAGGACTTCCAGCCCGGGCTAGGCCGTGTGTCTGAACATCCGTGGGAAACTCACTTCCAACCTTAGGACTTCTGTCCTCCTCTCGGATGAGAGGCTTCAGGGAGGCGTCTCCAGCTCGTGCTGTCCACAAAGTGCACAGTCCTTGATTACTACCAACAGCATTGCTTACTGAGTCCCTACTGCTTGCCAGCCCCACCGGGGCATGCTCCAAGTACTGTCATCCCCCATTCCTAGGAAGTAGGACATTTATTTTTCTCATCGTCAGATGAGCCAACTGGGTGTCGGGGTCTCAGGGTGGTCAGGGGTCTGACGAGGTACAGTTCTTGGACCATCACTCTAGCAACCGTAGCAGTGGGAATATTAGTGGTCAGGGGCTGAGGGAGGGATATAACAGGAAAGGGACATGGTGTGTCAAGTCCTGTTGCTGGGAGGAAGACAGGATGGAACCAGCCTGGAAGACTTAATCACAGGCAGATACCCAGACAAGGAGCCAGGAGATGCCTTTTTGCACTCAAGAGTTGAGGACTCAACCCGCCCCTCACCCCCTTTATGAGCCCTAGGCAGTGTCTTCAGCCTCTTCAGTTCCAGGTTCATTGTCTGTATTATGGGTCTCACAGGGTATAGAAAGCACCAGGCAAAGAAACTCATGAACGTGCGACGCACAATGTACAGAACACACGCTTCGTATGTGCTTGCCGTTGTTTTTGAGGCTTCAAGTTTCTCCTGTTTTTTAAAGAAAGAAGATAGCCATAGCTGTTTCTGCTCTGGAAAGAAAATGAAGCAGGGCAACGTGTGTGAAAGTAATTTGGAAATGTAAACACACAGTGCGGTGTTATTGTTGGCAGAGTCTCCGTTCACTCAGCTCTCGTTGGGCAGGTGGGGGGAGCATTAAGGACATGGGGAATTTTATGTGTTGAGTTAGGAGAATGAGATAGAGACTCACAGGCTGGGCACAAGGAAAAAAGTGGTCTTAAATAAAAATCTGTGTCTTCCCAACAGATTTGTGGAAAGAACATAAAATCCACCCACATCCCCCGTTATTGGCCTTTTGTTTAATGAAAGAAGGGGAAACTCGATTTAAGGGGCCTGCTGACCACAGCAGCCATGGGTGGGTCACATTAGTGAGCACCAGAGGAAAGCATTTTGGAGGCTTCCTAGTCAATTACTGAAGAATGCTAATCTCTGGCAATCATTAAACATTTAGGAAGCACCACACTAGGTTAGTCATTGGATGTCCGTGGCTAAATTGGGCTCCACATGTGTTTCCCCATCTGAGTTTGTGCTAAGGGGTGGTCCTTGGTTAATTATATATACATACACACACACACACACACACACACACACACACACACACATACATTCACCAGCTGGGAAGTTCCCGAGCCTTGTTTCTCTTGGTTTTGTTTGCAGTGTCATTACACAGCTACTGATGAGATTAGTGCACAGTACTGCTCCAATCTTAGTGTCCTCTGCTCCACAGGGTTGCAATACTGGGGCTGAGCATTCCAGCTCTTCAGTGGTGTGTTCGGTTTTTCTGACTATACCAGCTTCTCCCTTGAAACTATGCAAGTGTCACCCACTTAACGTAAACTTAACATAAGTCATTGCTGCAACAAGAAGCAGTTTAAGAGTCAAAGGATTTATTCCGGGTTATAGCTCGAAGGGATCATTCCGTCTTCGTGGGGAGGCATGGCAGCAGGAGCCTGCTGCTCACATTGCATCCATGATCAGGAAGTAGAGAGAGATGAATGCTTGAGCTCAGCTAGATCTCTCCTAGCATGCACCCAGGACCCCAGCCTGTGAGACGGTGCTGCCTATATTTAGGGTGGATCTTCTCCCCTTGTTAATCTAATCCAGAAAATCCCTTACAGATGTGTCTAGAGATTTATTTCTATGGTGATGCTGAATGCTATCAAGTTGTCAATCAAGATTAAGCATCCTAATGAACAATAAAGATGTTTCCACACTTGGGAACTTGCGAGGGTATTAGAGGTTTGGCCTAGAAGCAGAGGGCAAAGATTCTGCAGTTGTCACAGCACAGCATGGGGTGGCACATCCCAGAGTCCTGGTGCAGATCCTGGCTCCTCTTGCTGTGCAGGGCTCTGTTCTTTCAGAACTCGATGCCCCGTATTAGTAAGACTTCAGTGGTGACAGGATTGTGTTTGAGGATGACCTTGCCAAATATCATGGATGGGGGTGGTAAAGACTCCAGGTAGTGTCTGGCCTATAGTAGGGGAAGAAAGGGCAGGATTTAGGGCAGCAGTGGTGCTCAGTGTGAAGGTAGGGACGATGCACGGCTGACCCTCGGCCTAAAGCTCTGAAAAGGAAAGGTTGGGTAAAGATGCGGTCAGCATTCAGAATACACTAAGAAGAAAGAACTTGACTGAAAATCCAAGATCTCGGATGTGAGGAGGTGGCTCAGTGGGTAGAGTGCACATACTGTGCTGGCCTGAGGGACCGAGTTCAGATCCCCAGCAACCACGTAAATCTAGGGGTGGCAACAGGTGCCTGTAACCCCAGGGCCGGGTAGAGAGGGCAGCAGAGACAGGTGGGTTCCCAGAGCTCACTGGCTAGCCAATCGAGGTTCGGCGAGAGACCCTGCTCAAAAAAATAATAAGTCAACCAGGGGCTGGTGAGATGGTTCTGGGGGTTAAGGTGTCTGACACCACTGACTCCCCAGACTTGTCCTCTGAGCTCCACATGCACACCGCAGCCCCTGCTCCTGAAAATGCTTTTATAAAAATTCAACTGAAGTTAACTTCTGGCCTCTACATGAACATGTACAAGCACACGCGTGCACACACACACACACACACACACACACATACACACACTGAATGCTTCAACTGGGCATTGGTGAGGATGACAGTTGCCTGAACTAAGTGTGTTGCCCTGTTTTATAGGGAAAGAGGGCCTTTGGGATCTAAAGGATTGGCCGGTCCTTCTCTAGACACTCACTGTCCAGAACCGGGAGTGACTCATTCTAGTTTAAATCGCCCCATAGATAAGGCATAAAACATCTGGGAAGCTTGAGATGTGAGGGGAGGAACCCCATTCTCCTGGGTAGGAGACCCGCGTTCCCCTTGTTCAGGCTCAGCGGTGATGTTAGGCATCTAGGCTGTTTTGTATGCCGGATTAAGGAATGCTAGCGTGGTAAGTTGGAGGCCACAGTGTGTGATAGTGCTTCATGAAGAAACCATTTAGACCTTTTCCCCGTGGCTAACCATAAATAACCTTCAAGGCAGATGACACTGAGCAGAAGTGAGAGTGACAGCAAGGTTATCCTAAGGAAAACAGTGGATTGTCTGTGCACAGTGGGAGGACAGGGCAGGGAGGACTGTGAATCTGCAGCATGAACCCTCCCTGCTGCCTGCAGCTATCTCGAGACAGGACAGGACCAGCATGGAATTGAAACCATTTGTTCTTAGGACTCTGTGTTTTGTGGATTTGGCAGAGGGATTTTCAGTCATTGCTCTGGTTAACCCATGCTGGGGAGACAATGCCAGGTGTGTGTGTATATGTTTGTGCTTGTATGTATGTATACATGTGCATATGTGTATGTATGTGTTTATGTGTGTGTTTGTATGTATATGTTTGTATGTATGTATATATGTGTGTGTGTGTCTGTGTGTATTTGTGTATGTGTGTATGTATGTGTATATGTATGTATATGTTTCTATGTGTATATATATGTGTCTGTGTGTATGTCTGTGTGTACATGTGTGAGTGTATATATGTATGTGTATGTGTGTTTGTATATGTGTGTATGTATACGTGTATATATATATGTAAATGTATGTGTGTGTGCATGTCTGTGTGTGTGCATGTCTGTGCATGTGTGTGTGTGTCTCTGTGTGTATGTCTCCTGCATGCTATCCTTTGCTGCGTAAAGAGAAGACCAGCCAAGCCTGGAGCCTCCGGAGCTCTCTGACACTCAAGCATTACCTTGTCCTCTAAATTTTACTTATTTAAATTTTACCTTTTAATGTGCATATGTGTGTAGTATGCATGTGCAAGTTCCTCATATGTGCGGGCTCAGCTGCATAACGGCGCACATGCATGTGTGTTCATGTACAATGTTGACATCAGATATTTTCCTCGGTTGCTCCCTGCTTTGTTCATTGAGGCAAGGTCTCTCAGTTGAACTCAGAGGCCAATGCTGTGGGCTGGTATAGCTCCAGCTTGCTCTGGGAGAGCCCCGTCTCAACTTTCTGAATGCTGGAATTACAGGCTGGCTGACATGCGCATGTCGGTGCTGGAGATCTAAACACCGGTCCTCATACTTCATTTATCCACTGGTCCATATGCCCAGGCCTTCTTTGTCCTTTTAATGCCACCAGGGCGGAAAGGTGGCTTTGATGCAAGGATGACTGCAGAAGCAAGGTTCCCCTCTCCATCTTTTTGCCTCTCAGAGCAGCACACTATCCTACGTAGTGTTTCCCTAAGACAGAATCCTCTTCTGAATCCCCTGAATCCCTCTTTAGCAACAATAAACAGGATTTTGAATGACTCTTCTTGCCATGGAAAGATTGGTTCACACCTAATCTGTACTGTTCGGAAGCCTGAGTGCCTGCCGTGGGTCTCCTGGCTATGATGAAGTAAAGCCCGTGGAGCCCATGGAAGGGAGCCTGGGAACCCAGCTGCACATGCCATGGTGGTTGGCAGTGGCTTAGAAAATAAAAATGAAAATAATAAAGTTGCAGAGCAAGACTCTTGAGAGGGGAATTATTGGACACTGTCAGTCAGTACTGGCAGAAGGCGGAGCAAGCTCCATAGAGTGTTCCAGAGCAATCTGGTCTTCAGTAAAAGCTGCAACCTTGTTTAACCCCCTGAAGACTGTCAGGAGTGAGGGACTTGAAAAAGCAATCTTTGAAGGGTGTTGGCAGTTGTATTGTTGGATTTTCTCTTTTCTCTCCTGGTGCAAAGCTTGAAGCATCTTAATGTTTCACAGAGTACTTCGGTCAGATTTGGGTAAAGAAAAACCTCAAAAACATTCTCTCAGATTGACTTTCTTAGCTTGCTTTAAAAAAGAGGAAAAAAAGAAACTTGTACATGTCAGAAGTTGAGGCAAGGGAAATAAAAGAAAAAAGTATGTTACTTCAGAGGGAAAACCCACACAGCAAATGAAAGGCCCAAAGTTGACAGCCAACATCTGCAAAGAAGACATGGAGCAGAGGCTGACTGCGGAGTGATACGGTGTTTGGTGAGATGCTTTGAGACCTGAGCACGGTCGTCACAGGCAGGTCACGGGAGTGCTGTGGCCACGGACGTCTATTAGTGTGGTTCTGAGCACTGTTTCCTTTGTTGTGGATTGCAGGATGGGCCGTGCTTTTCATTGACAAATAATCCTTAACCATCTTTGCTGAACAGAAGTCGGTATCAGAGCTCTAGATTGAATTTCTGAAAGTGTTGGGAGGGGTGGTAAGAGGGGGAGGCACTGGTTGTCCTTAGGTAGAAGCATCTCTAGAACACTCTTCCCCTGGCACAGTGCCCCTGATGCCGCTTCCCCAGTAAAGCCAGCTCAAATGTATGCCTAGTGTCCTGTGTCGGTTACTGAGCTAGGTTCAATATGCTAATTTATATAAATCTTTTAGTAGGCCCTAGTGGTGCAAGCCTGTAATCCCAGCTACTTGGGATGCTGAGGCAGGAGGATTACAAGTTGAAAGCCTGTCTGAAGTACAAGTACTACCTTGTCAAAATCAGATTAGAGAACTTAGTGAGGCCTTATCTCAAAATACAAAGTAAAGAGAAGGCTGAGGCTGTAGCTCAGGGGCAGAGCGTTTGCCTAAGGTGCATGAGGCTCTAGGTTCAATCCTCAGTACTGTCCAAAACAAAACAAAACAGTGCAGTAACTACCACTACCACCGCCACCACCAACCTCAACAAATCAGAAGCCAGGAATCCCTTGCCAGCCCGAGGTTGCAGGTGAGGAAAGCAAGGTTTAAGAATGCCAAGCAGACTCGCTGAGGTTCCCTACCCCATAGAACAAGGCCTAGGTGGTCTCTTAAGGAGGGTCTGCAGATCCCAACTGTCTGAGGCTGGACAGCACTGGACACCAGACTTTCACAGTCGCTCCAAGAGCTCCATCATGCCTGGGTCACAGACAGCAGAGTGTGCGCAGAGGGAAAGTTCTGAAGATGAGAATAGGATTCATTTTCCTTACCATGATTCAGTGTATAAGGAGCCTGGGATTCTCCTCCTCCGGAGGGATGTTTGTCAGGCTATACTAATGTTCACCCCAGAGTGAAATACTTTGACTAATGAAACTAGCAGGAATCAGAACAATTCTTATGCCTTCTCATTCTACAGAACGCTGCATTGCGGTGCTTGAGATACGAAGTTTTGTAGGGTGCTCAGGGGAAAGAGGAAGGACCAACAATGAGGTCCGGTGTGCCCCTCCCTGGGGTCCTGTTCCTGAGAAAACTATGTCTGACCACTTAGGCCGTGTTCCCTGATCTACACATCGAGCAGCTGTGTTATCCATTTTTATCTTCTCCTCACCCCTTATCCCTGTTGTACAGAGCACTTCTAGTCTGAGCACAAAGACAAGGATTCCCTTTGTAGTTTGGTCTTTGAGGGAGCTGGATCCATCACTACAGACAGAGAAGGGTGATTTGAGAAAGGCATTAGTAATAGATTGTATACAAGGGAGTGGTGTCCTTGCTAATCATGACCCAGATGACCTCCAGTGTGCTCCGAATTGTGTGTTCCTTTCTTCATTGCTTCATTGATGGCTGATGTTTGCAAACCTCCACAGGGGTTCAAAGTCCATCCTTTGAGGAAAAAAGCTGTAACCTCAGCGTAGTTCTTCCCACTGGGGATCAGTTCCAGTTCATGGGTTTGGAGGACTTTACATCTGTGTTTTCAGAACCGTCCCAGCCCTTAATAGCAGCAAGGAATATTCATGCTCAGCAGCCTACTTCTGGAATGTTGTAGATAGTAAGGAGAGGAGAGAGAGCTCTTAATAGCACAGTTGGCCTTCTGTATTCAAGGGTTCTGTACACATGGATTCAACTTGTGGGGGAAAAATTGCATTTGTACTGAACAGTTACAGATTTATTTTCTTATCATTCTTTAAACAGTATGGTACAACAGCCACTTGGACAGCTGCTCCACTGTATTATGAGGCATGAGTCATCTATGTGATTTAAAGTACACAGGGGGTGTTTGTAGATTCTATGCAAATACGGCTTTAGCATCCAAAGGTGGCCTGGAAACTTCTGATACCAAGGTAAGTTGTCCAGCTCACGGGATGGTTGCCCTACATCTCTGATGAGCCACTTCTTAGTAGAGGTAGCACTGTGGCTTGGGAGACCACCTCCTCTGAGTACTATGTGCAGGAGTGGTTAGAAACTCCATTACAGATGATTTTCTTTACTGATAAGCCTGCTCTGCAAAGATTCTCACTAAGAGGAAGCCTTCGGCCAAGTGTAGGATGAACAACGGGATGTGAGACTGTGGTTGAATCAAACTTTCCAAAATGTATATGAACCTTTTAAAAAAACATTATTTCTACTTAACGTAAGTTTGTGATGTAAGATGTGGTTGCTTCCATAAAAATGTTAACCTGTAAGGTAATCAAACAGAACTGAAAATTTTTCCTGTGGAATACACATTTTGCATTCTCCACCATGGATTACATGTATGGGACTTGAAGTCCCTAAGACTGTCCGGGAGACGGCTGGTCTTGCAGACGTGGACCTGGGTAACCTGCAGGGGTGATTTGGATCAGTGCCATCAGGAGTTGGAATACTGCAGGGATGAATGGGGTGGGGGGGCGAACCCCAGCTCTGCCACCTACTGGTAGTGGGAATTATCAAAGTACCAAAATTTTATGTGTGTGAGTGCATGCTCTTGTGTGTACAGGGCACATGTATGTGTGTGTACATGTGTAGGCCAGAGGACAGCACTGGGTATTGTTCCTCAAGCCTTGCCTACTTTTTTGTTGTCTTGTTACTTTTCTCATTTTCATTTTATTTTATTGTCTGGGTGTTCTGTCTGTCTGTATGTGTGTGCACCATGTGCATGCAGTGCCCTCAGAGGCCAGAGAGGATGTCAGATCTCTTAGAACTGGAGTCATGGATGGTTATTAGCTACCATGTGTGTACTGGGAACTGATCCCAGATCTTCTGGAAGAATAGCCAGTGCTCTTAACCACTGAGTCATCTCTCCAGTCCACTGTTTTGCTATTCCTAAGACATGGTCTCCAATGGCCTGGAGCCTACCAGGTAGACTAGGTTGGCTGGATAGTGAGCACTCTAGGCACTGCCCATCCCGCCTCTGCCTCTTCACTGCTGTGATTGCAAGGCCACCACACCCAGCTCTTAAAATCATCTTATGTTATTTTTATCTTTTAGCTGCACTGGGGATCGTACTTGGGTCCTGGTGCTTGCTGCATGTCACTGCATCTTCTGCTTCTAAGCGTATTCTACATTTGCACTCCAGTATCCTCGTCTGAACATCAGGGATGGCGCATGTTTTTCTGCGCCAGCCACTGCCTGGCATGAGGCTTACACCCAATCGTGCTAGTCGGTGGCATCATTGAGGGGGCTCTGATAGTTCCAAGAGGTAGGAGAGTCTTAGGCTAGGGTTCCATTGTTTCCTCCCGCTTGTCTTCAGAGAGAAATTTCTTTTGGGGATGGGGGTGGGCATCAACCCTATGTGTACACATTTCTTCCATTCATTATATCAGGAAAGAATTGGAGATGGTTCAAAACTATACGGAGGAGGTATAGGAGTTACAGTTCTCCATGTGGCCCAAGCCAGATTTCCTAAACATCTCTGTCTGATACTGAGAGCAGCAGCTGCTCCGTTTTGGCACAAACAGGCACTTGATTCTGCCTGGAAGAGCCGATAAGTGTGGAATCGGGTCTCGCTTCCTGACTGCGCTAGCAGGCTCTGGTCAGCTTCATTCTCAGCTGGGCAATGTTTCACTCACACCTCCAAATGGCAGTTTCTGGGCGACCTCTCTTGCTTTCTGGAGGCTTTTGTTGGTGATTTTTTGTTTTTTATTTTTTTGAGTGTGGGGTACATCTTTCAACATGCACAGGGGGAAATGTATACGATGATGAATCAGCATGTCTAAATAAGGGGCTTGGACATCCCAGCATTGAATATGCTCTATGTCTCCTCCAAGAACCACCTCCTTCTGAGGCAGCTGCTATTCTGACTCTCATGTTTTGAAACCACACATAAATGGAATGCCATAGTATGTCTCCTTTGTGCTCAGTGTCTTTCAGTTGCTGGCCTGTGAGACCCATCCATGAGGTGGACAGAAGTGGTTATTTCTCCAGTGATTAATAATGTGCACCTTTCAGTTGTTTGCTGGCTGTGTGACTAGCTCCTTCTGTGAAAGGCTTGATTGCATTATTGCTCAGTTGTTACACTGGATTGTCAGTCTTTATCTGGTTTGGAGATATTCTTTATGTATGTTGGATATAAATTCTTTGTTGAATATTTATCCTACAATTAACCTTCTCTCAGCACATAAGATTTTTACCCTCTGAATGGCTTTTATTTTTCTGAACAGACATTCTTGGTTGTGATGAAATTGATCAATTCTTCTTTTATAAAGGCTTATTTTGTAAAACCTATTGTGTATGTCTGTGTATCTGTGTATAGATAGGGACTTGTAAGTGCAGGTGCCCACAGAGGCCAGAAGAGGGCACCAGATTTCCTGGACCTGGAGTTAACAGACAGTTGTCTGTCCAGTGTGGGTGCTGGGAACCAAGTTTAGGTCTTCTGCAAGAGCAGTGTGCACTAACTGCTAAGTCATCTCTTTAATTTACTGGTCGGTGGTTTTCCATCCTGTTGAAAACTCTTCTCCTCGTTCAAGATTATAGGATTACTATCTTATCTAGGGTTTCTATTGCTGTGATGAAACACACAACCAAAGCAACTGTTTACCATCGAAGGAAGTCAGGACAGGAATTCAAACAAGGCAGGAACCTGGAAGCAGGAGCTGATGCCAAGGCTGTGGGGGAGTGCTGCTCAGTGCTTGCTCCTCATGGCTTGCTCAGCCTGCTTTCTTATAGAACACAGGACCATCTGCCCAGGAACTGAACACCACAATGGACTGGACTCTCCCCCATTAATCACCAACTTAAAAAATTACCTACAAACTTGCCTACACCCAGATCTTTGGTAGACATTTCCTCCACGGAGACGCCCTTCTCTCAAATGACTTTAGCTTGTGTCAAGTTGACATAACACTAGTGAACACAATTACTCTCTTGAATAACATGATGGACGCTCCATTTACGTTGCCTTCCACCTTTCAGAGAACAGCAACACCAGAGTTGGTTTTTGTGTATTGTTGTGGGAGTTTATTTTTAGTTGTGTATAAAATAATTGTTTCATGCACTGTTGGGTGAGGGGCTCCCTAGGTCTTGGCATTCTGTATGTCTGCAGGTTTTGGATTTATGTGGGGGATGTTTGATTGCTTATGATCTGCACCTAAGCTGAGATGCTCAGGGTTCCACTGTCCATTATGGCATTGATCATGACGGCAGTTCCCTCTGCTGAGGTCTGACAGGGTTTGCACCCATGATTATGCCTCCTTGCCTTCCTTGGTGAGACACCCAGTAGGCATACGACTACAGGTATAGCATCAGGTGGACTTTACAGTTCATTCTTCTCTATGAGGATATCTTATTGACCCCAGCACTTTTACTGAAAAAAGTATTCTTATCCTTTGCTATTATTGCATATGGACACTCATCTGAAGGTCTGTTTCTATTTTCAATTTTTCCATGTCTACATATTCACAACAAACAGTATTGTCTTAATTACTGTAGTTTCTTTGTAATAGAAATCCTCCAACTTTCTCCTCCTCCAGGATGGCACTAGCTCTTTTTGTAGACTTGTACTTTTGTGTACTTAAAATGATTTTAAAAATTGTTTGTATTATTTATATCTGTATGTAATGGGCACATGTGCAGTGCTAGCAGAGTCCAGAAGAGGGCGTCAGATCCCCTAGAATTGGTGTTACAAGCAGTTGTGAGCTGGTCCTCTGTAAGAGCAGCAGGTGCTCTTAATTGCTGAGCCATCTTCAATCCTTGAAATAAGCATTAAACATCAAAGTAACTTCTAGCTTATTGACTCTGACCTTGCGTCTTAGAAGGAGGGGAGAGAGGATTGTGGGACCTTTACTGAGTTTTCAACCATCTTCTCAACTACTTCATGACATATGGCCTGAGGTCTCTAGGAAGGGCTAGAGGGCACAGATGGGGAAGGATTAGAGGAGGTGCTTCTTCTACACAGCCACGGGGAGTTTATCATCCATGCTGGTGCCTTAAGGTCCCTCTCCTGCCCTACCCCCCACCCATTGCTCTGTATATCAGCCTACTATGCATATTGGCTTCCCAGACAGAACTTCCGTGGAATCACACCTTGATTTGTCATTGAGACCTTAGGAAGAGAGGGAAATATTGTTTACCTCTGCCTCCCAGAGGGGATTTTAGTAATACTTCCTCCCCCATAGTAATTAAAGGCCTGGCTTCCTGGGTAGTCCTGTTGGGAGGTGCTTGAACCTTAGGGGTCCTGGGTCATTGGGTGGTTCTCAGGACTCCTTAGTAGTTTCTAGAGAGGGTTGTTATGAAAGCCTGAGTTTGGCTCTACCTGGCTCTTTATGGCTATCTGTGTCAAGAGGTAATTCGGCCAAGGACTGGCCTTGCCAAGACCCCATCGTGAAAGTTTGAGGACTTCAGCCTTCAAAGCCACAAGCTATGTATTCCTTATCTTTAGGTGATGTCATGTGTTTGGCTGTAGTGACTCACAGCCAGGTATGGTGAATCATGCCTGTAATCCCAGCGCTTGAGAGAATGAGGCAGGTGGACTGCTATAAATTTCAAGCCAGCCTGGGCTACATAGTAAATTTCAAGTCAGTGTGGGCAGTTGAGTAATATCTGTCCAAATAAATAAGTAAATAAGTAAATAGGTAGATAGCTTGATTGATTATTGCTATATTATTGTAACCAATGCCTACTGAAACGGAACTATAAATTTTACTCCTTCCTTCCTTCTGTCTCGGATTGTGCTGCATTTTGCTGGAGGATGATTTTTTTAAACTGATTTTTACCTCTTCCAGGGACGAAGTCTGAGCAGGAAAGTGTGTTACTAGTCAAGCGTGGTGCGTTAATGCCCTCTAAGAATTAACCTATGGCCCTGTGACTGATCAACAAGCATATATTTTCTTTGCTTGTGAGTCTGTGGGTCAGCTGAAATCTGGCTGCTGCTGGTTAGGCTTGGCTCCAGCTGCTAGTCAGATTTGGGTCTGTTCCATGGGCCTAGTTCTGTGGGCAGCAGGCCCTTGGAGCAAATGCTTTTTATAGCAAATCATGGGAGCTCGAGAGGCTGAGCCAAACTGTGCAAACAAACCTGAAGCTGATTTATTGATGGCTGAAGGAAGTCACAAAGCCAATCTGGAGGCCCTGGTGCCACAGCGGAGGAAAGGGGTGGAATCAAGAGCCCAATTTACTATGATATAACTGGAAATACTTTTTAATTCTTCAAAACTTTTTGTTAGTTTCATACATATAATGTAGTGAGATCGTATGTGCCCCATTGCCCTCTCTTAACCCCTTCCCACTCCTGCTGGCCACCTTTTGTCTCCCAACTAGCTCTGCTTTTGCGTATTTCTTAGGAATGTGGATCTTGTAGGTAGACACAGCTGCAGTGTTCATGATTGCAATGGCCGTGTCCCGTCCAGAACACTGTTTCGTAGTCCTCCCGATCCTCTGACTCTTACATTCTTTCTGCTCCCTCCCGCACCATGTTCCTGGGTAGGCCTTGGAGAGGGTGGTGCAGACGGCTCGTTTAGGACTGAGCACTCAACAGTCACTTAATCTAAGCACTTCAACCAATTAGGGGTCTCTGCACTGACTGTCACCCTCTGTAAAAAGAAACCGTCTTGGTCAAGGCTGAGAGTAGTACTAGTCCATGGAAATAAGCATGTATATTTAGAAGACAGTCTTAGTACATGTCCATTTAGCAATATATCAGTAATAAATGCTCCCCTAGGGCCTGGAACCTCCCCGGTGATAAGTTTTGGACGAGGTTTACAGTACCACCCTCCCATGGAGCAGGTCTCAGACCTAATCGAATGTGGTTGGTTACCCCCCAAACAAGCCCAGCCACTATTGCCTCAGTGGATACATCTTGCCTGCCTGGTTGTTTGAATTCTCTGTCAATTCTCTGCAATTCTCTGTCAACTGAAAGAGGTGTCACATGTTAAATGTCCACAGGGTGCTATCATATGCTGGGTACTTCCCGAGTGGTCTCCAGTGGCACTTTGTAGAGCCAAAGGGGCTTCATGCTGCTTGGAAAACAGAAATTTCAGCTTGCTATTCAGCCTCCTGTGACAGGGGATTAGGGTACCTCCTGGTAGCCTGTGGGTCTGGGCTCCCACTCGGCCTTTGCTGGTGTAGGTAGCAACTAGACCACAGCTTCTTTATGGCATTTGGTTTAAGCAGTGTGACTATGGTTAGTCTGTCTTTCTAGGCTGTCTTCTCCGGTCCTGTGGCTGTGGGGAGCAGGCTTTTGTGAGCCATCTCTGTGTATGTTCTAGTTTCATTCCTGTGGCTATAATAAAACAGCCCGACAAAAAGCAGCTTAAGTGAGAAAGTGTTTATTTGGCTTAAAGTTCCAACTATCAGTCTGGTCTATCACTGCAGAGAAATCAAGGTAGGAACTCATGGCAACTGGCCTTAACACATCTAAGAGCAGAGAGAGAATAAATACATGTATGCTCAATTGCTTTCTTGTTCTCAGCTTGATTTTTTCCATTCTTGTACAGTTCAGGACCTTCTGCCTAGGGAATGGTGCTACCCACAGTGGGCTGGGACTTCCTACATCAATTAACTTAATTAAGATCATCTTTCACTAAGTAGCCCATAGGCAAATGTAATGCAGACAACTCTTTTGTTGAACTCTCATTCCAGGTAATTCTAAGTTGTGTCAAGTTGACAATTAAGCTAACCACACTAGTGCCCATTGGAGCCTCCAGGTTGCTAGCTTCTTCAGCTCCAAATCTGGGTCATATAAGATGAATGAACTCAGAACTTCTTATTTTTCTGTGACTTGGGTTCTAAGTTAAGTGTTCTGTGTTTTACTACAAACTAGCTTGTGACAAATCCCTCCCAGGTATACTACAAATTTTACAAACACGACAAAGATCACAAAACCGTAAAATCATCACAGAAGAGGCTGTGTACTATACACTAGCCACCAGTAATAGCAGTTTTACAACTGATTGGCTCCTGTGAGCTAATGTGGCCTTTGGAACCCCCATAGAAATGAGATTAGCATCTGAACCTGTTACTCAACACAGCTACTATTTCCACACCAACTGATTTCTATCAGGAAATCTCTTCTTGACAGTTATTAAAGGGACACACCCAGCAAATTCAGAAAAGACATAGTTGCCAGAGTTGAGTCACTGGGCACACATGGGGTGGGGTGGTGGATTCTGTAAAAATGGTGACTGGAATAGGTGTGAGAAGGTAAGAGTTGCTGGAAAGGTGGAAGAAAAGAAGTCTCGGATCTGAGAATTCACTGCCTAGTAGGAGCGAGACGGTGCGGAGTAGTGGTTTCAAGGCAGTGGGACAGGAGGGAACCAGGATGTGGAGATGCTGCGGAAGGAGGTACCCCATCAGAAGAAGACCACGTGGATGCTAGAAAAGTGTGATACAGACCCAAGCAACAGCATCTCAGTCAGAACTGTGGGGTACTTGCTGGGGTGGAGGGACCAGCTTGCACAGGGACAATGGCTGATGAAGGAGATGGTGTGGACAGTGGCAGAAGACATGGCTGGGCATATGGGTGGAGATGGAGCACAAAAGATTTGATGCCATGGACTGAGTGAGAAGAACTGTAAGAGTTCTTTGAAGACAAAATGATCTTGAGTGGAAAATGTTCTTCTGGCTTTATTTTGTAGCCTTGAAATAAAAGTGGGAAGGCAGGGCTACGGGATTTAAAAGCACCATGGAGACACATCTCTGGGTGGGCCTGGGAAGGAGTCTTCAGAGAGGCTTAACCAAGGAGGGAAGATCCACCCTGAATAGCGAGCTGAGCACAACAGTCATCTCTTTCTCTCCGTGACTGCGGAGCATGACCACGGCATCACGCTCCTGTCACCCTACTCCACACCACTATGAACTACATGCACACCTTCTTGGACCGTGAGTGAAAACAAAGCCTCCCTTCTTTAGCTTGCCTTCGACAGGTGTTTTGTCACCATGATGAGAAGGGAACTAACGCAGAATCTGTGACTGAGATTTCTAGATGGGTCAGAGTGGGAGCTCTCCCGGGTGGGAGCACCCCCAGTCTATCACGTCCATTCCGAGGAGGCTGGAAACTGCCGCTGTGTTGTTCATGGTTTTGTACATAATATTTATGTGTGAGGCTCTTTGGAAAATTCTGCTCATACTCATACAGCTGGTGTGATTCATTCAGAGACAACTTTCAGAGACCTGCTATGGATGTCCAGAGTGGCCTGTGTGTAGCCAGGTATGACCCAGATCAAATTTATGCTAAGCAGGAATTATTAGTTTGAAGCTAGTCCATTCCACTGTGGATTCAATGTGTTCAGAATTAAGATAGAACTGGCCTGCCATGGAAAGGGATAGAGATGGGGCACTCTCTGTCTCTTTTCCCGTTCTCTCCTTCTTAACCTTCTCTCCTATTTAATCCCTGGAGCTGGCTAAATACTGACAGCAATGAGAATGACAGCCAATATCCCAGATCCTGGGAGCATTTTTAGATAATCATGCATGTGTGTTCTCTTTGGCGACCCTAGCAGTAAGTTGCATTATAAACACTTAATGGATGGGTAAACTGAGACCCAGAAAGGTCAAGGGATTTGCCTAAATTTGTAGACTAATTCCTGGCTCATGAGCTGAGCACCACAGAAACTGTGACCAGCGGCTTCATGCTCCAGCTACCACGCTGTCCCTCCCACCTGCATCCTGGTGAAGCCTCATGGACCACTTGCTTTGTCTGCCCATGATAGTTCCAGAAGATTTTCTCACACGGACATGGTACTCACTTAAAAATATATTTTTAGTTATGATGTGTGTGCACGTGTGCGAGTGTGGGTTTGTGCACAAGTGTAAGCTTGCAGAGGCAAGGGGCAGGGCGTGAGCCACCAAGTGTCGGTGCTGGGAATCGAACCCCAGTCCTTTGGAAAAGTACTATGTGCTCTTTACCCCTGAGCCACATCCTTAGCTCCCATGGTACTTATTATGTACCAGAGTCATCTTGCTGCTTTTAAATAGATCATCACAAACCAGACATCCTCTAGAAAGACAGCTCATCTCTGGGGGTGTAAAAAGAAGTCCAGAGAATGACTGACAAAAGACCAATGACTTGCCATGCATGTGATGACATTTTTGCAGGGTTAGGAGAAGACATGAGCTAGCTGTGGAAGGGAGGCTGGGCCCTCTCTGTGGTTGACAAGTCAAGGCCTCAGTAGGGTAGGGAGGACTTACTGACTGGAGACTCCCTCCCAGGTCTGTATATACCCATCCCGAGCATCTACTGAAGGGAGGGCAACAGGCCTCTTCCACAGAGCCTGCGCAGTTTGCTTTCTGTCTTCTATAAGCCAAAGTCACCCCTACCCGCTCAGCTATGAAAATGCCCTGACTGCTTCCCAAAGAAACAACCTGCACTTCCCTATAAACAACCTCAGCCGTGTCCTTTGAGCCCAGCCATGGAGATCAGCATCGCCTTGCAGATCCTCAGCTGTTATCTTTGGCTCGCCCCTCAGAACCCCAACTCCAGGGCTTGGGGCCTCCCAGTGAAAGCTGTTGCTAGTTAGGACCTCCTAGAGGTACCCCATGTGTCTCAGGGCCAAGACCACATTCAGATCCCTACAATTTGACTCTTTGTCTGAGGCTCATGGTGCACAGCCTCTCCTGGGCTTTTGGAGGCCAGTCTGGGAAGAGGCAGCCTGGGATGCCAAGGGATTGAGGAAGACATGTTCCTGGAACTGTCAGGACTCCGTTTTAAATCCTGGTTCTGCGTTGTGCTGGGGTGGGGGATGAGGGGCGACTGCAGGAAAGCCAAGCTTCTGGGGATCAGGAGAGCTGCATGGCACTCCAGAAACTTCAGAGAGTTTCAATTGACTTTCCAGGGCTGAGGCAGAAGACCCACCAGCAGTATTGATCAAGATAAGAACAAGTTGAGATTGGCACCTGTGATGGTCTGGCTGCAAAGCTAACCTCTGCTCCACCCTGGGGTGCCACAATTGGGGTGCATCTGGGGTTCCCACAGGGCTGGTAGCTCTGTCTATGGTGGGGGTGAGACAAGCAGAGAGGCTCCTTCCTGCTCTGAGAGGGGGCATGTGTGTGTGTGCCAGGGGAGGGTTCTGCTGTGATATGGCTTGATACTTAATCATTGCTGGTAGTGAGACATTGAGATCACCTCCAGTTGTTTGCTCTCATAAGCAAGGCTACAAAGAGCATCGAGATCCCAGCCATTTCTAAGTCGATGCTTTCTTGTGATATATAGCCAAGATCCAAGTTACAGGGTTACAGGGCGTATTTTTATTTCCTTGTTTGTTTGCTTCTTTCTTTCCTTCCTCCCTCCCTCCTCCTTCCTTTCTCTCTCCCTTCCTCCCTCTCTACCTCCCTCTCTCTTTTTCTCTTCCTTCCTTCCTTCCTTCCTTCCTTCCTTCCTTCCTTCCTTCCTTCCTTCCTTCCTTTCTTTTTCTTCCTTCTTTCCTTCTTTCGTGTGTATGAACCTGGAGACTGGAGGCTGATGTGGGGTGTCCCCCTCAGTCACTCTTCACCTTATGCCTGAGACATGGTCTCTTGCTGAACCTGAAGATAACCAATTTGTCTAGACTGGCTTGGTCAGCAAGTTTCAGGGATTCTGTCTCCAGCTCCCCAGCACTGAGATTACAAATGTATGCCTGGCCCCTCTCCCACCCCACAGGTTCTGAGACTCAAACGCAAGTTCTCTTACTTGCATAGGTGTGGATTTACCAACTGAGCCATCGCACCAGCCTGAGCCATAGGCTTTAAATGCAGTGTGCTCTGGTGGCTTCCGTCCTCCCGCTGTGGACATTTCTTCTCACTGCTGGTGACCCTTTCAGAGTTAAGTTTTCAGTTGTAAGTTGTAGCTTTTTAGTCATTGGTCTGTACTCACCAAATATTCTGTGTGGGTGGATGTGTGTGTTGGGACAGAAATTTCACACATGTATACAGTGAAATGACGTCATTTACCTCCAATTCCCTTTCCATATTCTCCCCCCATGTCTTCCAAACACACTCCTAAAAGCTTCATATTTGTCATTTTAGTTCCATAACCTATGGGTGTGAGGACATCACCCAATGATGGGAAACTTACTAGTGGCCACAGACTCTATAAAGAAGAGTAATTCTCCTCTCTCGCAACCATCGACTGCCTTTGCTTGTGTAAAGACTGCATCCTGACAAGCATCTAACATAGAGTTGTCTCTATACGTGTCTACATGTTCAGCTTGATTGAGTCAGTGCAGCAGCTTCCCATCACCATCATCACGCCAGCTTTTGAGAGAGTGTTCTCAGTGCTACCTCCTCTGTTGTTCTGATCTGTAGTTACAGCTCCTGGGTGTGCAGGCAGATGTACGCATGATATAAGGAAACTTTGAATTGGGGGAAAGAAAAAAGGGCAAAAAGATAGAGTACTGTAGCAAAAGTACATTAACTGCAATCCCATAACTTGGGAGAGTGAGGCAGGAGGATTACAGTCTTGAGTCTGAGGGTAAATAGTACATTCAAGACCAGTTTGGGCTGTATAGCAACTGGAAAGAGAAGGAGGGAGGGAAGGAGAGAGGGAGGGGAGAGGAGGAGAGAGAGAATAGAGAGGGAAGGAGTAGAAAAAAGAGGAAGAGAGAGCGAAACTATACAACAAAAATAAGAGGCTTATGATACAGTTGAACCATCATAGAGTTGAACCTTCAAGACTTAACCAGAATAAACCTTTTGTCTTTACAGGTTGGTTATCTCAGGCATTTTGTTGTAGTGTCAGAAAGCTGACTATCAGAAGTGTCTTTCTAGCCTATCACTGCCTGCCCAGATTCACAGATGAGACCACTAGGCTGAGATCTTAACTATGTGCATAATGAACTCTAGATCATAAGGTCTAGTTTAAAGTCAACAGCAGTGGTAACAGCAGAGGGATGTATGAAGGCAGCAAGTGCATGAGTTCTCATCAGTGTCCGAGCCTATCTCTGCTGTCAGAAACACCAGGCAGAGGACACTGCAGCTCCCAGGGTCCTGGAACAAAGCCATGAAATGCAGTGGGTCTCGGGACGCGCCACACCCAACAGGGCACCTTAGCATTTGGGACTTGTCATTTCTTATTGTCTTGGCTGCTCTTTCTACCTGTAGTGTCTTAATCTTGTCATTGTCATATGTGTCCTCTCCTATATCCCCAGCAAATTGCCACCCCATTCTCCAGAGACTAGCCCCACACAGTGCCCCAGCCTTCCTCCTTAGGGTGGGGTGAGTAGTTCTCTAAGCTATGTTCTAGCCTTCACCCAGGTCTCTCTCCCTGTAGGAGAGAAATGTGGTTTCCTGAGTGCTGAGGGAATCACGGTTAACAAAACGCCTGGATGTTACCCTTAAGGTTTCAACTTGCAGGGTCTGCAAAATCTCCCCTCACGGTTGTGAGAGGTGGTACCGCGGTGTGCAGGAGTGGATCCTTTATGTCCAGGGCATCTGGACTTGGACCAGAGTCTTGTCTGTCTTCTGTGGTGACATGTATAGTAACAGGTGGATACAGCCACGCCCCAGTTCCTGTGTAGTAAGCTGCTTCAGATTTAGTACCTAGTTTAATTGAATTCTCTTGCCCCAGGGCCAATATGTAGAATGTTGGGGCTGGTTTCTTGCCTCTGGAATGCAGAATGTATGTGTTGACCCAGCCCTCGTTACCTCATAATGTCACATAATTTGGAGTCAGAGTCCTCACAGACATAATCAAGTTGTCAGGAAGTCTGATCTGATGAGCACCCTTACGAAAAGGGAGAACTGGAACCATTCTGTGGCCATGAGGACAGAGATGAGGGTCATCTATCTACCAAGGAGGCGAGAAATGCCAAGAAATGCAGCAGGCAAGCCACCCAAGCCAGGAGGGATCATGAACAGACTCGCCCTCACAGCTTCCTGGAGGAACGAAGCCGCTGACACCTACTGCCAGAACCGTGGGACCGAAAACCTGTGCTGTTCGAGCCAAGCGACACTAGCAAACACGTAAGCACAGCCTGTCGTCTGAGCAAATAGTTCAAGGGCTTTTGGGCCTTTGACCCGCTTTCTTCTCCTTCCTCTGTAGCTATTATTCAGAGGTTTCATAGTGTCCCGGTGGTTCTGGATGTTGTGTGCCTGGATTTTTTTTCTTCACGTTGAACATTTCTAACTTGTCTTCAAGGCCCAAGATTCTTTCTTCCCTGTCTTTTTATCTGTTTTCTGAGGTTTACCTCTGAGGCTTTTGTTTGATAGCCTGAGTTTTTCACTTCCAGTTTTATTTCAGTTTGGGTTTCCTTTAGTGATTCTATTTCTCTGTTAAATGCCGCTTTTGTGCCTTGAATTGATTGCATTATTTTATTCAGCCGTTTGGATGTCTTCATTAAAGTGTATCGTCTTTCAAGTCTCTTGACATATGCGTAATTGCTGTTTTGGAGTCTGTGTCTCGAGATTCAGTTAAATTGCTTTACCCACGGCCTATTGCAGTGGGGATCCTGGCTTCTGGAGGAGGCATATTGTCTTGACTGTTCATATTTGTGTTTTAACCCTGGGACCTAGGCATCTTGGAGTCCCGCTGTTTGAGACGTGCTTTGGTGCAGGTATCTGGTCCCGTCTTCGTTGGGTAGGCACTCTGTACTCTGGTTGCTGTTGCCCACTTGGATCCCAGCCGAGTGTGATGGTTGTGGTGTCCCTGAGTTCTAGCCCAGTGTGGCCACTGTGGGGCAGGGTCCTCTGGTGATGCGTGATTCCGCAGGCAGTGGGTGTCACAGAGGATCTGAATATTTACCTCTATCTCAGCAGAGAAGCGTCTGCGCCTCCAGCTGACACGGGAACTTCTGTTATTCCCACGTGGAAAGACATAAATCTCAGGAGAGCTTGTTTCTTCGCTGAGTTTCTAGGCTCTGTTGTCCACCATCTTCTCAAGTGAACCTCACTTCCTCTGCCCAGTGAGCTGCGAAAGTACTTAAGCTGCACTTTTCTGATCGTGAAGCCAGAGCTACTCAGCAAACTCCCAAAGTGTCCCGAATCACGCAGATTTCTGGGTAAAGTGACACATTTGAACGTGGCCATAAATGCTGGCAGCTCGAGGAGAGGATAAATCTGAGCCATTTCACGTGGTCAATGGGTCAGTAATAAAAGACATGAACTTGAAATATATTTCCTCTTGCCTTTCATGGCTATAAAGATCAATAAATTTTACAAAGTTTCAAGATAAAGTGTGAGACATCTTGGACTTTATGTGAACGGCTTGCACGGGGACAGTGCCCACATCCTGGCCCTTGGGGCAGGAGGTAATTTACTGTTTGATGGTTTCTTGGCATACTAGTATGTACTTGGGGGGCAATATTTTAAAATCACCCAGCACACAGTCTCTGATAAGATGTATAACTTAGGTACTTGGACTTGTTTTATAGGAGGAGAGAGGCACGCACAGCATGCAGTCACGATCTGGGCATGGTGTTCTTCTTCAGAGGAGTTGAAGGGGTAGAAACCTGGCTTCTGATGGGGAATCGTAAAATGTGCCTGTGAGAGATGGATGCTGGGCTTGAGCTCGGGCCTGCGGGGCTTCAGAGTTCGGGGTTGTCCCAGGACTTGGCCCGCATTTGTTCCTGTCTTGTCAGGGACTACTTGCACTGCTGGGTCAGGCGAGGCAGGGCTGCAGAGGGAAGGACTGCCTTCAGGAGAGAGACCTGTGAGATGTGACTGTCAGTGGCTGGTGGGCTTCTTATTCCCCAGGCTCTAGCCAAGCCCAAAGGCTCTCTGGCCAGTGCTTCATTTGAGAAGGCCAGGAAGAGAGGGGGACTGGCGTTCACCACCAGAGTCTGCTTATCCTGGAGGCCTGTGTGTTTGTGGACAAGAGTTCTAGAATCCCGCTGAGCAGGAGAAAGGGGAGGGGTTAGACCCCAAATGGATCACAGCCTACTTGGTTCTCAGAAGTGACAAATGTGGGCTCATGTTCTTTCTCTCTCTCCCTCCCTCTCTCCCTCTCCCTCTTCATGCCTCTCTCCTTTCTCTCCCTCCCTCTCAGTCTGTCTTGTGTCTGTGTCTCTGTGTCTACCTCTCTCTCTTCTTCCCTCCCTGTCTGTGTGTCTGTGTGTGTGTCTGTATGTCTGTCTGTCTGTCTGTCTCTCTCTCTCTTTCAGGTAGAGGAGGTTGTTAAGGCGATTTCATGCAGACTCCTTTTGACAACTTCTCCCAGGTATGAGTTGGGGTGGGGGTAGGGGCTTGATGATCCTGAAGCTTCCAGATGCAGGACATGATAGGGAGAAAGGTCTGGAAATTTCTGTGCTCAACAAACACTCTTCCAGTTCATCCTGTGTTTCATCAGAGGGCCCAGAGTCAGGGTGTCCCAGAGTAGGCCTCCTGCTTGAGGAGAGAGAGAGGGAGGGAGCTATGAGAGTTGAGGGCAAGGAGCTACCTCTAGATGGGTGCCTGGCATTTAATGATATGAAAACAGCAGGCCTGTGAGAAACACAAGGAGGAGAAGGAGTTCCAGGCAGGTCTGACAGCACCTTGATGATCCCGGAGTGGGTTTGTATATGGTGGAGATCCCGGCAGGTGAAGATTAGCAGAGGTCAGAGAGCAGACAGGTGTGGGACCCGGCTACTAGAAGGCAGAGGCTGGGCTCAGGAGCACTGGCTGCCCAGGGAAGGGTTTCAGTAGGGCAACAGTGATGGATTTATGCTTTTAAAGGACTGTTCCATGCAGAGGATGCTTGAAGGCAGTGAGGCTCTCGACACGATTACAGTGGATAGGCATCATTACACATTTGTCTGAACGCACAGAATGTACATGAAGTGTGACACCTGGTGCACGCTGTGGACTCGGCGATACTGTTGCTGGTAGATTTAAACGTCTGCACCATTCCTGTGTGACATGTTGTTAGGAAGGCCTGTGCATGATTAGAGCTGGGGGTAGGTAGACTATGAACCTGAAGCTGCTTTCTCTGAAATAAAGTCTTAAAAACAAAACACTGAAATTTGAACCTAAGGCTTCACATAACTTGCTAAATATTCTACCTTTGAATTGTGCCGTGACTTTGTTTTGTTTCTTTTTACTTTTTATGTTGAGACAGAGTATTGATGACCTGCATCTGCTGGCCTTGAATTCACTCTGTAACCCATTCAGGCTTTGAAGTTATGATCTCCTGCCTCAGCTTTATATGTAGCCCTACTTGTCTTTTTAAAACAAAGCTTCCCCTGCCGCTGGGATGGGGAAAGATTGGAGTGTGTTTTGGGCTAAAGCGGAACAGAGGCCAGTTGGGCCTTTTGTAGCAGACTAGACAGGAGGCCTGGGCTCAGAGGGTGTCTCTGGAAATGCAGGTGAGATGGATAAATTAGTCTTGTGACAGAGTGAACAAAGATGGCTAGCTCTGGTCGGGCAGACCTCTTCACTATCTCCTGTAGCTGTTTCTCCTCTTACTTTTTTTTCTGTTCATTGTTCTCAGAACACCTTTTGTTGTTGTTGTTGTTGTTCTGTTTTGTTGTTTGTTTTTGTTTTTTGTTTTTTGAGACAGGGTTTCTCTGTTGTAACTCTGGCTGTCCTGGAACTCACTCTGTAGACCAGGCTGGCCTCGAACTCATAGCAATCTGCCTGCCTCTGCCTCCTGAGTGCTGGGATTAAAAGTGTGTCACCACTGCCAGGCATAACAACCTATTTTTAACATAATACTTTTATTAATTATTTGAGAATTTTATACAATTTATCCCGATCACACCCACTTCCCGTTACTCCCAGGTCCACCCTCACACCCCAGTGCCCTCCTTAAAAAACAAACAAACAAAAGCCAACCAACCAAATAAACAAACAAAAACCAAGTCTAATTTGTGGTGTCACATACTCAATGGAACACGGTCAGACTCCCAGTTGCCAGACCCTTAACGAAAATTGAGTCCTTCCACCCCTACCCCTGCCAGAAGCCATCAACTGTGAAGAGCTACACTTCAGCATCTTCAGCATAATTTTCAAGGACTCTCTTCAATAGCTTGATGTCTGGACTGAGGCGAGCAGGGGGTTGGCACAGAAGCCTTCAGTGTCTCTCATTCTCAGTCATACATACCACTGCAAAAGAGGCTCTCCTGCCCATAGCTGCTGGCGGCCACATGGATTGTGAACATCAATATGGTTTTCTGTGGCAACATGGATCATGGACATCTTTGGAGGAGACTCAACCCAGAAAATGAAACATTCTTTGCTGAGGCCCATGAATATCCCTGACGCTGGATGGAGTCTGCGTGATAAAGTTCCAGATTCTTTAGCTAAGGAAATTTTTGGCCCATCAGCGACTTTGCTCCCCTTCTTTGCTGAAATGGCGACAAAAAGCCTTTCATCAATAATAAAAATGTCTACATGGCCTAACCGAACTGGCTGGCAGTTGTTGGCTGAGAAAGGAATGCAGCCATTTCACCTGAAAACCTTGCAGGTTTTTAAGTCCTGGCATGTGCAGGAGCTATCTATGCATACTGCAAGCACATCATAAAAGCCATCCCTGGGGTGAGTGCTGATACTCCAGGAAGAGATAGACAAGCCTTTAACTGATAGAAGCTAAAAGGAAAATTAGCACACCTGGAAAATGAATCTGCACCAAAAGAACAGAATTCAGCCAGCAGGAGCTTCCAACCATTAATGGGTCATTGTGTCAAATGTTCTTTGAAATAACCTCAAAGCTTGCAGGCCACAGGAGGGATGACACTAGCTCTATCCTGGATCACACCTGCATACCAAGATGGCCCCTGCTGAGACAACTGGAACCTGCTTGTGACCATCATCTGCATAACATGGGGCACACGGGGAGGGGGTCCCTTTAAAAGTTTTTGCCAGCAGCAGCTCACTCTCTTGGTGCAGTTCTCCCCTGGCAGTGTGCTATTGTTTCTCTCTTACTCCTTTTCTTTCCTTCATATGTACACTGTTAAATTTTCCTACTAAGAACGCTCCTGCGTTTTTATTTCTAAAGCACGATTGTGTGTGTCATTTTTTAAAGTGCGAAAAGCGTGTCATATCCCATAGAAGAACGAACCATTTTGTTTGTCATTTCTTTACGCCTGTACTCCCCTCCTAAGTAGAATCCCTGTGAACCCAGAAAAGGCTGGATCTCCCTATAATTCTTCAGCTCAGACATCCTGTTATTGTTCTGAATCAGGGTGATTGTGCAGTTGAGCAGCATGTTGGGGGTCAGGACCTGCTCCAGCTCCAGATTGCTGCACCCCACATTGCCCCCGGTATTAGCCACCCAGTCAGTACCCTGAGCCTGACTGTCATGCTTGTGGTCCTCAGCAGGGTGAGCATACAGTGGTGGCAACAGCAGCAACAGCAGTGCTCTGCGCCTTAGGCCAAGCAGTAGTATCTGCCTTGCAGGTGGCAATGGGGCAGGGTGAGCCCTGTAGTGGCCCGGGCCTCCAACAGCCCAAGACCAGGCCCCACTCATCAATGACATGCCCCCTTGTCCTCCATGGCTGTGTTCCCATACCGTTGCCACCACCAAGTCTCTCCAACCACATTTAATTCTTAAAGCTTTCCACACTGGACTGATGGCAGAATATCTTATCCTGGTCCATGAGTCGCTTAGGAGTCAGAGGCAACTGGAGTGGAGCTGGCAGCAGCGGTGACAGAAGCCATGTCTGGCTCTGCCTACCATCCCACCACCATCTTGGTCTCTCTCTTGCCTACCACTTCTAATTTGTTCAGCTTCTGCTCTGAACAGAAGAGAATTATACCTCACACATCCAAACAAAGGTCTGTGCCCTTCTTTTCCCAATTTCACTGGTGTGACCTCTCCACAGCATAGACCAGAGATTGCCCATGGAGGATTAAGCCTCTCAGGTTCTGGTTTTAGTCAAAGTAAGCTCAGTTTTGCTGCAATGATATGTTTTCCTAGCATTGCACTAGCTTTTTAAAGAAAACATCCACCCCCTTTTTGTTTGTCCATTTGATTGGGTAAAGAAACACCTTGAGGTAAACGTATCTCTAAGTATATCTGTGGGGATGGTTCTGGAAATAATTGATTATAAAGGTTGGATATGGTCAGTGACTTAATCCCTTGATAGATTCATTATAGGATGGCATTTTGGGGATCTGGGGAAAGGTAGAGTTTGGGCCTAGCAGAACACGAGGGGCAGGTCCTTGGATACTGAATCTGCCTTGTCCTTATCCTGTTCTGTTTCTTTGCTTCCTTCTATCAAGACATGGAGAATCTCTCTGCAGCATGCTCCCACTGCCATGATACTGTGACCCAGGTTTTGGCCACAGACTGAACTTTTTGAAATCGAGTCAAATAAGGTGATTGTGGCAGGCAGTTAGCAATCTCAAAGAGACAAGAAACTGACATCATGTCTTCCTCCTCAAGAAAGCTATTGTTTAAGAGACAGCATGGTCCTGTTGCCAAGGATAACATCCACACAACTCACTGAACATGGAGAAGTCGAGCTGGTGCCTACATGGAGTCTTCACCCCTATGTTCTAATCTTTTTGGTGCAGGAAGGTACTCTGTAGGTCACCAAAAGGAAAACACAAACACCAGCCCAGTCACAAAACCTTTGACCTACAATCCATCCTGCCTGCAAAAATATGCTAGGGCAGCAGTGGCACTGAGCTGATGGGAGAAGCCAACCAATGTCTGAGTTGTTTTATTATTGTTTTTTAATGATAATAATTTTATTTTAAATTGTATGTCTATGTATGTGTCTGTGTATGGGTATGGACACCTGAGTGTAGGTACCCATGGAGGCCAGAAGAGGGCACCAGAGCTCCTGGAGTTGGGATTTCTTGAGCCACGGGATGTGAGTGCTGGGAACTAAACTCAGGTCCTCTATAAGAATAGTGTGCACTGCTAACCACTGAGCCATCTTTCCAGCCTGCTGGTTATTGCTGGGTTTTTTTTTATTTTAATTTTTGATTTGTTTGTTTTTTTATGTAATTGCATTTTTTACCTTTGATAGCTTCCAAATGTTGAATAATAATTAGAATCCACAGGGCCATATAATTAAAGATGCTCTATTCTTAGTTAAGGCTCATATTTAAATTTCTAGTTCCTTCTACTCTAAGCAATCTCACAGTTCCTGCTTCCCCTTGGAGTTCATTATATGATGGAAATTTTTCCTTTTTGTTCTAACTCAGGTCATTATTTTATACCTGTGGCATTTAGTGATACTATACTGATGAGTAATATGTTTTTTCACATAAAAAGAAGTGCACACAGGGGCCATCAATATTTATCAAGTGTTAGATCATTAGACTGCTAGTTACATAGGGCTTAGATCCACCTCTTTTCTATGACTTACACTATTTTCCACGTGGGGAATTTATGTAATTTTCTTCTCCCATGGTAGGTACTGGTTTAAGGGTGAGTTCCTTTTTCCTCTGACTACTCCAGAGCCCAAGGATCCAAGAATGGCCCTGGGTGTCGTTGGGATACCAGCTTCAAAGATGTAGATTCAAAGCACATTTTCATGTGTTTTCCCATCTCTTAACGTTTAGACAGTAGCCCCATGGCTCCAGGACCAGCCATGTGTGTGGTCTGTATAGCATGGTCTCAGAATCCAGCCATGTGGAGATGTTCTAATGCACAGCATCTGAGAGTCATAGGATTTGCAGTGAACTTTCCATTTTTGGCATTTCATTTTCTGTCTCAGCTTTAGAAAATAGGAAACAGAACCTCAGATATAGAAAGTGATTTGCTCAGTCACTCTGTAGCTGTTCTGGCTTCTGGCGCTAGCATAGCAAACCCTTAATAAGATGAAGACTATTTGCATCAGAATGATGTTCCAAATTCCCAGTGCAGAGGCCATGTCACTGTCCCACGACAGACACGACCTGCAACAGGGTCACTGTGGGGGGCAGGTGCTCTCGTGGGGAGCTCATGAGAGGTAGGGATCACTCATGCCAACACCCTGCACATACGTCCTGGCTTCCATTTTCTCAACATCTTTCATTAGAAAAGCTTGTGATGGCAGAGCAAGTGACAGTTATGGAGGGCATTTTATACAGTGGACATGCTGCGTGTTCAGCCCTTACCTAGCCTCGTGTGATGTCAGCAGTGGGATAGCAGCCGAGGCACAGATGGTTCCGGGACCACTCTAACTCGACAAAGGCTGTGGCCGCAATAGGTGGCAGTGCAGGCGATGCAGGAGTCCATTTTCAGTCATGTCTAGCATGGTGGTGTTGTGCGCTGTTGGGAGAAGGGCTGCCTAGGCCTTGGCATTTGTATGGTCTGCAGGTGTTGGCTTTATGTAAAAGATGTCTAATTGCTCATGATCTGCATGTGCTATCAATTGGAACACCCGAGGAGCTGAGGTATCAGTAAGAACCCCTGAGATGAGATGCTCAGGGTTCCACTGTCCAGTATGGCACTTGCCGTGATAGTGGTTCCCTCTGCTGAGGTCTGGCAGGGTTTGTACCTATGAATATGCCTCTTTGTCTTCCTTGGTGAGCCCACACAGTGGCTACCTACTACACGCAGGTCTATCTCTTATTCTCTTTTCTGCTGCCATTGCATAGCTCCTCAGATTGGGAAGGTTTAGAGGAGACTTTACCCTGCCTCATTGAGTCTGACGGCCAAGACTGAGGGATCTCTCCCAGTGATAACTTCTTGCTGGTGGTTTGATACAAGCCACAGGACATAAGATGCACAGCTCAAGCTTGTGTGTGTGTGTGTGTGTCTGTGTGTGTGTGCGCTTTCTCCTCTTCTCTTATAGCCACTAGGATCGGCCATGGGCCCTACTCTGATCTAACCCTAGTCACTTCCTAGGACCCTACCTGCCAGCTCCATAATCACAATGTTTCCGCCTTCCTCAAATGATGAGGCATGGAGTCTAACACCAAGTTTCAGAGGAGGCAAACCATACCCAACTCCAACCATTTGAAATGTCTTTCATGACCTCAAGACTCACTACCCATTCCCTCAAAACTCAGACTTTCCCGTGCATCACAGTTTTACAATCTTCAGACGTGAAAGTCTCACTTGACAATAGTCAGAAAGTGAGGGAAAGACACTTGATGTCCCGCTGTGTCCCCTGCTTGCATACAGACATGCCTTCGTGCACACTTACTTCCATGCATCATTTCCCATACACTCAAAACAAACAGACAAAAAAACCCTCCATATACTGCAGAATATGCCTTACAAATCATTATCATGATATTTCATCCATTAGACCTTCGGGGCATGGCACTAGCTGTTACTCACAGTGCTGAAGATTGAACTGGGCCCTCTGACATGCTGGACAAGCACTGTTCATGAAGCACCAGTCCCAGTTCTTCTTATACTTGTATTTTAAGATAGGATCTCATCGAATTGTTCAGGTTGGCCTCGAACTCATTCTGTAGCCTTGGCAGGCCTTGTATTTGTAATCTGCCTGCCTTTGCTTCCTGAGTAGCTGAGACTACAGGCTTCTTGAATGAGGAATGCCCCTCGTAGGCTCAGGTATTTGAAAACTTGGTTCTCGTTGGTTGTGTTGTTTGGGGGAGATTTAGGTGGTATGGCCTTGCTGAAGGACTTATGTCACAGGAAGGGGTGCTGTAAGAACTTATCGCTTTATCCCGCTTCTAGATTGTTCTCTCTGCTTCAAGCTTGCAGTCCAAGATGTGAGCTCTTTGCATCCTGCTCAGGCTGCCTGCTGCTATGCCTGCCCTACCATTGTGAACTCTTATCCCGCTGGGACCATAAGCCCCAAGTAAAATGTTCTTTCCATATATAGCCCTTGTTCATCATATTTTATCACAGCAACAGAAAAGCAACTAATACACAGGCCTGTGCCACTAAGCTTGGCCCTTTTTATTAATGAGTCATTTTCAATATGAAAACTAGGTCATTGATACGATGATTAAACCCTTTGGCTCAATTCCTCCTTATCCCAAACACACACACACACACATGCACACACACACACATCTTTATTCACCTTCCTCTTGCTTGCTTGAGCTCATATGAGCATGCTCTTTTTCCTGTTTCTTGGAGTTTCAGGTGGCAGAATGCCATCGCTCCAGCTGTTTCCCCTGCATTGCCCTCAGATCTCAAGATGGACTGCCCATTAACCTCCTTCTGAGTAAGGGCATCCAGGGCTGGGAGAGTCAACCGTACACACTCCCTCATTTGTCTTTAGGCTTTTTGCAAAACCACTCCAAGACTAGGTAGGCATCAGGTCAGCTCGTCTTTGAATCTCTAGAAAAGCAGAGGTCATAGTGTCCCTTGGAAGTTTGTGTCATTGCTGAAAATATGGCCGTCATTCACCAGCACACAGCTGTAAGTTTTTCTCAGCTTTCTCCTGAATTTTCTCTTCTTTCTATTGAGCTTCCTGTCTTTGGTTGAATCTTTTTGTCTGTGTAGACAAATTTGGGATGTGGTTATACTCCAGACTTTACCAAGGAGATAACTCCAAATTTCCCCCAAATTAACAGGAACTGTTCCTGGGTGTTTGAGGAGGCCAGTCCCCTTTGTCTCTGCTTCCTACCTTTACAAATTCTCTTCCAGGTTTTCCCAGCTCTCCTCTGTATCCTGGACTTACTAGTTTCTTTCTTTTTTTTTTTTTGCAGCCAACTTCTTGATAAGTAACTTAGGTGGGAAAGGGTTTTGGGTACAGGTTAGGAATAAAGTGCAACATGGCTGGGAGGGCACGGAGGCGGGGCCGTGGAGCAGCCGGTCACGTGGCATCTACCCACTTTCTCCTTTCTGTTCAGTCTAGGACCTCAGTGTCTGTGTTGAGCCCCACCACATTCAGGGTGGGTTTTCTCTCTCAGTTAAACTTTTCTGTAAATACCCTCACAGACACATCCAGATTTGTGTTTCCATGGCAATTCTAAATCCAGGCAAGTTGACAGTAAAAATTAACCACCACCCTGTGGTTCACACTGCAGGTCTGTACAATGGATGGCCGTGTGCTTTAGTGAAAATCTTGTCTTAACAGCTACTCGTGAGCACACAAACTTTTTTAAAAAAATTACTCGTGTGTGTGTGTACGTGTGTACTCTTAGTCACCGAGTGTCTTTCCAGCCCCACACAGATTATGTTTGATGTTTATTTCAGATCAGAAGACATGAAGCAAGCAACAAAACAGTTTCACAGGACTGTTACATTTTAAAAAGTTCAAATTTTCTTTTTCTTTTTTTCTTTTATTTATTTGTTTGTTTATTTATTTATTTATTTTTGAGACAAGGTGTCCCTGTGTAATCCTGACTGGCCTGGAACTCACAGAGATCTTCCTGCCTCTGCCTCCCAGGTGCTGAAATTAAAGGCATGCACCACCATGTCTGGCTAAAATTTTTTATTTTTTTGTTTTTGTTTTTTTTCTAGACAGGGTCTCTCTGTTGTAACTCTGGCTGTCCTGGGACTCACTCTGTAGACCAGGCTGGCCTTGAACTCACAGAGATCCACCTGCCTCTGCCTGCCAAGTGCTGGGATTAAAGGCATGTGCCACAATGTCTGGTTTGGTTTTACTTAATTAAAATTTTTATGAAGTTGGGTAGTGGTGTCTCACATGCCTTTAATCCCAGCAAGTGGGAGGCAGAGGCAGGCGGATCTCTATGAGTTTGAGGCCAGCCTGGTCTACAGAGTGAGTCCCAGGACAGCCAGAGTTACATAGCGAGATCCTGTCTTGGAAAAAAAAACACAAAAACCAAAACATAAAAATATTAAACAAACAAATAAACAAACCAAAGCAAGCCCACAAAACAATACTTTTCTACTATAACCTGTTAAACTCAACTGGGGCTTTTGACTCGCCATGCTCCCTGTTACAGGAGTCCGGGGCTCGGGACTGTTCCCCCTTATTTCTGTATTCTCCTTGTGCCTTTCTTTGACTTGTGCCATTCCAGATGCGGCGAGGACAGGTCAGGTTGAGGTTAGGGACCAAGAAAGGAGCTGATATGGGAGTTCCCCCAGGAATCCTGTTGGATGTGTTGCCACATGGCCCCTGGCACATCCACACCAGGGTGCTGTCCCAGCCCCATCACAGGCAGCTTTGTCACCAGCACCTTGGAAATGTCAGCTACCCTGCTGAAGCCTTTATTTTGCAAAAAAGTTGATGAATTGGGTAGAAGTCTCTAAATCCTTTCTTATGCTTTGGTGATGAGAGAGAGCAGGTTTGAGCATTTACCATGGAAACTGGCAAAAGCGAGTGTTCAGAAATATCAACCATTCTTCTTCACAGCAGCAATGCTACTACTACACCAACCCCGCCTAGGGACACAAACCGAGCCAACAGTCACCTTGGACCTGTACACCAGTTTCCTGTCTGCTGTGTCTTAGCTGTGTCTCTTTTCTTGGACCCTACTCTGAACTCTGCTGATGTTTGTGCCTTCCCCTCAAGGTTGGCCTTCTGGATGCTGGACCCTGGCTGGAGCCCCCCAGCTTGCTCCCAATGCCCCAGGAGCCCCCCAGCTGTGCTCCCAATGCCCTACACAGCTTGGTCTGGCTTACAGTTGCTGTATGCTGTGTTCCCAGGGCTCCCCAGGGATTGCTCCTGCTTGCAAGCCCCAGTTCAAATCCCTTGTTAAAGGGCACTAAAGGCAACAACAGGTTGCTCTCAACCCTTTCCACAGCTCCTGGCAGATACCTGATAGTTCTAGGATTGCTCTTATACCCTCATTAGTCCCCTGAAATCTACAACGATTGGAAAGTATTACTATTTTTGAACCCAGCACTAGTAGGCTGTTCGGGTTAGATGGAAACCCAGAACTTGCTGAGTCTGTAATCCAATAACTGTGTTTCTAACAGTCCCTGAAGCCTAAAGACCTACCTTTTAGTAGCTTGAATTCCCCCTGAAACCAATTCAACTGGATTCGACATGATTCATTTGAACAGTGTTTATATAGTGCTCATTTCTTTGGACATTGTTAAGGGCTCATGGCCAAAGGAAAAAATGGTCAAGGGTCCTGGCTTGACAGAACTAAAATTCTACCCAGGGGCAGAAACGCTGAACACCTAGCCAATAAATACATGGAATTAAAAAAAATTAAAAATAAACCCTGTGGGAAAGTCGATTTCCTTTAGGTGACTGTCAGTGATATCCGAAAAACCTCAAAAAAAGCATTAAAGATCTGAAAGGAGAGCTGAAAAACTCCTCATATAAGTAGTCTTCTCCTGTTTCAAATAAAAGAAGCGAAATCGGCATGAGTCAAGTCCAGAAGCAGCAGGAGCTGCTGGGGATGCTGCGTTCATCCCAGTGACACAGGCGTTGCTGGAAGCTGCGGGCTCAGTGTGAGCCAGCAGAGGAGACTACACTGGAGAAAGTACTTCAGGCCGGGAAACCATAAGCTGTTTGCACAAAAGCAACAACCACAAGGGAAGATACTGACCCAAGACAAACACTCCACAAATGCTGTGGGGACCGGCTGATGGGGGAGGGGCCGACCTCAGAGACACAGCTGTAGCAGCTGAGCGTGTGCTATGGAAAAGTCCCTTCTAGAATGCTGTGCTTTTCTGATATGTCCGAGCTGATGTAGAAGCGGAGTCAATGTAAAATATGCACAAGTGGTGTTAAAGATGTCAGACTCTCACTTCAACTCTGTTTCAAAGAAGAGACAGCTGGAAACACTGGTATTGCCGGTAGAAAGGGAAGACTGAAGCTATGCTAAAGTGTTCTAAAATGGCTGCACTGGGAGCTGAACTTCAGAGCCAAAGTGGCTCATTTTGTGGAATTTGAAAGGATCACATTCAAATGAGTACGTAAAATCCTGCACTGCATCTTTTCTGCCCATTTTTTTTTAAATGTGTGGGCTTGCATGCATGCATTGTATGCATATGTGTGTGTACACGTACAAACACACACACACACACACACACACACACACACACACACACAGAGGATCTTTTCTGCCCATTTTTAAAAATCTGCCGCCTTGCATGTGCGTGTTGCATGCATGCTTGCCTTGCATATGCTTGTGGAGAACAGAGGTCAGCTGTGGGTGTCTTCCTCCATCCATCCCCACCTCATTTTTTGAGACAAGGTCTCAAAGGATCTAGCAGCTTCTCCCAAACAGTACGGAAGCAAAGTACAGCAGAGGAAGCTGAGCAGCACTGCCCTAGCCTGGTTACTAAGGTCAAGACCAACTGCGATTCATCACCATCACAGTGGGTGTCCTTGACATGATCTGGTGAAAATGGTGGTTTATCTGTGTTCATTCTGATACCGACTGCCTCAGCTAGGTCGTGATGAAAGACTCGGGTACATTTCAATAAAGAGCCATCCTGTCAAGGCTGCCTCAAAAATACTCAAGTCTATGAAAACTAAGGAAAGTTTGGGACAGTATCACAGTCAAGAGACGCCTGTAGGGGTGTTGACTAAATTAAATGTGATGGCGTGGGGGGGATCCCAGCGTAAGACTCAGGGAATCTAGGGAAAATGCAGACCCTGTCAGTAATAATGCACTGTCTGGCTAACTGAGACAGTGGACTGCACTAATATAAAACATTAATAGAGAGGGCATCGAGTGGAAGCTGTGTGGAAACTACATACCGAAGGCCCTGTGTTAGCCATGGTTTCAGCTCCCTGTGACCAACTGTGGTTCAAAAACAGATAATTCAAAAAACTAAGAGTCATTGATTTTTTAAATTGAAAGTCACTCTTCGTAGCATTCAGGACAGGATTTTTTTTCTTTCTGGCATATTCATTCAATGACAGCGGAGTACACATTTTCCCCCAGGGACTCCTGAGATAGCCATCATGACAGGGCACATTCTGGCTCACAAAACAAGTGTCAACAAATCTGAAAAGATTGAAAGCAAACAGGTGTGTTCTTAGACCCCAATAAATAAAGTAGAAATCAATAACAGAGGTGAAGAAGTGAACTCTCAAAAGACGTGACAACTCACTGGTCAAAGAGGCAGTGTCGAGGGAAATTGAGAAAGAAAAACTGCTTTTAAGTGAAGGTGAAAAGGTGCAGATATCAGAACTGGGGGGGATGGGACTCGTGGGACTCTGAGAGGGAAATTTATGGCACTAAATATGTGTGTTAGAAGAGGGAAGAAATTTCAAATAAATAATCTCAGTTCCCAGACTCCACAGAAAAGAATGGCAAGCTGAATCCTACGTGAGCAGAAAGAAGGAAAAAGAATAGAAAATAGTGAAGTAGAAAACAGAGGGGAAAATGGAGAAAAATCAACAACACAGCCCGGGCTCTTGAAAAGATCAATAAAATTGTTAGGGGATGGGAGTGGGGTTAGGGAAAAGTGGGGGGGGGTAGGTTAACCCCATCTAAGGATGTATGGAGATGTATAGGAGATCCACTAGTTTGTAAACTAATTAAAAATACATTTTCTAAAAAGGAGTTTGAACAGTGGCACCACACATGAGTTAACAATTCTGTTTCAAAAAGAAGCAGGATCTGAAATGGAAATCTGAGCACCAGGCACCAGTTACCTTCCCATGGTTTATTGGCCAGGGAGGTCCCAGAGGCACCCGAAACAATGTAGACTATTGCCATTGCTCTTGGTTGCCCACTATAACTAGATAGCAAAATGCTGTTGCTGACCACACTACTTACTTCGGTTATAAGACACGGAGAACTCAATCTTGATTTGACCAGGAGATGTTCCCTACTGGTTAGTTTCATAGTTCTGGAAGGTGCTATGCAGGCTACTGGGAGAGAAAGGACATCGGTGTTCTTCTTCATTGAGCGACCCTGAATGCTGGAATACTGACCTGCCGGGCTGTATGTATCCACTGCTGCAGTGGTGGCAAGTCTGTTCATGGGAGTAACAAATGCTCTTTTGATTGGATCTGAGGCCTGATCCACAGGCCTGGTACTCTAAACATTGTCAAAGCCCAAGACTGAAGATGTCATTAGCCCCAGGGGAGAACCTACTGGTGTCGTTTTTCTAGATGGTGGTTAAGGCAGGGACTCATAGCCGTTCAAAGAGCGAGAATAAGCAACTGTTACTGCTCAGCCGCAGACGGGACATGTACATCAGCCATCCCTCTCCACGGGTCAGGGAGCAGTGGGAAAGAGTGAGTGGAAAGATTTCCTCAATCTGCTTTTCCAGATTATAGTCCTAATGAGCCTCACATTAATTTTTGTTATTAACTATGCAGATTTTGTCCTCATTCAGCACCATGTACTTTCTGAAATGCAAATGTAACTTAGCAGCCTGTGTTTTGCTTGGCAACCCACCTGCATCTCAGGGCTATGCATTGGCTTGTCCCAGCTCTGCTGACATCTCTCCGTTGGTTGTGAAAGTGTGAGACTTGCAGATTCTTAGAGGGGACAGCTTCCCTCCCAGCGCGCGTCAGGGTCTCCCATCATGTGAGACCTTGGGCTGGAGAAGTCTGCCCTGCTTCTCTTTCCAGCCCTTAAAGCTTTTGTAAGTCTTGCATGCAGTCCCCTTCTGACTGCTATTGCCTGAGACCCCATAGCTTATGAGCTGGGCTTGCCAGGAGAGAGAAAAACATCCATCAAACAGACAAGCAGTTTGGGGCCCCTCGGCCACATGCTCAAGTGCTCAGTGCTCCTGAATCACAAAGGTGTGTGTGCGCACACGTGCATGCTTGTGTTCAGGAACATTCAGACAAGGATGGGACGTGAGAGTCCAAGGCTGGCCACCTTTCTTCAACTCTCTCTCTCCACACCTTCCTGCCCAAACCAGTGTTTTTTAGCCTTTCAGAATTACACATAAGCCCTTTGTTCAAGGCTGGGAGTCCAAGGTTGGCTTTTCAGAGCTGTGGGAGCTCCTTCTAGTTACTGCCTCTTTCTACGCCTTTCCAGTAGGTTCTACTGCTCTCCAACCCACTTCTACCATGCTCTTGGCTGTGGTCCTTCTAACACATTCCCACATTCAGATTCGTTTGTGGTCTGCTGTTGGAACATCTCTGAAATTCCCATCGGGCCCCTGCTTGGCCAGTGCCCTTCCTTTACTGAAGTATCCTGGGATCAACGGCACACATGTTTTCCCAGACTTTAGCAGACCAACTTCCTGTTGGGAGCCCTGGAACTCTGAGCCACACAGCATCATGTGACTGCAGTACTGGGTGTGGCATCTCCTGGGTGAAAGCCACATCCTCTCCCTCCCTCCTCAGCAGACACCCAGTTACAGAAGGCCTGACACCATCACTATTAGCTTGCCAGTCTGGTCTAGGTCCTTTAGACTATTACAAAGTCAGCGTTAGCCACAGCCATTATCAAAAATTATATAATCTAGGCATACAGACATACCAGTTTCTCATTAACAAAATACCTAACAGTAGTAACTTAAAGAAAGAAGGGTTTGCTTTGGCTTTAAATTTGAGAGTGCAGCCCATCATGGCAGGGACAGCAACTGTGAGGTATACCTCACTCTGAAGTTCCTAAGGCCCCTGTACATGCAGGTCCCATGGGGTCCTGATGCCTCCATGAGACAGTACTACCAAGGGTTAGGCTGTTCTTTAGATTGTAAGATATTCTCAGGCTACCTACTATTTAATGTCAACTCCCCATAAACTAGAATCCCCTGAGTGGAGAGTGTCTACTAAGAAATGTCCTGACTGTTGAACGGTAAAGACCCTCTCCAATGGACTCATCTTCCACTCACTCAGCCTTTCTTCTTGCTGCTGATTTGATTTACCCTGTAGCTGCTGATTCCTTTGCTGACAGCAGAACCAGAGTTTCCAGACTTTCACTGATGACTGAGGCCAGTGGCCCCCCAGGGACCTGCTAGGTTTTCAGGGCCAGATTGGGACTGCTGAGGCACACAGCCTTGCAGACTGAGTGGTACTGTGTTCTCAGCCCTCGGATGAGATTCTGCTGTTGTTGGTATTTTCACATAAGTGTTGCAGAAGTTTATTTTTAGTTATTTATAAAATAATTGTTTTATGCACTATTAGTTGAGGGGCTGTCTAGGGCATTTTGTATTGTTTGGAGGTGTTAGATTTCTGTGGGGTTTGTTTAATTGCTAATGATCTGCATGTGCTATCAGTAGAATACCGGGGGAGTTCTGAATCAATAAAACACCTGAGCTCAGATGCTCAGGGTTCCACTGTGAGTATAGCACTGGCCATGACGGTGTTTCCCTCTGCTGAGGTCTGGCAGAGCTTGTAGATATGAATATGCCTCCCTGTCCTGTTTGAAGGGCTACTGAAGTCACAACACCCACGGTATCCAACGCCCTGTGTCCTTTTTATGACTGAAACTGTGTCTTAAAAGGAATGGGGAAACTCTCCAAGCAAACATGATGGAATGCATTTGGAAGAGATGGAAGCTGGAAGGCCTTCGGATTCCCTACAGATAGCAGTGGCTGTAAACACCTCTGTGTGCTCAGTTCTGCTCCCCCTCATCTGTCGTGTCCATCTACCTGTCCTCAGCTGCTTTCCCTTGGCTGTGAAAGTTTTGGGCCATGGCCACAGATATCCAGTCCCATAGGAAGTTTTTATCAAACAATAGAGGGGCATTAGGGACAATCAGGAGTGAGACCTGTGAGGCTCGGTTCCAGTTTAAAACTGGATGTGACCAATGTGGCCAAACTTAGTCTTTGGGTACATTTCTGGAAGCCAGCCTGGAGCAATCTCTTCCCCGATTGGTCCTTGCCTAATTCATCCCTTCTCATCCCCCTCATCTCTGTCTCCCTATGGGTGCTAGGGGAAGTCAGAGACTAACTGCCCTGCCCTCGGAACACTTGACATTCCACCCTCCTCCATGGCTGCCGAGTCTCTTGTGGCTTGTGATGTGAATTGACAGTGTCCAAGTCTATGAGGCAGCTACCACGAGCCACCCAATGCCCTTGGAGAGCTATTGTTGGGGCTGAGAAAATAGTGCTCCAAAGTACAGCCCTCTGACATGCTGAACACCTCAGATTTTAAAAGGTAGTCTCAAAACCAAGGTCTTCCTAGCCTTCTCTACACCCTTTCCTTACCCTGTCTTCCCCAAATAACAGGGAGGCTTTCTCTGTAGCTCCCCTTATCTAAAGGCCAAAACCCCCAAAAGACAGTGGTTGTATGCTCCTTCCCCACAAAGCTCAACAATGGGGGGAAGCAGGTACTTATCATAGAAGCTTCATGTCAACACCAGTCTCGGAGCCTAAGCAAACTGTATCCTTGGATCCTTGCCTGTCCCCAGACCTGCTCATCTTTCCCCCAGACTGTTTATTTTTTTTATCTAAATTATTTATACTCCACACTGCCCTCTCTCTAATAGAGATGGCATAGATACCTTTTCCTTATTCCTTCCAGTAACCTGTTTCCAGGTAGCCACTTTGCTGAGATGCCCTGGTGCATCTTGAATGCCTTTTCTCTTCTGCTGCTCTGTCTGTTGTCTCTCAGGATTGTGGATCTAGGCAGGTGGGGGGAAATTCCTTTGGCGCTTACAGTATTGCAGGTCATCTCTGTGGGTGCCAATCAGCCCAGAGAGAGATGGGAGTGAGGTCTTTCCCTCTCCTCCGACAGACCCCTGGTCTCCTGGCCCCACAAATATCTTATTCGGTCTGCTTAGGGCATCTTCCCAGGTAAAAAGTAGGCATTGGGATACAGAGTCCTCCACAGCCCCCCCAGGTGATATGATGGCTTGAAACTGTATTTTCATTTATAATCAATCATTTATTTTGCACGTTGGCAGGATGGTGAAGGCATGTGTGGAGATCAGAGGACAACTCTTGAGAGTCAGTTCTCTCCTTCTACCATGTGGGTGTTGGGGTTCTGACTCCAACTGTCGTGTCAGCACCCCATCTTTACCCACTGAGCCATCACATGAGCCTGGCAACTTTATCTTTAAAGTTCAGTAACATTGCTTTTCAAAGATACATTGTATCTGTTCCTAGTTGCTATGATAGAGTAGCTAATAAAAGCAGATTATAAGAACAAGGATTGATTTTAGCTCCTGATTTGAGGGATACAGTCCCTCACGGTGGGAAGGCCATGGAGATTGGGGCTTTGTCCATGTTGGTGGTAGCAGTTTGTAGAAAGAGCCCTTGTTACATTTCTGTGAATGAAGAAGCAGTGAGTCTCCAGCCAGAAGTAGGGTACAAACTATACCCTTAATATACCCTCATTCCTTCAACTAGAGCCCCATCCCCTAAGAGTTCCATAAGCCACCTTCAAACAACACCATCAGCTGGGAACCAGGCATTCAAACCCAGAAGTCAGTGGATGATATTTCATTAAAAACGCAGCAGACACCAATTACAATGTTTCTTTTCGTTCATTCATTGGTGTTGAAAATCTTTTTAGAACTGCAAATGAAATAATAAGGAAAAATAGAGTGTCTGCAAGTTTGGGGGTGTAGGGGGGGTGGGAGTCAGCAGGGGATCAATGTATGTTTACATGTCACACTGTGCACTCATTCAAATGAGGCTGACATCTCGGTGAGGACCAGTCCACTGAAATGATAATGTTGAAAAGCTTAGGCTACTAGAGGGTTAAAGCTCCAGTGGCTAGCATGAAAGTGAACACTTTGAAAGCTCAGGGCTCTGTCTTTCCTGCCCCATCTTCCTGCTGGGATGGACATGATAGATGGCATTGCCCAGACTCACACCTAGCCCAGGGCTCACCAGAGTCACATAAATCCCCTCAACTATGCAGTGACCTTGACCTCCAGGCCTCTCCCTGTCAGCTATTTCCTGGACACCTGCTGACTAGAGCTTTCTTCAGACTCGTCAGCCTTGCTCCTTGCTCTCTGCCCTGCACTCCTGCCTCATCCTTCCCTTACGCTCTCTTGCCCCTACCGCCTGCCCTGCCTCCCACTCAGCACCACCACCTCCACCTGACCCCGGGCTCCTGCGTTCTAAACCCTTCTGGCAGTCCTTCCAGCTGTCTGCCTAGAGGACAGGTGTCAGCTAGAAAATACAGCAGGTGCCCGGAATTTGCATCTGTGCCTCAACCCGAGACCTGGCAGGCACCCTAGGGCTGCTCTCTGGTGCCCATTTACTCAGTTAGGCTCTGTGCCTGGCAGTCTCGTTCAGTCAGGCATAGAGAAAAGTCTCCCAAATGGCAGGTGCCTTTTGCACTCCATAGTTTCTTATGGTTCGTAGTGGTTTGTAAAATAAGTTGGGGATTAAACACAGAGAAGCAGTTGGCCTCTTCCATGGGCTGCAGCACACTTTAGGGGCAGTAAGAGACATCCAGGGTTGGAACGTGTTATGGGAGAGCCATGAGGGAATGCTGGGCACTGGTGGTCCAGGCAGTGCCTATGCCTTCACTCCTGCCTCACCTGTAGAAGATGAGGTCCCGGGAGGTTGCTGGGATCACCTTGGATACTATATTACTGCCCAGGGTGGAAGAGGGAGGTCTCTGCACTAAATGTGGTGTTCACACTTAGATCTGGCTGGTGTGTGAAGGAGCCAAGGCAAGCAATGCACCTGGTGTGTTGGCAAGGGATAAATGGAGGTGAGGTGGACACACTATGGATGGCCAAGCATGTTCAGTTTGCAGACATATGGAGACCTGGCCACTGGGGAAGCCTTCAGAGATGGGCCATCGGGACACAGGAGTGACCCTTGCTCCCTGTTGTTGGGGGAGGTAGAATCTTTGCAATGACAGAAAAAGAAGTACATTCCCCCGTAACTACCTTGGGTTTTACATGACTTTGAATAACTGGAACTAGACACTTAAATAATGCAACATTTTTGTTTTTGGTTGCAAAACAACAGAAATTACGTAATTTCAGAGCTGTGCAGGAGGATGAGGCGGAAGCATGAATTATTTCCCACGCTGTGGAGTGAAGAGTTGAATGAATGTCACAAATGGCTTCATCCAGCTGCTGGGATCCATGGCGTTTATGTGTTTCCAAATTTGTATGCTTTGGGAACAGTGAGGTCGTTTAAACGTGTGGTCTAGTGATCAAGACACAGTGGTGGATTCCACAGCAAGACAAAGATGTCGCCCAGAACTGGCAACTTCAGAATGAAGGGTAGCTGAGAAGATGCAGAGACAGGAAGAAAGAGCCTGTGGAGGTGAGAAAAAAATTAAAATTAAAATACCCCCAAAGATCCGCACAAACCTGGCCTTCCCAAATCTGCAGTCCAACCCAGGCGGAATCACTCCTGCACACCTGAGGACTTCAGGGGTCAGTTCTCTGTTGCTTGTAACCATCCATGGGACCCCTTCAGGCAGGGGTTGGGGGTACAGTTGGCGGGGAACCAGGACACAGATTCCGGGAGTCAGGTGAATGGCAAAAGGCAGACTCAGTTTATTGTGGGAGGGGAAGCCCTTTATACCCTCCACCCAGCCAGCGTCCCATTGGCTGCCAGACTGCAGCTGCTGCTCCCTGGGCGTGTCCGGGCTGGTCTGTCTCTGGGCATGCCTGGGTAGGTCCATCTCTGAGTACGTCCACATGGGTCTCAGGCCTTGTTTTGTCCAGTAGCAGGTCCAGTTTTCTCCTACAGTTCTTGGCTAGAACGTTCTACTTATCACCTTAGAGGAAAGGGTACCAGGCTGGTGATTCTTGGCGGGTGAGACTGGTAAACACCGTATCAGATAATGATGCCAGAGAAGGAAGTGTACCATGTCAGTTCCCTGAACAGAGGGGTGGCCAGGTCTATCCAGGTCCCTATTTACTTGTCCTTGCCCAATCTGCATCTGTTGAATGTACATGAAGAGCAAACGGGGCTGAAGGAGAAAGGCAGAGAGGTGATGGGATTTGGTTTTCCATACTGCTCTAAGAAGTCCCTAAGAGAAGCTCAATTACCCAGGGGTCTCAAGACCACTCTCGTAGGGATCCACTGCCTGGAAGATGACCATCTGAGGGGATTGAGGGATGTCACTTTGGGACCTTTATGTCCCTGTGCCTGAGAAGCCCAATGACAAAGTGGCTATTAAGGTCATTACAATGTAGCTTGGCTAAGGGGGTCAGTCTTTTCCAAGAGAGAGTCACAGTAAGCACATGGTGGGGCATAACCCAGAGAGGGATCCTCAGAGTTCAGACTCTTCCCCAGCATACAGAGGCTTTTGGGCGCTGCACTGTAGGCAGTGGACTAAGGAAGATGTCCCAGAGCTACCTAGCACACAATCCCGCCTAGGTGGGGATGGGGAAGGAAGTTAACTCGGGTCCAGCATGCTCACTCTGTTCCTGGGATACCCCACATTGTCACACCCGATGCTCCATTACGGCTCTGCTGGAAGCTGTCCTCTAGACATGAAGCTGCCTTTATGATGTGTTCAAACATGAGTGTGCATGCTGGGACAGAGAAGAACACATGGTTAGCGCTTCACTCTGGAGGGTGCGAACAGCTATCACGGCCCCATTCTCTAAAAATAGGTTTGTGAGATGGGCATTTCTGCTACACAAATACTTCGACGTGGATTAGAACTGGCTGGCTGTTTGTCTCAGTGGTTTTCCACCTGTGGGTTGTGACCCCTTTGGGGGTCAAATGAGCATTTCACAGGGGTTTCCTAAGACCATCTACATACCAGATATTTACATTATGGTTCATAACAGTATCAAAATTACAGTTATGAAGTAGCAACAAAAATAATTTTATAGTTGGAGGTCTCTACAACATGAGGAACTGTAATAAAGGGTCGCAGCATCAGGAAGGTTGAAAACCACAGGTTTATGTGGCCTGCAAATTTCTACTTACAGGTAGCCATTAGCCATTTAAAAAAATTGGTGTATGTGTGTGACATGTGGCTACCCCTGCATGTGTGAGCACATGCATATACAGTCAGAGGTTAACAGCAGACGTCCTCCTCAGTTGTTCTCCACCTTATTTTTGAGAGTATGTCTCCCTCTGAACCAGGAGCATACTGATCAGCTGAACTGCTTGACTGGGACGGTGGGATGGGGAGCTCCGGAAATCCAGGACTAGGGTTACGGCTGTGCGCCATTGCGCCCGACTTTTATGTGGTTGATGGGGAACTGAACTCAGATCCTCAAGTTTATATGTCAGGATTTTGAGCCCTCTTCTCTGGTCCCTCCATAATCATTTTAAAGACTCTAAGAGGCACTTGTGGGGGTGGGGGATGGGAGTGGGAGGGTAGGGAGGGGTGGTGGGTTATTACTTATTGACTTTTTATTTATTTATTTACTCACTTACTTACTTACTTTTGGAGATGTTACAAAACACAGCTCCAGCCTGGAAACTGAAGGTTCCAGGTTAGCAGGCTGTGGTGACAAGTTTAGCTTTTGTCTGTGGGCAGCTTGGAGCACTGCCTCCTGCCCTCCACATTCATTTATGAAGAAACCTCCTACATAGTGCTATTAAAATCAAGTCTTACTCATCTGCTTAGTCAATGCTGAGCCGATTTCTTTCATAGGTTCCCTGTGAATGAGTTCTGAACTAACCAGTCTAGAAAATGAAACTACTCAAAAAGAATATGAAAATGCTTTTCGGGGGAGGGGAGAAAAGACTTCAGGCTGTGTGCATATGCTCTGGGGCACAGCAGACATCACCCTAACCAGTGCTGGAGGACCCTCTAGGACAACAGCAACGAGTAGCCTGGAGGTAATGTGGGAATAAATGATCCAGTTCCAAAATAGACTTCTCATTATGGACAGACACCACGGGGTCTTCTTCAAGATAACAAGTCAAGGTCAAGACCCCTGGTCTGCTTCTGCCTCTACTATTGTTAGCCTGAGGCAAGTTACTTAACCAGAGTGGGCCTGGTTCCTTTCCAGATACACACAGATGACAAGCATGCTTACTCCAGAGGAAGAAAGGTTCCCCACTTCACCCCCAGTTCACTGAACTTAAAAATCTTATTAACCTCAGTCCTTGTTTGTTACAGTCTCCACAAGTTGTCTATGAGACTAGTCCTTTTGTCATTTACTTAGTGATGTAATTATTTCCAGTAGTGTAGGAGCACCCACACGTCCACCACCCAACAGAAGGATGATAGTCTATGCCATACTATCTAGTCCCCGAGATCTCATTAACCCCTTCTCTCTACCCCTGAGGTCACCACTATCTTAAGATCCATATTCCTAATATGCTTATATTGATCTATATATCTCCAGAAAGTACTTACATTTTTTGCCTTTGTAAAAGCAGCATGCACATGCAACTTTCGTGGATTCCCTTTTCCTCACTTAATGTTTATGCTGCAAGAGCTATCTATGGTCTCGAGTGTCACTGTGGGCCTCTTGTTCTAAGTCCTCAAAGCCTGTACATGGGAGAAACCCTGCACCTGTGCAAGAGCAGATGCAATGTGCCAGCAGGAATCTTACAGCAGTGTTCTAACCAGAAAGCGAGGTGCCTCCTTTCTCAAGATCTCCTCAGAGCAGTGGGTGCTGCTGGATTGTGACATTCTCACACATTATCGATTCTTCGTATTATTTTTTGAGATGGAACTTCATGTTGAACTTAGGGGATCACTGATGCAGCTAGACTGAATGGCAAGCAAGCCTCAGTGATCCTCCTGCCTCTGCCTTTCCAGTGCTGGGATTATAGGTTTGTGATTCCATGGTCAGTTTTGTTTGTTTGTTTGGTTGGTTGGTTTGGGGTTTGTTTCTTTTTTTTCTTTTTTCTGCAACACAGGGTTTCTCTGTGTAGCCCTGGCTGTCCTGGAACTCACTCTGTAAATCAGGCTCAACTCAACCTTTGCCTCCCAAGTGCTGGGATTAAAGATGTGTACTACCACACCCGGCCCTTGTTCTGATTTTTTAATGTGGGTCCTAGGGATCTGAACTCAGGTCCTCCTGCTAGCCTCAGGTTACCAACTGAGCCATATATCATCGTGATCCTGACTTAGATATTTCTTCATGAATCCTTCGAGCAGATAGGTTTCCTCTTCTGGGAAATACCTGCCAGTGGTTTTCACCCATTATTATACTGGGATGTTTGTTTTGTTAAAATCGATTTGAGTACTATACAGTCTTGATACTAAGCCTCTGTGGTTGACATTATGAATGTCTTGTTTCAATTTCCACCTTGTCTTTTCACTTATAATTTTTGTATTGTGGGGCTGGAGAGCTGGCTCAGTTGTTAAGAACACTTATTCTTGCAGAGGACCCAGGTTTGATTCCCAGCACCCACGTGGCAGCTCACAGGCATCTGTAACTCCAATTCCAGAGGATCCAGAACCCTCTCCTGGCCTCCTTCTACAGTGAATCTACACATTACATACACACATGCAGGCAAAACACCTATACACATAAAATAAAATAAATCTTCAAGATATATTTCATGTTCTCTTTTGTTGGAGTCAATATCTTCTTATCTTGCCAAGACTGACCTCAACTCATAAACTTCCTGCCTCAGTGTCTTGAGTGTTGGCCCTACAGGTGTACACCACTCTCCTTAGATAGCTTTTCGTTTGGTAGAAGCATTTATTAGTGAAACAAAGTTCTTGATTTTGATGTAGCTTATTGTATCATCTTATTGTCGATAATTTATGTGCTCATCTGAGAAAATATTTATGTATTCTATATATAAAGGGATATTATTTGCTATGAATTCTCAAGTATTGCAAAACCTTTAATCCTTTAATTTATCTGGGTTTATTTGTCAGATACAGTTTGAGGGAGATTTCCAAGTTCCTTTTCTTTCTCACAGGAGTAACTACTTTCTCTAGATCTGTTCTTAGTGATCAACCTTTCTGTTCATCACTAACCTCCTTTCTTCTTCCTCAAACTAGCATCCTTTACATGCATGGGTCCTTTTCTGAGATCTCATTATATGCTACCGTCAGTTTTTTTCTGTCTGTGCACCAGCACTGCCTGGTTCATCACGCAGCACAGAATGTCCAGCTATCTCGAAAGCTAAGTTGCTGCTTTTTCATCTTGGCTACTTTGGCCCTTCAGCTCCTTCAAATAAATTTAGAATTATTCTTTCTATAGTGTACTTTTTAAAGTGGGGCTGATATGTGTAGTTCAGTGGCAAAACAATTTCATAGCAGGCAAGTAGCCCCAGTACTGAAAAAAAAGTATGGGGGTATTATAGAAAAGAAGAAATCACAATATTTAATCATGGCTACACCATATCTCCTACTTACTAAGTTCTTATTTAAAGTCTTAATAACATTTTATACTGTTCCCTTTGAAATTTTATGTTTTCAATTTTATCTGTATGAGTATCTGCCTGCATGTATGTATGTGTACCATGTGTGTGCAGTACCAATGGAGGCCAGAAGAGAGTGTAAGATTCCCCTGGAACTGGAGTTACAGACAATTGGGTGGGAACCAAAGCCAGGTCCTCTGCAAGAGTTAAGAGTGCTCTTAATTAACAAACTATCTCTGTAGCCACCCCCCCCCCCATTCCTTTTGGAGGTCTTGAATGCTTACTGTTAGATTTATTCTCAAAGAACTGACATATTCTAGTGTAATTTTAAATAGTATGGTCTCTTTGGTTAAACTTTCTAGTTGTTTCATTCATATGGGAATTTGTGTTAGCTTTCTGTTACTCTAACAAGTGCCTGAGATCATGAGTTTATAAAGAGGAAAGATTTGTTCTGGCTTACAGTTTGAGGTCTCCTTGCTTTTAGGACTATAGGGAGACAGTACATCATGGCGGAAAGACCATGATGGAAAAACTTAACCTCACAACCCGGGTGAGAAGAGAAAGAAGAGAAGATTGTAAGCCCACAGTGCCCTCCGAGGACACAATGACCCTAAGGCCTCCCTCTTGGCCCTCCTCTTAATGTTCCTCTACTCTCAGATGCTCCAAAACAAGGCCCAACTCTTACCACTCATCCCAGATCAACTATAGCAAAATTTTATATCTTCATCACTTTTTTGGATTTCATTAAAGCTTTGGGGATTTTTCTATTAAGCAAAAATTAGATTGTAGATTTGGGGGATTTTTTTATAAGTGATTCTATCATATGCAAATAGTGATAGTCTTAGGCTAATTATGTTAAAGATGACTAGGGGGTATGCAAATAAAGCAAGTGGCAGTGGTTGATGCTTCTGACTATCAACACTACTGTAGTCCCCAGTTAATAGAAGGTGTTTTTAGAAATTACACGAGAAATCCCTTCACTTGAGGAAGGAAACAGCTGGTTCTGTGTTAATCATTTAGTTCCCACAGCAGTCCCATAAGTAGATGCCGTGACTCCCCTCCTTGTTTTATACACGGGAAACTGAGGCATACAACAGACAACTCACTGAGGTCTCAGGGGTGATCCTGGAAATAGTTCACAATAGACGCGATTTTGATTACATTTGCTCCAGGCATTGAGAATAGGGTTCTCACCATGATGTGGATTTCCCCAACTCTCAGGCCTTGAGCAGCCAGGAGCACAGAGCACAAGGGTCCAGCCGAGCAGCCACCCTACTGCACGTCTGTTGCCGCCTCCAGCTCTTTGCTTCCATAACCAGGCTCATAAATCTTCCTCATTTTGTACCCAGTCAACCTTTCTTGTCACATGGATTTAGCGAGATTCCTTCTGTCCTGTCTACCTTTGAGATGTGGTAGCAGGACTAGTTATCAAGTGTATCTATCTTGACTTGGAAAATGGCAGTTGTCTTTTTTTTTTTTTTTTTTTCCCTGCAGAGTTTGATTGTTCAAGGTTGTTTTGGCTTTGGTTTTTCTTAAGTCAGTTAAACGATGCTTCTTCACTGTGGCCACTGGGAGGATTCAGGGGGATGGGAAAGTCCCACAGAGTCATCTGCATTGCTGGCTGAGGCTCACTCGGTTGGCTTCTGCTCCCACTCAGAGCATCTGCTGTGTTCAGACCCATTCAATCTAGCCCTAAGGATGGATGTCTGGGTCACATGGCCAGAGGCACAGAGATGTACCTGGGACTTCTCCGTGTCCCTTAGAAGTATCGTGGATTTTTTTTCCTTCATTGAAGAATACAAAAATACTTTGTAGATTTGTCAGTAGTCAAGTTTTGTAATTGTACTTTTAAATGGTGTCTACAAGAGCCATGGTCTGGCTGTTTCATGTGCTGTAAGTGACCTCAGGCCCATGTAACCAGTGCATGGGGAGGGACTGTTTGGATGCAGAAGACACTGTAGTGTCTCTGGAACGTATCTGTTGAATGCAAGGTCCTTGCTCAGAATTCTTAGATAAAATAATAGAGAAAAAGAGAAAAAAAGGGGAGGAGGGGAAGGGAAAGGAGGAGAGGAGAGCTAAGATAGGAGAGAGGTAAGAAAGGAAAAAGAGGAGAGGAGAGGAGAGGAGAAGACAGGAGAGGAGAGAAACTTAATGTTTAACGCTGTGGTTCCTTTTTACAAGACAAAACTCACATAATTTAGATATATGCAAACAAATCTTAAGCATTAAAGAAAACTGAGTTTCAAATTAGATCATAGTTCCCAAGAAAGACATTCTTGTCTTGTAATATTTAATTTTAAACTTTTTATCAAAGACCATCTCAAAACATAAGCAGATAGGATACTATTGTGAATTCCCAGGTGTGGCCCCCTGGGCCACGTGATCCACTTAAGGTAACTGTGTCTCATCTGTAACTCTCCCTTGCCACTCTGTGGATATCTCAAAAAACAAGCCTATGTATTGCATATTTTGTCTGTCAAAATTTATTGTGCCTCTCTAAAATATTACACACTATCTTTCTCCCTCTCTCTCTCTCCTCCTCTCCTCTCTCTCCATGTCTGTGTCTCTGTCTTCTTCTCCTTCCCCTTTGAGGCATAGTCTCTTAGTGTAGCCTAGGCTAGCCTTGACCTTATGATCTTCTTGCCTCTGCCTCTGGAGTATTTTTTATTATTTCATGGAAAATCAAAATCCAATTAACGTGGTTTTATTTTTTTTCTTTATCCATAGCATTCTTATTACTTTAGGTTTTAAATTACTCTTAATGTTGTTGTTGAAGTCTGATTTTCAGTCCTACTCTGGTCCTTCCCGAAGCCCCTCTAAAATTACTTAGAAGGCCTAGAACTGGGCAGGGAGGTACATTCTTATAATCCTAGTGCTGAAGGGCCTGAGGCAGAAGAATGCTAAGTTCAAGACCAGCCTTCACTGACTACAGAACTGGCCTTCTCTAAAATAAAAAAATGACTTAAAAATAAAGAAGCAAGAGATGTGACCCGAGGCTGAGCCACCTAGACCTGGGGTCTCTGGATTCGGGAAAGAGTTGAGTTCCCCAGACCTGGAACAACTGGCCACTTGCTTTGGTAAACCATTGGCACTCTTTCTAGGTGCTGGTGGCTTTCCAAGTGAGTCGTCCCTCTGCATAGCTGTGGTGTTAGCCTCAAGGGCTTACCTTACCCGAGG